>PVHX01001289.1:19976-154801 GCA_004024805.1 Geosciurus inauris
CTCCCAAAGTGCTGGGATTACAGGCATGCGCCACTGTGGCCATTCTGTCTCTGCTTCTTGATCTTTATATGAGCTGCTTGCCTCCACCACACTCTTCCACCATGATGCCTTGTCTCTCTTTGAATGCAAGAAATGGAGCCTAATGTCTATGAACTGAGACCTCTGAAACAGGGGTTCCCAAATAAACTTTTCACCTTCTACAATTGTGCTGGTCAGGTCTTTTAGTCTCAGCAGTAAAAAAGCTGACTAAAACACCTACTTATATATTCTCCTTACACTCATAAAGGTTGTTTTCCTCACATGGACTCTTCTCAATAAAAGCCCCTCTTTTTTTTAACCTAAGGACTATCTGCTTGTAGGTATAGTGTTTTTAACTCAAATCTTTAACCCTTACACATTACACATTTCTTAAAATACTTTACTGATGCTCTAGTCTATACAACATGCTCTTGAAAGACAGAGGCATAAGATAGGTTCCAGCACAAAGAAGACAACCCATTAGAAGGCACAACGTTGTAAATGCCACTAAGGGTTGTGATATTTGTGTGCTGATAGAATTGTATCTTAGAAAAAATTATTTTTCTTCCTTTTTTAAATTTTTTGGCCATTATACTGAAAACTTTCCAAATTTCAGCCCAGAAATTCTTTATGTAGCTCTTTCAAATTGTGAAAGGAGAAAACAAGTTTTCAATATTATAACTGATGAACATAAATTTACTTAAAAGAAGAAAGAGAGGAAGGGAAAGAGAGAGGAAGAATAAACACGGCTAACAAGCATGTGCCCTGGGATCTGGCATGTGTCATGGATGGCTTATATTCTGTAATGATTGGAGTAGCCTTTTAATTGAGTGCTGACATTTGCATATCATCAAGTGATATCTTCTGCGGGCACTTTTAAAGCATTTTCATATACTCTCTTTACTTATCTGACAGCCAGAATTATTCAAATGCTCTTTTTAATGAACAGTCTTTTCTATACTTTGAACATGTCAACCCTTTACAACCGTGGCTGTAGCTTCTCACATCTCTTAGCATGCTGGAGATAAGGACAGAGTTTTTTCATCCACTTACCCTTTTTTTTTTTTTTTTCCATTTTATCTATGCACTATCTTTTTACAAATTGAAGACTAGAGGATAAATTTGTGATTCACTATCCACTTTCGAAACTGAGAGTCTAATATTATGGTGGGTGAAAATATTTCCCTCAGGACTTCAAGCCACAGAGCCATGGCATATTCCCAGATAATGAGGTCTCTAGATAAGTAGAGTAGCAGATAAAATAAATGCATCTTACATAGCATGTCTAGAAGGAATAACTGAGTGCTCAAGTTTTCCTCAAGTCTTCAGGAAAGTCCTTGGAAGTTAACCCACTAAGAGAATTTCTTACTTTTCCTAAAATGTTAAAACAAGTCACAATAGTTTTGTGGAAACCAGGTTCATAAGTAGTCTGGCGTGAAATGTTTTTCCCATTAAGGGTACAGAGTAAATATGTACTGAGAAGTTCAGCCATTTTATCAGAAAAGTTTTCAACCTTGATATTTTTGTCAGTGGTCTGAAATTCAGAAAATATTTTTTCATGGTTGCTGTAGAAAAAGTAAAGAGAATATAGAAGGACTAGCCAGTTATATTATTTTGCCAAATATTTGAAACTGACTTATACACTATTGAATTCCAATAGAAATTTAGGACAGATTACAAAGATATAGCAAATTTAACAAGAAATTAAAAATTAAAAAAAAAAATATCAGCCCAGTTCTAACAAAAGTGTGGGGAAGTGGGGTATCTCATGTATTTTGAAAAGGAATGTAAAAAAGTCAACACTACCAGGGGGTTGTTTATACCACCATCCAAATTGTGCATATCATTTGATCCTACAATACCATTTTTCATTATTTAGGAAAATGAAAGTCTAAGTAGACAAATATGCTAGATAAAGATGTTCATTGAATGTTGCATAATAAAAAGTGAAAATAAAATGTCCAATAATAAGAAATTGAGTAAATAAATAATAGTATATCCTTGTAGTAGAATGCTATTTCATTTTCCCCCACAAGATAACTTTCTTTAATATTGACATAGGAAGATGTCTACAATATTCTGTGGAATGAACAAAGCAGATTATGGAATAGATGTATAGTACAACCACATAAATGTAAAGTATGTATAATAGAGGTTTATATATGCAGGAACATCTTGAAAGACATAAAATTAAATTCTTAAAAATAATGTTGAGGCATGAGATGAGAGACTGTCACAAATTATTTTAAAATAAAGATGTCTCCACTTCCAGAGAAATACAAATTATGTAGAAGATAGTTTCCATGAACTTGGAAAATGTTCACACTCAATATTACATGAAAAGAAGCAGGTTCCTGGCCAGTCTAGATAACATTATTGTGATTTCCTGAATGTATTCATACACAGATAAGGTCTGAAAAGTTTGTACCAAAATGTTAATGATACCATTTTCATGAGAAAAACTGAATCAAGTTCCAATTTGAGAGGCTGGACTAAAATGGATCTGCATGCATGAAGCCCTGGTGGTGGGTACAGGGATTTTCTTCTCTCAA
Organism: Geosciurus inauris; assembly: GCA_004024805.1. Classification (NCBI taxonomy): domain Eukaryota; kingdom Metazoa; phylum Chordata; class Mammalia; order Rodentia; family Sciuridae; genus Geosciurus; species Geosciurus inauris. Next base: position 22,547 of record PVHX01001289.1, read on the forward strand.
CTGAATTCTGAGTCACAGCAGCAGGAATGAAATTCCCACTGCTGCAAGAGCTTCCCACAGAGCAGCGAAGCGAGTCCTATAAAGCCTTAGCTTTTCTACCTTTCTGCGTAGCTCATCTTAAGGAAGAACATCTGCAGTGTCCAAGGCCAGACTGGAAAGACAAGTCACAGGCTCTCAGAGCTTCCTATATATTAAGCAATATGTTAAGAGCATTAGATAGATTTGAATTATCTGTTTTATCCTTCAAACATCCTTGGAATAGAATATTATTTTCACTTCCATTTTCAAGATAAAAAAAAAAAATACTACTCAAGCCAACACTAGTAAGTAAATAGTGGCAAAGCCCAGAACAGAATATAGACCTGCCGATTACCAAGGCCATACTTTTAAACTATTTTATGCATGTAACCATGTAAATAATGTGGACAGTAACTACTTTGCTGCCTCTTTCTCTCCATGTTAAGATCTTAGTCAAACCAGTGAAGTCTGCTGATTTGTGTTACTCAGACCAATTTCATCTGGTTGCCATATGGGATACCTACACAGGGTGCCATGCAAAATTATAATGCACTACACAAAACTCAAGGCGTCTCTATAAAGTGTGCCATACTGTTTTCAACCCAGAAATCAGAGAGAGAAAATGACTGTCCCCGAGATTGCTATTCCGAAAGAGATAATTGCTGCTCATCTCACTCTTCTCACAAAGTGCTTTGCTACAGTGACACTTACACCCTTGGAGAGGTTAGCCCACCCTTCACTGACAGTTACCAGTCAGCTGTGTCAATTTCACCTGAATCTGCTTGCTTGCAGGGTTTCCAGAGCACACAGCTTACCAAGCCATTATTACTTTGTACCTATGCCCAGTGAGCTCTACAAAGTGTGCATTCTAATCAGCCTGGGATAGGTAAATAAATAAATAGCTCATAGGTAATATGTAATTTACTAGGGAAAAAACAACCATGACTTGCTACCCTCACAGTCTATAGCCTGGTGCTTCTAGTGATTACTTGCAGGATTCTATGATGCAGAAAAGCTGAATTTCATTTCTTACCTTATTCCTTAAAATTGTTAGTTGATGGATCTTTCCTCAGCTTGCCTCAAATGTCCTTGCTCATCTCCACTCTAAGGTAAACATATTTCATTGTGCCTCTGTATCTATGCATGGAAAATGATGCATTCAGCATCCTCTACATGCCTACCCAGTCTATACAGGGAATTCAGTCAAGTGTTTAATATCACCAAAGAATCTTTTCCTTTCCTTACTGCACAAAACATATATACCTATCATTCTTAAGTCATAGGGCCAATCTCTTTGGTAACTTTCAATTGGATCTGTGACGTTCTAATTTTGGTAAGATTTCTAGCAAAGTTGATTGAAATGTTTCAGGAAAGAAGAGCTATTAAGCCATACTCATTGCTTGGTGACAAAACCTTAAGGCTTAAAAAACACTGAATAGTTTGCCACCTGAGCTCCATGAATCCCTAGCTTCAGAATATCTATGAAGTCCTTAAACTGCATGTAAAATTTGGTGTGAATGTGCTCCCCTTTTTAAGTTTTCAAAACATTTCCAAACCAAAACAAATTGAGAAAGTCGGGTGGGGGTAGAGATTTGTAAAACTAGTGCTTTTTACACAAATGTTTATCTCAAAAAAGGCACTCATACTTATTTTGTTATTGTTTGTTCATTCATATCAGGCAAATCTCTGTCCCATTACACACTCTGCTTGTTTATTCTTCTAACTTCTTGTTTTCACCCATCTCCCTGTCACATATGGTGTATTTCTTTGAAAGCTCACTCTAAATCACCTCCTTGGTAAGTCTTTCCATGACTGAAACCCAGATTGACTTTTCATTATTTCTGAATTTTTGCTATGCTTAGAATTTGGGGAAATCACTTAGAGAACATGTGTATGTGTATGCATATGTGCATGCATATATTCATTTTTGCCAAAAATCTAATAGCTCATCAAAGCCAGGGATAAGTCTCACTTTTTTGTGTAGCCCTTGCTATGATTAAAATTATGTTTGTATGATTAATCTGTTGCTGTGAGCTGTCAGTAACCCATGGAAATGTCAGTAGTTTTAGCATTCCTCTTTGTAATTGGATTACCCATAAAGACATTTTTCTTCTCTAAAGTTAGAAACTATAATATAACATTATAATAAAAATGAATTAAAGATGAATAAAAATATGAAATATTTCTACTAATCAGATTAGAAACTCCACATCTAATCCATTCAATTTATCAGCAAATCCTGTTAGCATTTCTGGCAAATATATACTCATTTTCTCCAGCATCTGGCCTGTTTTCATTATTCCATTGGTGCTATCCTTGTGTTCCTGTGATTATTGCTGCAGCCCCTTGACTAGTCTATATTTCTGCCTCTGTTCCCGAGAGTTTCTTTTTCACAAAGCAGTAAGAGTGAGTCTTTAAACTGTGAGTCCTATCATGACACTCTTCTCCTTCAAAATTTCCCATGACCTCTTATCTCAGAATAAAAAGCAAAGTTCTTAAAATGGTCCCTGAGACCCTGGTTTTTCAGCTGCCCACACTCCACTTTGGTCACAACTGCTATAATTTCAGCTTTCCTCTCCGCCTCCTGCATTTGAGCCCAAAATTCCAATTCTGACACTGATTCCTAGCTGCTCCTTGAACCCATCAGAGATACTTCCATCTCAAGGTGTTTGCTATTGCCTCTGCCCAAAAATTCCCCTCAGATGTCTTCTTACTATCTCCTGATCAAGCAACCTCCTGTGAGTACCCTTCAAAAACAGCACACACAGGAGCACAAAGCACTCCCCGTCCTCTTACCCTGCAGATCTATCTTCCTCTGTACTACTCATCTTTTTGTTCATTATTTCAACCTCAGTGGCTAGAACATTGCCCAGTGTATAAAAGAGCTCGACACATTGTTGTTGCATGATTCATGTTAGTAAGATTTCTTTCAAACAGAAAAACAATAGTTTGAAAACTACTTAAAAGAATCAAATTGTTCAAAATGTGTATGTAGAAAAAAATAGGAGACAAATTATTCAGAATATAGGCAGTGATTAGTCATTTTGTACATTTCTTCAATGGCTATGTTAGAGGGAAAAACAGAGGAGAAGGAGGGAAAAGCACAGGAGGAAAAGGGTTATTTCAGTAGCAGTGTGACTTAAACAGTAAAACTGATCATCTGGTAGTTTTGAGACAACATCCGATTCACTCGGAGGTGAAGCACTAAAAGGCAGTAGTCTATGCCGTCTAATATTATCAAAAGACATTCCTCCTGGAGATTATGATTTATTTATTTATTGTCTGCCATTACGACCCCTCTAAAGAAACCTTTAGTGCTCCTCCCATATCCTGTTACATATTATTTTTTTTCATACTTATTAGCTACATCCACCAGTGCGTTTTCATATTCAATAGCCAGTGATCACATCTCTTCATCAGAGGACTGATCTCAGGAAGCCAAAACACCTTGCTTCTACACACAAAGTGTAACTACCTGCAAATTTATTTCCCAGTGGTGTCAACTGCTGTCACCAGTATCTCAGCGTTTCAGAGATCCTTCAGGTTCCTGTCCCCAGTCATGATAGCTCTGAGGTGTGACTAGCTTGTTCGTTCATCTTCCCTACAAAACTGAGTCAAAGTTCCTCTCCATCAGACTTTGGTACCTCACTCTTATTTGCCCTCTCCCCTTTCTTCCCTCTCTCACTCTCATACCAAGTCTTCTTCAGACCATTTCTTCATAAATCACTTTCACACAAATTTGTCTGCGAGTTGGTTCTTGGAGAACTCAACCTGGGACAGTTAGTACCTGAAAAGATCCTGGTGACTGACTCTCAGGATGGGTTACTGGAGTTGGGTGCCCCACTAATGGCAACAGAAAGCCCATTACTGGTAGTAGGAAAAATGACAAAACCCAGGATCTTTGTTGAAACTTGCAGTAGGATGAACTCAAATGGGATAAAAGAGGATGAAGATACATATACTGGATTGTATAATATCTCCAGTACTCGAGATATATTGTGGTCTTTGTAGTTATAAAATCTGTGGAGCTCATGGCTGTTATAAAATTCCATTAATGGAATGAAGAAAGAAAATTACAAGTTTAGAGCACCAACCACCAACTCAGAGCATAACATGGAAGCCACAAGTGCTCCATGGTAGCACTTAAAGAGAACACCATGATCTGTAGCTACTAAAGACCAGAACCCGGATTACAAGAGCAAAGTTGCAAATAAGGCTGATATGTAACTTGATAAACTTCTTATGCTAATAGTAGTATATTGATAAAGAAAGAGTAGAACCTGAGACTTAGGATACACAAAAAATTACTGAACTCCCAATGTCCCTCCTGGGCCAAAACAAGTGCCCTCTAATTCTTTACTTGAAAATAACAAGCCTGGAGCAGTGGCACGCATGTGTAATCCCAGCATTTTAGGAGGCTAAGACAGGAGAATTGCAAGTTCAAAGCCAGCCTCAGCAATGAGAAAGTGCTAAGCAACTCAGTGAGACCCTGTTTCCAAGTAAAACAAAAACTAGGGCTGGTGATATGGCTCAGTGGTCTAGTACCTGAGTTTAATTGTGGTACCAAAAAAAAAAAAAAATAAGAAAATAACAGCTTCCTCTTGCCTAAAGACTGTTCAGAAGCATCAACTACAACTGATATTTTGCACAATCATACTTTTGTGAGTGTGTGTATGTGTGGCTTATGTTAACTTTTTTAAAAACTTATGCTACTTAAGTATATATGATAGGAGAATGCATTTTGATACATTGTACACAGATAGAGCACAACTTTTCATTTATCTGGTTGTACATGATGTAGAATCACATATACGCAGTCATATGTGAAGCTAGGGCTATGATGTCCATCTCATTCCACCATCTTTACTGCCTCCATGATCCCTTCCCCCTCTCTCCTCTTTGACCAGAGTTCCTCCATTCTTCCCGTATCCTCTCCCCCATTATCAATCAGCATCCACTTATCAGAGAGAACATTTGGCATTTGTTTTTTGGGGATTGGCTTTACTTCGCTTAGCATGCTGTTTTCCAACTCCATCCATTTACCTGCAAATGCCATAATTTTATTCTCTTTTATTGCTGAGTAATATTCCACTGTGTATATATACCCAGTTTCTTTATCCATTCATCTACCAAAGGGCATCTAGGTTGGTTCCACAGTTTAGCTATTGTGAATTGAGCTGCTATAAACATTGAAGTGGCTGCATCACTGTAGTATGATATTTTTAAGTCTGTTGGGTATAGACTGAGGAGTGGGATAGCTGGGTCAAATGATGGTTCCATTCCAAGTTTTTTAAGGAATCTCCATACTACTTTCCAGATTGGTTGCACCAGTTTGCAGTCTCACCAGCAATGTATGAGTGTGCCTTTTCCCCCACAACCACACCAACACTTATTGTTGTTTGTATTCTTGATAATTGCCATTCTAACTGGCATGAGATGAAATCTTAGAGTAGTTTTGGTTTGCATTTCTCTAATTGCTAGAGACATTGAACATTTTTTTATATGTCTGTTGATGAATTGTATATCTTCTTCTGAGAAGTGTCTTTTCAGCTCCTTAGCCCATTTATTGATCGGGTTTGTTTTTTTGGTGTTAAGTTTATTGAGTTCTCTCTATATCCTGGAGATTAGTGCTCTATCAGATGTGTGTATGGCAAAAATTTGCTCCCAGAATGTAGGCTCTCTGGGGCTGGGGCTATGGCTCAGTGGTAGAGTGCTCGCCTAGCACACATGAGGCACTGGGTTCGATCCTCAGCACCACATAAAAAACAAAGACATTCTGTCCACTTACAACTAAAAAATAAATATTAAAAAAAATAATGTAGGCTCTCTGTTCACTTCATTGATTGTTTCTTTTGCTGAGAAGAAGCTTTTTAGTTTGAATCCATCCCATTTATGGATTCTTGATTTTATTTCTTGTGTTTTAGGAGTCTTGTTAAGGAAGTAAGGTCCTAAGCCAACATGATGAAGATTTGGGCCTACTTTTCCTTCTATTAGACACATGGTCTCTGGTCTGATTCCCAGGTTCTTGATCCACTTTGAGTTGAACTTTGTGCATGGTGAGAGATAGGGGTTTCATTTCATCTTGCTGCATATGGATTTCCAGTTTTCCCAGGACCATTTGTTGAAGAAGCTATCTTTTCTCCAATGTATGTCTTTAGCACCTTTGTCTAGTATGAGATAACTGTATTTATGTGGGTTTGTCCCTGTGTCTGTCTGTACCATTGATCTCCATGTCTATTTTGGTGCCAGTACCATGCCATTTTTATTACTATAGCTTTGTAGTATAGTTTAAGTTCTGGTATTGTGATGCCTCCTGTTTCACTCTTCTTGCTAAGGATTGCTTTGGCTATTCTGGGTCTCTTATTTCTCCAAATTAATTTCATGATTGCTTTTTCTATTTCTATAAGGAATGACATGTGTAATATGGCCTTTTTGACAATATTGATTCTGCCTATCCAAGAGCATAGGAGATTTTTCCATCTTCTAAGGTCTTGTACAATTTTTTTCTTTAGTGTCCTGTAGTTTTCATTGTAGAGGTCTTTCACTACTCTTGTTAGATTGATTCCCAAGTTGTTGTTTTTGTTTTTGTTTTTGTTTTTGAGGCTATTGTGAATGGGGTAGTTTTCCTAATTTCTTTTTCAGAGGATTCATTACTGATGTATAGAAATGCAATTGATTTATGGGTGTTGATTTTATGTCCTGCTACTTTGCTAAATTCATTTATTAGTTCTAGAAGTTTTCTGGTAGAATTTTTTGGATCCTCTAAGTATAGAATCATGTCATCAGCAAATAATGATAGTTTGAGTTCTTCTTTCCCTATTCATATCCCTTTTATTTCTTTCATTGTCTAATTGCTCTGGCTAGTGTTTCAAGTACTACATTGAACAGCAGTGGTGAAAGAGGGCATTCCTGTCTTGTTGCCATTTTTAGAGGGAATGCTTCCAATTTTTCTCCATGTAGGATGATGTTGGCCTTGGGTTTAGCATAGACAGCTTTTACAAAATTGAGGTATGTTCCTAATATCCCTAGTTTTTCTAATGTTTTGAACATGAAAGAGTGCTGTATTTTATCAAATGCTTTCTCTGCATCAATTGATGAATCATATGATTCTTATCTTTAAGTCTATTGATGTGATGGAATACATTAATTGATTTCCATAGGTTGAACCAACCTTGCATCCCTGGAATGAGCCCCACTTGATCATGGAGCACTATTTTTTAAATATGTTTCATATGCAATTTGTCAAAATTTTATTAAGAATTTTTGCATCTATGTTCATCAGGGATGAACTTAATATGCTATTTTTTAATCAGTCATTCATTTCTGAAGTTTTCTTTCTTTGATGTGTCTGTGTTTGGTTTTGGAATCAGGGTGACACTTGCCTCATAGAATGAGTTTGGAAGGGTTTCCTCCTTTTCTATTTTATGAAATAGTTTGAGGAGTATTGGTATTAATTCTTCTTTGTGGATCTTGTAGAAGTCAGCTAAGAATCCATCTTGTCCCGGGCTTTTCTTGGTTGGTAGACTTTTGACGGCATCTTCTATTTCCTTGCTTGAAATTGATCTGTTTAAGTTGTGTTATGACCTCCTGGTTCAGTTTGAGTAGGTCATATGCCTCTAGAAATTTGTCAATGTCTTTGGGGTTTTTATTTTGCTGGAAAATAGATTTTCAAAATAGTTTCTAATTATCCTCTGTATTTCGGTAGTGTCTGTAGTGATATTTCCTTTTTCATCACCAATTTTAGAAATTTGCGTTTTCTCTCTCCTTTTCATTAGAATGGCTAAAGGTTGTCAATTTTATTTATTTTTTCAAAAAACCAGCTTTTTGTTTTGTCAATTTTTTGAATTGTTTCTTTTGTTTCAATTTCATTGATTTTAGCCCTGATTTTAATTTTTTCCTGCCTTCTACTTATTTTGCTGTTGGTTTGTTCCTCTTTTTCTAGGGCTTTGAGATGTAGTGCAAAGTCATTTATTTATTGACTTTTTCTTCTTTTAATAAATGAGCTTAATGCAATGTACTTTCCTCTTAGTACTACCTTCATGGTGTCCCAGGGATTTTGATATGTTATATCAGAATTCTCATTTACTTCTAAGAATTTTTTTATATCATCCCTGATGTCTTCTGTTATCCATGCATCACCCAATAGTGTATTATTTTGTCTCCAGGTATTGGAATAGTTTCTATTTTTTAATCAGTCATTCATTTCTAATCTTATTCCATTATGTTCAGATAGGATGCAGGGTAGTATATCTATTTATTTTTTTTTTTTTTGTATTTGCTAAGACTTGCTTTGTGGCATAACATATAATCTATTTTGGAGAAGGATCCATGTGCTGCTGAGAAAAAAGTGTATTTGCTCATTGATGGATGGAATACTCTCTATATATCTGTTAAATCTAAATTATTGATTATTTTATTGAGTTCTATGGTTTCTTTTTTTAGTTTTTGTTTGGAAGATCTATCCAGTGATGAGAGAGCTGTGTTAAAGTCACCAAGTATTATTGTGTTATGGTCTATTTGATTCTTGTAGTTGAGAAGGGTTTGTTTCATATACATAGATGCCCCATTGTTTGGGGCATAGATATTTATGATTGTTATGTCTTTTTAATGTATCATTCCCTTAAGAATGATATGTCCTTCTTTATCCCTTTTCACTAACTTTGGTTTGAAGTCCACCTTATCTGATATGAGGATGGAATCCTCTGCTTGTTTACACGGTCCATGTGAGTGATACATTGTTTTCCACCCTTTCACTTTCAACCTGGATGTCTTCCTGTGAGATATATTGCCATTTCTATGCGATAATCTTGTACTGACACTACAGATTACCTGCAGCTCACCCTGGAGTTCACTTCCCATCCCCAGCAGGTGTCCCCAGATGAATACTACTGCCACTAAAGATGGTGGTGGTGGTAGGGAGGTAACTCAAGACAGCAGTGGTACTGGCCCAAGATGGATGCAAACACTTTCAGAGATGGGTCTAAAAGGTTGGGACTTACAATGGATTTGGGCTGATTGATCAGAGATTCAATGCTTTGGCTGGCCACTGTCTCCAGGCCCTGTCTGTTGCTCCAAGGTAGAGGCTAATACATGGGAAATACTATGGGGATGGCTGCAGTGTACAAGATGGATACAGAAAGGGAGCAAGAGCATAGATACCCACTGTAAGGTCATATAACGATGACCAAAAGGAGGCAATTAAAACCGCTGAGCAAGGCTTTATTGATATATGCTCCCAGGCAAGACTCCCCCATCCAAAAGAGTGAGTCTGGGAGAATCATGCACAGGTTCAGCTGGTTTGAAAGTTTTATGGGTTTGGGATAGGAATGGGAGGGCATGGGGTAGGAAAGGGAAGCTTTGGGCAGGAAAGGGGGCTTAGAACAGGAAAGGGAGGTTTTGGGGAGTCCTGTGTCCTCCTGGGGTTGGTCAGGGGGCTGGATGATTGATGGTAGTCATGAATTGTCATCACTGCCTGCCTGCTGGAGTTTGATTAATTGTTCTCTCTCACACACGGGCTGCCTGGTGTTTTCTTTTCCTTAGCCGCCTTAAACTGACCTAACATCCCAGCCTTTTTGATGATATAGGACAAAGAGTTTTACCTGGCTACTACCTGTGGGCTAGGGGACACAAGTGGGGAAGGAGAAGCCTCAGGTGTTGGTTCAGTAGGGAGGCTACTGTAGGGGTATAGGAGCATCTGGTTATAGGTCACTCTGGCAGCTTCATCTATGTGCTTTCAGGCAAGCCTGAGGAGGCAAGGAGTAATTATTAGTAGAAGTTCTATTACTAATATAGGAGTGAGAATGGGAGTCAGCCATGTACTGAGGGTAGAGCTTAGCCAGCCTGGCCAAGGGTCATTTGATTTTTGCTGTTAAAGTCTTTCACTTATATGGCAGAGAGTGTTGACATTTCTTTCAACCAGCCCAACTTCATTGATATAGTAGCAGCATTCTTCTTTAGGAATAGACATGTTCCTCCTTTGTCTGCTGTTAGGAAATCTAGGGCTCGACGGTTTATTACAAATAAAACCTGAGCAACAGATGTTATCTGCCATTGCAGAGAAGCAAGAGAGGCAGCTGATGCCTCTACCATTTCTTGAAGTTGTTGTTCAAGTTTCTGAGTAGCTGTTACTGCATAACCAAGTCCTCCTGCTCCCAGCCCAGAGGCAGCGAAGGAGGAGGCCAGGGAGAGCCTAACTACCATTGGTAGAAAGATGGCCCATTTTTTCCTGGAAAAAGAGGTGGTAACAAACCGTGTTAATTTAGCCTTGCTGTACAGAGTTAACTGAGGGACCAAGATGGAGGGAACACAACAGTTGAAGGGCATGCTTAGGCTTATATTCTTTGTTAGGACACCATTGTACCAGAAAAAGAACCGCGGCAGAGCAAAGGTTGGGGAAGAGACCTGGTTACAGGGTGCTGAACCAGAGTAAGTATAGCAGCAGGAGAAATTCCCTGATGAGTTACAAAAGAGAGGTACCTCCTCAAAGGCCAGAGAGAGGGACCCTTGGGGTCAGTTTGAGGTACTGAGAAGAACATCAACGGGAATAGCAGTTAAAGGAGTACAATCCAAACCTGCACAGAGGAAACAGTCTGAAATGTTATTAAGTTTGGATAAATTAAGAAGCTGAAGGCCCTGATGTATTAGGGCTATCCATGAAAAAGGGTCAGCTTTAGGATGGGCAATTGCTTCTAGCTGGTGTTGGAGTTCTTTTTCTTGCTCCTGGATGGTCATGTGAATTTGAAAGAACACTAGTATAAGTTCTCAAGATTCTTATAGAGGCCAAGGGGAGCTTGGAAAAACCCCCAAAATAAAATTTACTATCAACACTGGAAGCCTACTTTGGGTCCCATGGGTCCCAAATAGTTAATCTGGTGTGTGCTCAGTTCTCATAGCAAGGCTTATCTAGGAAGAGCTTTTTGCATGAATTATAAGGGCATCCGCCATAGGTGCTAGACCAGTACTTACAATATTTTTCAGTTTGGTCTGATATAAACCATAGCATTGCTGCACATAGGTGAGATGAGGGGATACAGTAGTAGAACAGACAGAATAAGTGGAATGGACCTGCTGGAGAGTAGTTCTCATTCCTGGGAAGTATAAGAGGGGTTGTAAAAACTGGAAAAAGGGCTTGGGGGCAATATGAAGAGAGTTATGAATGTCCATCAACAAACTGTAAGCTTGCTGTTTAGGGAGGGCAATCTAATCCCCCAGGAAGATTCAGCCATCATCCCCGAGGTGGCCACCTTGGCTTATTAGGTCCTGTCATTCCTGTGGGTATAGTTAGGTTTAATTGTGGTGAATAGAAATAGGATAGGGGCTGCTGAGGATTTGGCTATTAGTTCTCATGCTATAGAGTCTCTTTGTTGTTGCCCACAACTATAGGGTCAGAGGAATTTTGATGTCCTCTGTAGTGTGTGATGGCAATTTTAGTGCCTCCAAGAGTTTAGAAATTAGAGAGGCATTGACCACTGGTGATCCCTTCGTGGTCAAGAATCCATGTTCCTTCCAAATAGCTGAATATGAATGAGCAATCAGGAAAGCATATTTGGAATCTGTGTAGATGTTGACTTGCTTATCTTTGGACAGGATGAGAGCTCTGATAATTGCAAAAGTTCAGCCTTTTGGGAGGTGGTCCCTTCAGAAAGGTGGTCGCTTCTAAAACTGAGGTGGTGGTGACCACCATGTATGTGGCTCTACGGCATCCCATCGTGACCCATCATGGAACTGCCAACCACAAAAATAGTTAAGTCAGGTGAGGGAAGTGGGTAATCAAAGAGGTCCTCATGGAGTGATTGTAGGGCCTCTAGCACCTGTGAACAGGAGTGGTTAGCATGTAAAGGGGGCAAGGATAGTGGGAGGAGTGTGGCAGGATTGAGGGAAGAACAATAGAGGGTAATGGTGGAGTTTTCTATAAAGATAAGGTGGAATTCTTGAATTCTTGAAGGGTTAATAAGGGAAAGGGCCTTATGACTTAAGAGGTCCTGTAGCCAATGGGTAGAAAATACAGTTATTGGTTGGAGCAATGTGGGGGTCCTCCCCAGCCAGGTATCAGTCTCCCCCCTCGGCCAGCGGGGAGGAGGGGATCCCCGGAAGTCCCCCACACGACGGCTGAGAAAGGTAAAGTCGTCCGGCAAGCAATTACCACGCCCGAGCCGGAGAGTTCTGTCTTAAGCAGGAACTGATTTATTGAGGAGAGATACAAGCTTATATAGAGGAGGGGGCAGGTGTCTTATTTCTGAGCAAAGAATGCGGAAGCAGGATGTACAAGGACACTTAGATAGGAAAGTGTCCATTGTCCATGGCTTGTCCACGAATACGGAAGCAGAGGTCAGCCAATAAGGGCAGGGTGATGGCTCTCCCAGGGCAGCGTGGCCAGGCCTGAGCTGGTAGCTCGGCATCATCCCCCACAGAGCAAGGTAAAGGTCAGGGCTTCTTTGGTAAGTTCTGCTGCTGCTGCCAGTGTGCGGAGGCATGGTAGCCATCAATGAACCATGGAATCAAGCTGCTGGGAGAGATGTGCCACTGGCTTATAGGAGAGTCCAATTGGTTGGGTGACGAAACCAGTGGCGATACCCTGCCTTTCATCGTAAAGAGGTGGAAAGGATGGTTAGGGTTAGGAAGAGATAGAGTGGGAGAGGATGTGAGAGCATCCTTGAGCTTATGAAAGGCATTGGCTATTAAGGTAGGGGGAGTGAGAGGCCCATGAGGGATCTGTTTAGCTGCCTGGTATAAATGCTTGGACAAAGTTGGGGACCCAATGCCTGAAAAAGCCGGCCAGACCCAGGAAGGAGAGGATGTAGTCCACTGTTTCAGGTGGCTGTAGGTCACAGAGAGCTTGAATTCTGTATGTTGTCAGGCTTTTAGAGGTTGGAGTGAGGAGTATACCTAGATAGGTGACTGAAGTGGTGATAATCTGGGCTTTGGCTGGAGAGACCTGATAGCCCTGGGACCCCAGGAAATTGAGGAGCTGGGCAGCATGTGTTTGGGAGGTCTCAAGGGATGGGCTGCATAGGAGAAGGTCATCCACATACTGTAAGAGAGTGCTATCCTCCAAGTCACAAGTAGTTAGATCCTGTGCCAAGGCTTGTCCAAAGAGGTGGGGGCTGTCCCTGAAGCCTTGGGGTAGGACTGTCCATGTCAGCTGTTGGGACCTAAAAGATGAGAAGGCAAAGATGTAATGAGTCAGGATGGAGGGGCACTGTAAAAAAGGCATCCTTAAGATCTAGGACAGTAAAGTGGGTGGTTGAAGGGGAATATAATAAAGGAGAGTGTAAGGGTTGGGAACTACTGGGTGGAAGGGAATAACTGCCTCATTAATTAGGTGGAGGTCCTGGACCAAGCAATAGGCTCCTGAGGGTTTGCATACCGGCAATATGGGGGTGTTGCAGGGAGAGTCAGTAGGGATGAGGAGTCTCTGAGCAAGTAACTGGTCTATGATGGCTTTAAGTTCCTCCCTGTGGGTTTTGGAGATTGGAAATTGGGGACATGAGGGAAATTTAGTGTGAAGTTTTAGCTCAATATGAGATGGCTTGTAGTGGGAGGCTATGACTGGTTTGCAGGTGTCCAAGACCTGGGCAATAACTAGGTCTGGGGGTAATGGCACGGTGGGTGCTGTCAGGTTATTAGAGAAAGTACAGATTAGAGGTAAAAGAAGATGGGTGGTAGCATTGTTAGGGTATAATTGGAGGGTGGCTCCTAATAATTGGAGAACATCTCTGCCTAGGAGAGAAATCGGACAAGATGGGATGACCAGAAAAGAATGTGTGAAAGGGTGTCCCTCCAGGGCACAGGCCAGCTTAGCAGTACAGTTTGGGAAGGTGAGTTTGCCATCAATCCCCATGACTAAAACCTGGGAAGGAAACAAAGGTCCAGAGTGGGCAGGCAAAACAGAGTAGGTAGCCTCCGTGTCCACAAGAAAGGCTATGGACTTACCCGCTACCTGAAGTGTTACCCTGTGTTCGGCAATGGTGATGGGGGTCCTCAAGTCTGGGCTTCTCCAGTCCTATTGAACCCCAATAGTTCAAGGGAAGGGGCTGCCTGGTTGGTCATACCCCTGCGTGGAGATGCCAAGGAAGGCCAACCATGGGGCAGTAGCTCCTCCAATGTCCTGTCTGCTTACAGGTGGGGCACAGCCTGGAGGGCCCATGGGTTTGGGCATTGGCGAGCCCTGTGACCTTTGCATCCACACTTGAAGCAAGCCCCTGGCAGAGGGGGATGCTGGTTCTTCTGTGAAGCTTTTGCTGGAGCTGTAGGCCTCAGGGCTGCACCAAGGCTTGGGTTTGGAGTATTACCTTTCTCTGCAATTGAGCCTGCCTAGCTAGCTCAGCTAAATTCGCTCGGGCATTATAAACTATAATGCTCGGGCATTATAAAGGCCAATTTTACCAGTTCTAGGATAGGGGTCTGAGGGCCCTCCTCAGCTCGTTTGAGCTTCTTTCTAATATCATGAGCCAATTGAGTAATGAAATGAGTTGCTAACACTGTAACCCTGGAGGGAGACTCAGGATCCAGCTTGATATATTTGGTAAGAGCCTCTGTAAGGTGGTTAAGAAATAAGGCTGGATTTTCATCTGGATCCTGGGTGATTTCTCTCAGCTTATCAAAGTTGACTACCTTATTGGAGACTGCCTACGTGTCCACTATGAGATATTGGACCATGTGGGTGCAGTGACGGTGACCTTGTTGGGCATCTTTGTAGTCCCAGTTGGGTTCATTTAGGGGAATGGCTGCTTCACCCATGGGAAGAGTTATGTCTATTAAATGAACTTGATCAGCATGATCTTGAGAAGCCTGCTAGATGCAGGTACATTCATCTTGGGTAAGGGTGGAAGAGATGACATAGACATCATGCCAGGTAAGATAGTAAGTCTTAGAGAGGTGGCAAAATTCCTTAATGTAAGTAGAGGAGTCAACAGAGAAGGACATAAGGTGCCTCTCAATCTGGGAAAGATCCTGGAATGAGAATGGGACATGTACTTGGACAATCCCTTCAGCACCAGCCACTTCCCTGAAAGGATAAAGGAGCCTTGGGTCTTGGGTGTGGGCGCTGACAGGAGAAGAGAGGAGTGAGCCAGGGGAGGGATCCACTGAGGGAGATGGGGAAAGGGCTGTATCAGTAGGAGAGGAGGGCAGAGGAGTGGTGTTCTGGAATAGGGGAGCTGTGGCAGTAGGAGAAGAGGGAGGAGAGGAAGGGGAGGAGCTGTCTGGGTAGGGAGGGGAGTGATGGGAAATCAGGGCTGAGAGCATTTCAGGTGGATCTGAGAATGAGGAAGAAGATATGGAAGAACAATGGGAAAGGGGTTGAGATTTTCCCTAGCAAGGAGAACTTGAGCAGTAGAACAGGTAGAGCAGCAGGCAGGACGGGAGCATATATCCCAAAAAGACTGAATGTAAGGGATTTCTGTCTACTTCCCTGTCTGGTGACAGAAACTGTTCAAATCAGTGAGGATTTGAAAATCAAAAGTTCCTTCTGGGAGCCATTTCAACCCATTGTCTAGGCTATACTGGGGCCAGGCCACAGTGGAATAAAAAATTAGATGTTTATGGCATAGGTCTTGATTGAGTCCTAATTTGGCAAAATTGGAATGTAGAAAACCCAAAGGAGTTTTGGGGTCTAGAGAGGACTCAGTGTTTCCCATGACCTTCCAGCACCTGTGGGGATGGGTGGGAACAGAAAAACGTGTCCCCAATTCTGATTGCATTCACATGAGGAACGGAGGACCGTGTGGGTTGAGGCATCTCTTCAACCCTTTGGGGGCCCAAACGGAGTCGGGTGGCTCACACGAGGGCTGGGACATTTCCACAGCCCTCGGGGCCTTGAATGGAATGGGCAGGAGTCTATGGCATGTGTGTGACTTACGGATAGACTCCCTAGACAGAGGGAGGCTAGATGGTCAGAGGAAACCAGGGGAACTAACCCCACTCCTGTACGTCCAGATGAAGGGAGAGGGGAAGGAAGATTGGTTCAGGAATTTTCTGATTCATAGGAGAGGGTGGACCTCAAGCCCTGTGAGGGAGGTCCATAAGCCCTCACGCCTTTCGGCACCAAATATAAGGTCAGATAACAATGGCGGAAAGGAGGCCAATTAAAACTGCTGAGAAAGGCTTTATTGATATACACTCCCAGGTGAGACTGCCCCATCCAACAGAGTGAGTCTGGGAGAATCACGTGCAGGCTCAGCTGGTTTGAAAGTTTTATGGGTTTGGGATAAGAAGAGGAGAGTTTGGGATAGGAAAGGGAAGCTTTGGGCAGGAAAGGGGGCTTAGGACAGGAAATGGAGGTTTTGGGGAGTCCCATGACCTCCTGGGGTTGGTCAGGAGACTGGCTTATTGATGGTAATCATGAATTATCATCACTATCTGCCTGCTGGAGTTTGATTGATTGTTCTCTCTCCCACGCCGGCTGCCTGGTGTTTTGTTTTCCTTAGCCGCCTTAAACCAACCTAACACCCATTATGTACAGGGGTGGTCCTGGGCCTGGGCTCTCACACAGACCTGTGAGGGCATCCTAGGCCTGATCTTGGCCTGGAATCCCTCAAGGATTCCAGGTGGTGGGTGTAGCCCTGGGCCTGGGCTCCCGTGGATCGTCAGGGACTGGCAGGGAACTGGGGATGGTCCCGGGCCTCACTTAGGCCTGGTCCCCCACAGGGATCCCCGGGGCAGTTCTTCCCCTAGGACTGGGTTCCCTTGTGATTGGTGGCTAGCAGTCTCAGGTCTGACTTTGGCTGGGCTCCTGCAGCGGTCCCTGAAGGTGGTCCTGGGCCTTAGCCTGTGCTTCCACCAGTAGGCAAGGACTCTGGCGTGGAACTGGGGGTGGTTCCGGGCCTCACTTAGGCCCAGTCTCCTGCAGGGGTCCCTGAAGGCAGTCCTTCACCTGAGTCTGGGTTTCCCTGTGATTGGCAGGTAGCAGTCTCAGGTCTGCCCTAGGCTGGGTTCCGTGGCAGTCCCTGAAGGTGGTCCTGGGCTTCTGCCAGTTGGCAGGGTCTCTGGGGCTATACAATCATACTTGTTCCTCTAGATAAGCCCAGACCTCTCTTGCTGCCTACTATTCAAGCATGATCTGGTTGGAGAACTATTACCTCCACTAAGGAATCTGAGGTGGCCCCCAAAATTTGTGTTAATGCAGGAGTATTCACAGGTGAGATTATTAGATTATGAGAGCTGTAATCTAATCAATCTATTCTAGTTTGAATGGACTGACTGGGTGGTAATTATAGGCAAGTGTGTGGCATGCCTGGAGGAGGTGAGTCATTAGGGCATGCCCTAGAAGGTGAGTTCTTCCGTGTGGTTCCTTCCCACCTTTCTCTGCTTCCTGAACCTGATGTGATCTGAACAGTTTTCCTTCACTGGGCCCTTCCCCAGTGATGTTCTTCCTCATGTTGGCCCCAAAGCAATGGGACTGAGACCTTTGAAACTGTGAGACCCAAATAAACTTTTACTCCTCTAAATTGTTCTTGATCCACTTCTGAGACTTTTTTGCTGGTCAAATGAGATGTTGGTCTCTGTGGTACTCTATTAAACGAGAAGCTGGGTAGGGCCAAGATAAATGGGAATATGACACTTGAACAAGGCATCTAGAGACAAGAGAATTCCCTGAATGTGTAGGCAGATCAAAGGTAATTCTCACTTCCTTTAAAATTTATTCCTGAATTAAATTTTATTTACCAGTGGTTGTAGCTTCAACTAGAAACCTCCTGTAGCCTAAAGGATCTCCCAAAAGATTATAAAAAGAATGTGAACTTCTAAGCCAGACTGGAACTAGAGGAAAATGTTAGCTTGCACTACACCCACTACTCTTGAAATAAGCTCAGTTCTTTAGTTGTTAACAGTGGATTTTTAGATCCGCTCATGTCTTCTCAAGATACCCTGCAGGACAGACTCTAATCACGTAAGATAGTGTCAGCTACTGAGTATTGCATGTGGTTCCAAAGTCATGTGAGTGCTGTAGGTTTAGATTCTCAAGTCGTTAACAGGAAGCTCTTAACCAGTTTCTATACAGCAACCACCTCAAGGAAGAAACACTACCGGGCATCATACAAGTGAAAGAACAGCAAATCCTGCTAGTTCTACCTTCAAATACAAATCCAGAATCTGACCTCTAATCACTTGCCCCACTCACACAATGTTGCCACCGTTACTTTCCTGGGTTTTTTTAATATGCCTCTCTCCATGTTTATACCCTTGACACATAAAGGCTAATCTCAACACAGCAGCCAGTGTTTCCTTTTAAAATATGTCTGATGATGTCATTCCTCAGCTGACAATCCTCCAATTGAATATTGATTCATTCTGAATAAGATTCAAAGTATATATTATGGTTTTGAAGTTTTACACAACTAGCTTCCCACCTGTCTCCTCAGCAGCAGAGACTGGCACTGAGTCCTCAGTGTTCTCCTCTCCCATGCTGTCCTCTTGGCTCAGCGGCCTTAAGCCACATCCACCTCCTTCCTAGTTCTTCGACACACAAAGTATTTTCCTGCCTTTGAGACTTTGAACTTGCTTTTCCTATCCTGGAATGCTCTTCCACTCCCTCCCAGATCTGCATGACTCCATCCCTTACTTCCATCAGTTCTTCCCTGCCCTCCCTAAACAAAATAGCACCGGGCACAGTGGCACATGCCTGTAATCCCAGTGGCTCAGGAGGCTGAAGCAAGAGGATCTCAAGTTCAAATCCAGCCTCAGTAACTTAGCAAGGCCCTAAGCAACTTAGTAAGACTCTGTCTCAAAATAAAACACTAAAAGGGCTGGGGATGTGGCTCAGTCATTGAGCACCCCTAGGTTCAATTCCTGATATCAAAGAAAAAAAAATACCAACACTCTGCTCACAGTACCCTCATCCATCTTCAATCAACACACTTTATTCCCTTTACATCCCTTACTGTATTTTATTTATGTGTTTATTGTCTGTCCCACTTCTGTCCCTGGTTCTTGATGCCAGACATATTGTAGGTGCTCAAGAAGTCCATGCTATAGGAGTAAAAACCTTTAGAAAAATTTGATTGTCTCCATTTCAACATTATTTCCATATGTCCTCCTTTTTGCTATCATTCTCACTGCTGTGTAAGTGATCCAGGTTGCAGCCACCCATCCCAGGCACCTCCTCACCCTGAAATCTTTCCTTTTTCCCATGCTTCACATTTTTTTCTTTGTTAGCCATCAAATATCCTCCATATCCTCAGGGAACTGCCTTTCTCCTCATTTGACTACACTGCCTTGCACATAAAAAGAGCCCAATTACTAGATGTTAAATGACTGAAGGTGGCAGTTTGCCAGCCTATGCTAATGAAACAGCCCTCCTGTCCCTCCAAGGCAGTGTACACATTTTGATACGAGCCTCCAGAAGAACTTGGACCAATTCCTTAACACAAAAATTATTGTTAAATGAGGATGCTGCCCAAGCAGGATGAGTTTAGACCCAGGGCAGGTGATTTTGCAAGGAGGACCTTGTAGTACCCCTAAGGTCATTTATGAATACAACTATCTGAATCACTTATTCAACAAAGGATATGCTATTTGGTTTTTTATTTGTCATGCTAATGGAGATCCTATTTGTAAGAAAGGTAATGAATAAATTCTGCAAAATAGTGGAAAGCTAAAAAACATTTGCCCTCTTGTCCTTACATGCACAAAAGCTCACCTTGACCCAAAGGAGTAATTCCTAGGAAAAAGGTATGCAAACATTTGCATGAAAGAAAGCACACCACATTTGCTGTCTAACTCTTAACAGAAGCACATCCTTCTGCTTACAAGCTTTGCATTAGATGCATGCAAAGGCTATTGCAAAATAAAGGATATGTCAGATCAAGGAGGATCCTGGAGAAGACAGCTGAGAAATATCCTCAAATGTAAAAGTGCACAGTGCATTAAATTCTAGGGATCAGCTATACAGGACTGTGCCTATAGTTAATACTGCATAATACATTTAAAAATTCAGAGAGTAAATCCCATGTTGTTTTCTTATACAAGAGGAACATATGATTGTGGGTCCGCATAGGTATTGAATGGTGGTGTTAATGGGAAGATATGTTGATTAGAAATTCTGTAAAAACAAATTGTAAGTACTTTCATTATCACTAAAAGCAACTTTACCAGGGAATGAAAAGTGGATTCTCAATAAATTCTGTGCTTGGTATTGCACAGGGAACTATAAATTCCAGGCTGAAAAAGTATCTAATACACAGAAAATGGGAAGAATAGAGCAAGAATGGCAAGTAACTGCTGAAGAGGGATCTTAAAACTGCTTTGACCTGAAAACATTTCAAAAACAAAACTAGTGATTTATAAACTGAAACCAAGATACAGAAATATATTTAGGTCATCTATTTTCCTGCATCTTCCTGACAACAGTGCCATCTGGAGACTCGGTTGGACCAAGGGCACCAGATCTTACAAGACACAGACACAGAAAAGGCCACAGACAGTCAGTCCATTTCTCTGGAACACTTACGCAGTTTGCCTCTAGAGTGAAAATGTAAGTGAAAAATATGAAAACTGAAATTTCTGTGTGTGGTACTGGGGATTTCATTCAGGACTTCAACCATGGTAGGCAGGTGCTATACCACTGAAATACATCTCCAGCCTTTATTATTTTTTATTTTGAGGCAGAGTCTTGCTAAATTGCCCAAGCTGCTCTCAAACTTGCAGTCCTCCTGCCTTGGCCTCCCAAGTTGTTAGGATTGCAGTTGTGTGCCACTGCCCCTGACGAATACTGAAAATGTTTTATTCTAAATGTGAAAAGTTACAAAATAGAAAATAAATAAATTATAAACATATACCTATATGTGGAGATCTATATGTAACCAATATACATGGGAAGGTGGAAGGATATATGGATGGATAGAGAGAGAGAGAGACAGATAGACAAAGAGACAGATAGACTATGTGTGTGTATGGTGCTGGGTATCAAACCTAGTGCCTTGCACATGCTCAGCTTGCACTCTACCTTTGAGCTGTATCCCCAGCCCAAATCCTATAATATTCTAATGGGAAGTCCAGAGCAGTTAACATGTGGTTTATTAATTCAGAGTTGTTATTATTTTAGGAAACTTAAGAAAATAACAGTGTACTAAAATCATTCATAACAATGCCATTGTTATTAAAATGCTCTTTAATTTATAAATTTGAGATTATAACTAAATAGATGTGCTTCCAATTCCCAAAACAGACAATTCAGATAAGATGAAAAGACCAGAGATGTAGAGAACAAATATAAATCAAGTTTCCCCAAGCCTTCCTACACCTGCTCATACAGAATCTCAGGAGTCTGTCTGTTCCCTCCCCAGTCCCCCTTCCAGATCCTTTACAAGTTTGCAGAGAATCTGATGAGCCCCCTAGGTGACATTACCGCATCTTCTTGGTGCCCCCATTTCATTTCCCAGTAGGCATGATGTTCCCTCCACTGTGAACAACTCCCAAAGAGACAGCTCTTTCTTTGCTAGTCGACCTTGAAATTCCAACTCTGTCTTTCAGGCATAGTTGCCATTTTCCCATAGGTAGCACTGAACATCACCAACACCAAGAGTGTGGAGCTCTCTAGGTGCAAAACTTGAATAGCTGGTGGTGACGAAAAGGATGTTAAAGAGACTTTCACCTTCTTTTTGTGGTACATGATCCAAGACAGATATCAAAGCACAATTGTTTTTGCACAGACTTTATAGAAAAGTCCTGTGCCCTGAAGTTCTTTAGTCTCTTATTCAAATAGAACTTCTACTCTCCAAGCTATCTTTATTCTTTCTCACAGAAGAACATGGTTAAACTTTTAGGGATTAGTGGGACAAAGGATGTAGCTCAGTGGTAGGGCACCTGCCTAGCATGTGCAAGGCCCTGGGTTTAATCCCCAGCACTGAAAAGAAAGAGTTTGAGGTCTGATTCAGGGAAAAAGTCAATTGATAAATCACACTGATATTGAAACATTGTGTTATTGAAGGCCTCTATAGATTTAAACAACACTGCATTCCATGCTACAGCTAAAAGACTGACTTTCTTGTGCTTCTATGTTCCACTTTTAATCTAAGTACCCAAAACATACTGCCTTATAGAGACTTTAGTTCAAATACTCTCTTCAGATTTAATGTTTTTCATTTAATTTTTTTAGCCCCTGTCTACCTTGGATTTTTCCACTGGCTTCTATGAATGGCACAAGTATTCCTGAGAAACTCAGGTTGTTCCCAACACCACCCAGTCCCCATCTTCATCCTCCACTCCCCACTGTGCCCAGTCCCTGTGTTTTATTTCCCCTTCATCCAATGGCAGAGATTCCTTTCATTTCTAAACTGCTCTGTAATCTCTTATTAAATATCCTCCTGGCAGTCCCTCCACTAGACCTCTAGATACCACAGGTAATGCATGAAGTTCAGGTTCACACTGGATCCTTAGTGAAACATGATTGATGTATTATGTGAGCCACAGAATCTATTAAGACAAAATGATGCAATGGGTCAAATTCAAAAAAATTATTACAGATTCTGGGTACTATGGGAGCTTTCTGAGGATATAAATCCATGTGGCTTTTATAATAGTCAATCAGACCAAGAGTTTTATCATACAAAATTCAACAGAATTTTTGCAGCCTATCCAAAGGGAGATGAGGAGGAAAAGCAGAGCTAGAAAGAAATTAATATTGGGAAACATGGGTTCTGTTTTCGTTCTGTTTTCACCGATGCCACTAAGGAGTCTGAACTTGAGTGAGTCACCTAAATGCCCTGGTCCTCTTTTATCACATAAAAGGGCTGGGCTGAGTGATTGTCAAGGACCCTTTCAGTTGTAACAATTTATTTCAGTAAACCTAGAAAAGGGGGCTGGTCATAAATAAAAGAAATGGAGCTGAGCCTCAGTTGGTAAGAGGATTGTACTCAGCAGGGGATTTGGGCAAAAGGAAAAGTGGTTTATAGAACTGACAGTAAGAAGTGGGAGGGCGGCAGCCAGCAGGAAGGCACAGGGACTGCCATTTCAAGTGAAAAATTTATATTGATAATGTGAAAACTGGCACACTGTCCAAACAGTGGTATTTCACTCATACAATAAATTCAAATCAGATAAAAGCTCTTTCTCAGAACTCTAAAATACCATATATATGTTAAAATTAGCTTCATTGATAACATTACAAGTAATTTTTTAATTTTTTTAAATGCAGCTTGCAGTAGTTCAAGCTAATTTTAAGAAAGAATAAATCTGACTTCACATAGTTTCCTATTTGGTTTAGGATATCCTTTTTTAAAATGTCATCTTGCACTGGATTTCATCTGCAATGATTTTTCATTTAATCCCAATGAATACCAACCCTATCAACAACTGCCAAAGACAGCTCTACCCTGCCTTTTATGTGTGGGACACCAGCAATGTAAGCACAGGAGAATAACACTTATGAGGTCATATTTTGGAGGTTTTATGGAAAAAACAAATAAGTTCCTTGGGTTTTGTAAAAGGAAAAGATACACACATGCACACACATATCACATTGTCAGTGTTCCTGACAGATGTTTTGCTACTCTTCAAGATATCCAAAGAGATTTCCAGAGCCTGAGCTAGAAGTCTTTGAAACCAAAGAAAACAAAATCAGTTAAGGAACTGGCAGGGCCGATAATTAGCTGCATATAGGATTGTAAACCTTAAAAAGAGTACAGTAAGAGAGGTTTGGGGATTTATAGTAACGCATACATAACATCAAAATTGGGAAGTCCAGAGACAATGGTAATTTATGTGGTAAGGTTTGTGTTCACTATTCAGCACTCTATGGTTTAAGAAAATTGGGATTCAAATGTGAATTTCATGTTTTGTGGCACCTTATTAAAATTATAATGAAAAAATCAATTCCTCTGCTTGGAACTTCAGTATATAATGAATTGCACAAAAGGACAGAAAAGTACAGGGGAGAAAAAGTACAGTTCAGCGTGATAAAGTAGAAAGAATACCAGGCTGGGAGTCAGAAGACCTGGATTCTATTCCCAGCTCTGCTGCTAACTGGCTATCTCATTTTGGACAAACCATTTTATTTCTCTGAGCCCTGGCTTTCTCATTTGTAAACTGTGAGGACTGATTCAGATGAATACAATTCTGTGATCACCAATGTCAGATCTTGCAGCACATTCTGTGCCAATAGAGCCACTAAGCAAATTATCAAATACTCTTGCATAATAGGAAACAGCATTTCATTAAATTCACCATCTCCCATGGGCTCTGAGTTAGACAGAAGAAGCCCAAACACTTGGTATATTATGCATCCAGTTGATCACAATTTATCTGTAGAATATCCCTTTTCTGACATTTAAGAAAGGTCAGAATTCTCAGAAGCTTAATAGGAATGTTAATGTCCTTTAAAATAGTATGGCCACTTGGTGATGTTGAATCATTCAAAGGTCCCCAGGACTGTGCAAAGTGAATGACAATGACCTTGTACATGCACTCTAGACTTGTCCAGAGAATGAAGGTAGAGGAAAGGGAACAACACTATTAATCTTTCAAGAATTTATATGGTCACCATTAGTAATATATCTAATGCTCTGTTCATATTTTCTTTACCTTTCTATGTATGTCCTGATGTGCAATTTTATTACATTGAAAGATTTATGTGTAGCATTTCAGTAGTTTCCTACTCAGGTGGTAAGATGCAGTGTAATTATGATAAGCACCAGCTAGCATGGCACCTACCGGGAACATTTCAAATGGAAAAAGAAACACATGCAATTAGACATTTACCCGCACAAAGTGAGCACTGGAATAATGTACATTTTCACTTTCAGGAGGTTTCATATTCTTATTTTAAAGAGAGTAATCATTCAGCCTCTTTATCCAGATTCCATTTGTTTCACACAGATCTATGACGATCCTTTTCCATTTAGAAATATAGAGAATCAAATACCAGGTATTATACTAGCTCACAACTAGCAAAAAAAAAAAAAAAAAAAAAAGGCAAATAGTTTTTGCAATTAGTAATAAAAGAATTTTAGAAGTTATTGCAAAATTTTCATATTCCAAATGTGATAGGAGGCCACTGATATTTAGAGAAATTTAAATCCTCCTTTCTTACTCTTGACCCCATCCTCATTCGCACTTCATAAAAAGTAAATCAAAGCCAACTGATCTTATATTGCTATCTAGATTCTGAGAAGAAACCACTGAAGCAACAAATTAGTTACTTAATGCAGATAAATAGAAATGAACTTTAACTTTATCATTATTGAAATGCTAAGAATTAAAGGCTTTCACATTCACAACTCTCTTACAAATCATCAACAAAAGATATTTAACGTATGAAACATTTTTACAGGCAACAGATTGAAGTGAGGGTAGGGAGAGAGTGGACTGAAGTAACAGATTCTCATTCCAACGCATTGAAGTTGTGCTACATTCCTGCTATTGAACTTTTCAAGCTAGTGAGCCTTCTTCCTTAACACATACATTTAGTTAATTATTTAGTTATTATATATAATATTGGAAACAAATGCCAATTTAGAACTGAGGATGTTTTCAGTTGTCCACTCACATAGTTGAGAACCAAGAAACCTAGATTGACAAGCTAGTTTAGAATTTAAAAACCAAGGACTCTGGAACAAGACTACTCAGATTTTAATTTGGCTCCACTGCTTATGAGCATAATGATTTTGACAAGTTTAGGAAAATCTCTGTATCTCTGTTACTTCATCTATAGCACAGGGATAAAAGTATCTCATATTGTGGACCTGAGGGTGAAAGGGTCACTGAATGAGTGAGCACATGTAAAATTATTAGAAAAATGCCAAGAACACAGTAAGTGATTAATAATGGTTGGATAGTGTCATTTATTATAGCAAAATTGCACTACTTAAAGACTCAGCAGTTCCAATTCACCACAGCATGCAGCCAACTCATGGCTTTGAGAATGTCAAGGAAGTTGGAAGCACAGCTGGTGTGAGTTCTGATAACTTAAATTGCTGGTTTGCTCTTCCTGCTGCCACCATATTAACATAAGTTTTAGAGGAGCAGAGTGGCCACTGGCCTACAAACTATATGGCCTGGGAATTTGTTTCCTACTTTATGTCTGTACAATGCTAACATGTAGATGAAAGGATTAAAAAAATGACCAATCTTAAAACATTCAGGTCTATTTTTCGTGGAAAACAGATGAATTTTTAATTCATCCCAATGCTTATTATCATGCAGTTTTACAGTGAAAAATATCCATATTCATTAAATAATAAAAATTAAACTTTATGTGCATGAATACTTAACTACTAGGGATAAGGATGCATCCCACAAAGTAGTCTAAATGCCTGGGATGAGAAGTACCATAGAATGGCATGTGCTAGAAAGAATTATTGGCCAAAAAGATACATTTTCTTTTAACTCTCTCTCTCACCTGAATATTAGAATTATTTAATTTTTTGCATCAAACACCAAAGTTACTAAACAATAGCAGACCATTTTATTTTTACTATAGCTCCAACATCAAAAACCACAAGGCTCAGAAAAGAAGAAGCCATTTAAAGGAAGGTGATCCACAGTGATGGAGATTATGATGGAAAAAAAATCAAACCCAGTTGAGCTTATTTATTTATTTTCAGGCCAAAATTCTCTTTACTTCTTTTCCTGTATTTTCACTTTCTCTGCAAACAAGATATTAAACTCAGTTAAATGGAACAGAATAATGATTCCCGTGTTTCCCACAAACCTTACTATTACCCAGTTTTATTATCCCACATTTTTTATTTGAGCCTTTGGGGGGAAAGTGATTCAAAAGAGTTCATGAATGACCTCTGATTTCAGAACTATTGTGAGAAAACAAGTCCTGGTCCTTATCCCAGAAAGTCTGACCTCTAAAACTTCCACTACAATATATGTCCCTGGAGGGGGTCCTTGAAACTCCCAAGGTTCTTCCCCATCCCACCACCAATATCAACAAGATACATTGACCTTTTCAACACAGTGTTATTCAACTTTTCTTCACAGCTGTCAACAATCCTGTACTGCAATTCTGACCATTTTTCAGCAACCTATTTTTCTCCCCTTGCTGAATCAAATTGAGAGTGAAATTGTATTGAAGTTTAATGTGTTCTTGTTACCTGTATGTCATTTAAACACTACTCTGTGTAATTCATATATAGTTCATGAAAATTTACTGAAAATATTTGGAGTGAGAAAACATTTTCCATTTTTAAGACTGTGGAACTATTTTATTTTTAATGAAGAAATGAGTAGTAGGAGTGTTTTTCTTCTTTCATAAATCCCCCCACCATAGTTCTAGAAATAAAAGATAAACAGGTAAAAAATAGTTGTTTAGTTCTTCAAGTAAACCAAAACAACAAAACCAAATTTTATTTACTAACTAATGCCTAATCTCGGTGGATTAGGCATTCTGCAGTTGGTTGAGTGTTTGAGAAAACTAAATTAATTTCTTCATGTCATCAAGTGTAATTTGCTGAACTGAGGCTGAAATTTCATAAGTAGTCCCTTATTGATCTGAAAGAACTCATACAAACATCCAAAACGCAAAGGGGAATAAAATTCCTATTGTGTTCCTCTACAAGCACTTAAATTACATCACTCCACAAGGAAAGTCCCACTGACAAAGCACTTGCCTTTCTATAGGGAGAGGATCCTCTAAAGTAAAGTTATATTTTAAGCCTATAAAGACTAAATGTGGGATCCAATGATAGCTAATATGCTGTGTAATGTCAAACCCTGCTGTGTTTTTACATGTATTAACTCACTCAATTTTTAAAGTCCAAAAAGGATATGCTACCATGAACATCATTCTACAGAAGAGAAACTAAGACCAAAGAAAGATTAAAGATTAAGTAATGTGTCCCAAATGACACCCAGCAAGGGTCAGACACAGTGGATGCCTTGCTCTTGACCACTGTGCCATTCGGTAGTCATCAGTGCTATTCCACAAATACCAAAGCTAGGGAGGGGTGGCCATGTAACTTCCTGTGGCCAATGATATATGAGTAGCAGTGATGTGTGATTTCCAGTGGGATTTTAGGAGCCAGGGCACAATTCACCACTGTGGTGATCATGGATGTGTGTATAAAGTAAAGCTAACATTGACAGGACCCCCAAGTAGTGACAATGAGCAGAAACTTCCCACAAGCCAGCATTGGATGTGAACTTCAGGGGAGAATTAAAGATTAGTTACACTAAACCTACTGAGGATTTGGGGTTATTTATTACTATTATAAAACCAGGCCCTTCTGACAAAGACATACAGCTTGCACATTATGAAGGTTCATTCATAGTCACTTAATTCAGTTTTGGAGGGGATCCAGGATGACCACAATTTATCCAGGTGAAGACAGGGAACAGGGAGAGGAAAAAGTAAAAGCAATGGCCCAAAAGCAAAAAACAAAAATGCATAAGGCTTTTGAGAATTTCAAGAGACCGAGAGACTGAGGCATGCACATTGGGATAAATCCAGAATATACACAATTATTCACATAAAATTTGATGTGCTCAAGGATTAACATTTTTTATAATCCATTTTTAAAAAGTCATGGTAAATAAAAAGTTCTTTTAGCTTCTATATTTATGAACCCCAAAAAATCAACTTTACTAAGACAAATGTTGCAGGCTTAATTCTGTTTCATTGTTATCCAAAATCGCATTAAAATTTTTGATTCAGACTAGTTCTAAGTAATCATACAGGTTGTTAGTAGCTGAGGTCTACTATCAGCATCTTCTGATCACCAGCATTTCTTGCATTTTTCCTTTTCTACTTTTTATTTTTATTATAAAATTGTAAGTAAGCAGGAGTTTCATAGATTGTTAAAATGTTCGCTGAGCATATAATTAAACATGGGCCCAGTTTCTGAACAACTCATCACCAATAGACTTAGATTTCCAAGCTGTAGAATAATTCTCATTTAGAAAGCCTTTTGGAATTATTTACCATCTCATGTGACAGTCAATGGCATTATGAATTTGCCTTCATTTATTTCTAAATTCAGTTATATATTATACCCTTTAATGATTATCCTTTTGTGTAGGTAAAAATAGACGTTGGCTACTCATTTTTCATGCACTGAGACAAACATTTCTTTCTCAGTTACTAGAAACCATCTATGAATTATTTAGAAAACTTTGCCAAGGTAAACTACCTCCTCTAAACAAACATTGCTTTGAAATGGGGTCACTTGTGGCAAATTGCCTTGGAAAAATGTGATAGACATGCATGTTTACATCAAAAGGGCAGATGTAGTGTAAGTGCAATGAAAGGCAGCGAAATCTCCTTATTCAGCAGTAAACTCAGGAGGCAGAAAGTTTTGTTGAAATCTAAGTTTGAGTCAGAATCTGAATCTATCTCTAACTCCCTTATGTGCAAATCCAGTCTTATAATTGCCTGTCCTCTGGTATTGCCCTCCTAGAGAAATGGAGAATTGATGAGATATTGATGGAGGTTCTGCAAGATGAAGAAAAGGTGTCAAAAAAAAAGTAGGGGAAGTTCCTATGAATATAGAAATTCTCACCCCATGGGTTTCTTGAGACTATCACTTATCCTCCTAGATAATGGAAAACCCTTAGGTTTTCATACACTTTCTCTGCATGTGGTCTTCACTATTATTTGTCTCTCTTCCCTTTTCATCTCTCTCCAAGTCTTGCACATAAAACACACCACCTTTTGCATTCTGCACATCACAAAATAATTTTATTCAATCAAATCTCCTTTAAGGAAACTTCTTCAAACAATCTCTAATGTGCCATCTGGTCATGCCGTGTGTCTAGAAGCCAATACAACTAATTTTTCATCACCTTGACAGATTCTCTGGTTTCAGCTAACTTTATTCTCTGTCAGCATTTCTCTTCGTGCATGCATGAACATTGGCCAGGACAGAAGCTGCGAATGCACGTTCAATTGAGCAGCCTTCAATTCTTTCTTGGAAGTGGGCTTAATATAAACTAATTTAAAATGCTTATGTCTTACAATATATAGGGTAAAACAATCCATTTCTGGTCATCCTACTTACTTATCCAGTCTCTAAAGGCACATTGCTATGAAAAACAAAGTAGTGTTCATAAATAACATGCTCCCCACTTCCCTGCATCTCTGAAAAGAGAATAAATTGTAAGAAAAAACTAAGCCACATATCTTCACCCCTAAATTCTAAGATTTCAAAATGTTTCTCTAAAGAAGAACCCTTCTCCAACTACCCTGTTCTTCCCCTGCCTTGCTCCTTCCCCATAAGACTAACCAATTACCCTACTCAGATTTATAGATTGTGTCACCCTGGATGGCTGGGTCTTGCCAGTTGACTTCTGCTTGGGCTCAATCAAGGGACTTATGGACAAAAGATTATAGAGCAGGAGGAAAAAGAGGTTGTGATATTTCATCCCCATGTCTGCCCACTTTGAGCCTCCTTTTTTGGCAATGACTGCATCCTGTCTGTTTCTTTCGCCTTGCATGCAGCTCTCACTAGGTCCCGTTGACACTATCTCTTCTCTTGCCCATTCAGGACTAAAGATGCCAATTGCTTCCCGCTGTTGCGGATGTGTAGGTATCTCAGCACTCCTTGTTACTTCCCTTAAACTCCCTTCATCCACATACACACATATTTCTAAGTATTTGCTTCATCAAAATACCTTGCATCAGTTGAATTGAAGTTTTCTTTTCTACTGAAACTCTAGCTAATATAATCAACATAATTTGTTATATAAATTACAAATGTCACTCCATCCAGTAAAAGCTAGTTCAAGCAATCAACACAAGGTAATGAAGCAAAACCATCTGTCTTTCAATGAGATGTTTGTAGACTCATGTTCCTAAGTAGCATTATTCATAGCTAAAATGCAAAAGCAACTCAGGTATCCATTGACAAATACATAAGCAAAACATTGCACATACAATGGAATATTATTCAGCTTCAAAAAGGAAAAAAATCCTGACAACATAGATGAACCTTGAGGACATTGTGCTAAGTGAAATAAACCACTTGAAAAACATTTTCCTATTATGAGGTATTTATTCAAAAATCATAGAGAAAGAAAGGTAGAATGATTATTGAGAGGGTTTGGGGGATAGGGGAATTGGGAGTTATTTTTTGATGGGTACAAAGTTTCATTTTTGCAAGATGAAAAGAGTTCTGAAGATGGATGGTGGTGATAGTTACACAACAATGTGAATTTACATAATACCACTGAGCTGTACATTTAAAAATGCCAAAGACAGTGAAGTGTGTGTTAATGTATTTTAGTATGATTTTTTTTTAATTGGGAAAAAATGCCTCCTGTCATGTTGCAGAAAAATACTTTCTGCCCTTGTATTCAAGAAAGTATGTTTCACTTGTCTAAGAGCCTAGAAAAATCAGGGAAGCATATTCTAAAAAGTTTAATAAAAACTGCTAAATGTATAAGTCAAAGGTCTTTAATAAGGATGATAATCTATAATGTGTTTTTTCTTAGCACAGTCTAGAAATAGAGCAATGAATAGAAAGTTTCATATTAGTCTTATCTGACCTACAAAAATCTAAAAGTTTTTTAAGTATAAACTCTTTAGAAACTTAAATTTCCAATTTCCCAGTAACAGATCATAGACGAATGGAATCTACCTACAATTCTATACTTTATAAGCACTTAAGTAATACATACAATTGTCCTTTATCTAAAATGTGCCAACAGACATCTCTACCCAAAGGTCAATCTTATGTCAATCATAGTCATAATGGGTGATAAGCTATAAATGATGTCTCAAAATGAATCCCTGAGTACAAATCAACCAAATCACAAAATCTTCCTCTGTACTTTGACTAGTTAGAGAGTTCCTCCAGAAAGACACTGAACACAAACATTAGTTTTTTAAAAATCTTCTTATAGTTCATGAGCTTCCATTTAAAATGTTTCCTTTTTATTTAAAGATGATGCATTGCTGAATTTTATCTTTATAGACTTAAAATAAAATACAATAAATTTTTGAAAAGTATCAGCACACTTCAATGATAAATATGTAAGCAAATGTATTTTATATATTTTATTTCATCATCAATTAATATGTATTAATTGTACACATTAATGGGTTTCATATTGATATTTCTACATACTCATACAGCATGCACTGATCAAATCCATCCATCCTTTATCTCACCCTAAGCTCTAGTAATAATTATTTTACATTCAGATTGACTTTTTTTAGCTTCCATGTATATGTGGTACTTGTCTTTCAGTATCTAGCTTATTTGACATAAAGTAATGTCCTGCAATTCCATCCACTTTGCTCAAATGATAGGATTTCATTCTTCTATGTGACAAATAGCATTCCATCATGGATGTACATTCTTTATTAATTCATTGATTGACAGGCACCTAGGTTAATTCTATATCTTAGTTATTATAATAGTGACACAATAAACATGGGCCTATACCATCTCTTCAGTATGGTTACTTCATTTCCTTTGGATGGATAACAAGAAACTTAACTTGTTATCAGGATAACATGATCACGTACTAGATGGTAATCAGTCAAAAGAATGACAGATGATTCTATAGTCTGCTTTTATGCTTAAAAATGCATTTGTTGCTACTCATTCTTTTGACTAATCAGCATGTAAAGCTCTCTCTTATGTGAGGGAATGCTTGATCTTTTGAGTCTTAGAATCCCACTTGTGAACACTAAAGATTTTCAAGTACTTCCCTACTTCCCTTGTAAGTGAGTCAATGTATCCTGGGATTCTACCAAACAGGCTCATTAGCCTAGAATTTGAATAAAACACTGTTGGCACAAGGAATAGGAGATAAAGGAAGAATCTATGGCATGGAGAGTGTTTGGAACAGTCAAAACCCTGGAAAAGAAGAGAAAACTACTAAATGTAACCAAGATAACTTTATGAGTAAGGAAATTTGGTGAAGACATAGAACCAAGAACCTAGAGGGCAAATGCAAACACAGTGAAAAAGTATCTCATATCATAAGCCCTGATTAATCTTAAAGCATTCACTTCTCTTAATTTCAAAATCTCCATCAAGCAATGACTCCCTTATGCTTGCTTCTCACTTTCCCCTTTCTTGAAACAGAAATATTTATAACAGAGAGATTAAGTCTGTTCCATCACTGTACATTGGATGTGAAGAGTGAGGGGCAGTTTGTCTCTTTCAATTCACAAGTATAGATTGCAAAGATACGTGTTTGTACTTACAGAAAGATATTTGATAAATCTCTTGTACAACTGGATATGACTTTATAATATCCTGGAATTTGAACTGATGCTATAAGGAGATAAAACTCTGGGTGATATTGGTTGGGAGTACAGGACTTTGCATGTAGGATAAACATGAATTATACTAGGGATCCAGAGGATAAACTATAGAAGGCCGCTTCTAAGATGACACCTAATGATGGCTGCCTTCTGGTATTCTGATATTCAGGTCTTGGTTTAGTGTGAGCTGAACTTTCTGATGCTGGCAGATACATGGGATGATGTTAGAATAGAAAAAGATTTAGCATGTGGTTCCAACTTTCATGCTCTCCCCCTTGCTTCTTCCGAGGAAAACCAGATGCCATATCATGAGCTGCCTCATGGAGAGACTCACCAAGGACAGCAGGAAGGTCTCCAGCCACCATCCAGAAAAGAAGACTCTCTGTCCAACAGACCCCAAGAAGCTTGACTTCTCCGAGAACCACCTGAGTGAACCTGAAATCATTTCTCTCCTAAATGAGCCTCCAGGCAAAATCACAGCCTCAGACAGAAGCTTTACCTACAACTTCACGGGAGACTTTGAGCCAGTGGTATCCAACCAAGTTGCACTCACATTCCTGACCCAGAGAAACAGTGAGGAAATGGTTGTCAAATAAAGCATTTGAGTTTGGGGGTAATTTGTTACACAGTAAAAGATAACTAATACGCATCTCTAAAAAGTTGATACAGTCCATTTCATTAGATAATGTTTAGAAATGAAAATAATCAAGAAACAGCATTATTTGCTGATTATGTAGAAATATATAGGAGAAAGAGTTGGAAGTGAATGCCTCTGTATCTCAGGACCAGGAAGTAGAAAGGAGTGGAACAAGAACTGCTGCCTTTTCATGAAACTGAGTTGCAAAGGTCTTCCCTAGGACTTCTAAAAATCTCTTCCTGAAAATCCCTTCTCTCAGGCTTCTGAAGAGCTATGGCTTCATTCTAAGATCTCAAAATTGCATTGTATTATGTAGTATTAGCAGCATTTCCAAATGCATTACCTCTGAAATTCTCTCATTTTCTTCAATAGAAGGTAAAAACAGGACAAAATTTGACATTGTCCCAAAAGCAGAAGAAAAGGATTTGCCAAGGAAATGATTCCACAACTCTTTGATGAGAAATCAGTTCACATGGAGTCAAATATTAAATATTAAAATTATTTGAGTGGTCTAATAATCAATTTGTAAAGAAAAAATAAGGAACAAGTATGATAACTCAGGAAAGTGGCATTTATAAACTAAAACTTAAAAAAATAAGTCAATGTAATTTAATGCTGAACTGAAGGGGTCTTGCTTGATTTAACTGCTTTCATTAAAAAGTCATATAGATTTCTTTGCTTTTTCCTTTTGAACAACAGCTCACATCTATAACCATGTCAAAAACACAGAAATCAAAAGAAATGGCAAGGCCCAGAAGACCAGGTAAAATTCTAGAATTTGAAGGAATTAAATTTAAGCGCCAGCATTGACCTTATTGAGGTTGCATGAACTCACTTAAGCTAATTAAAAACTATCTATGGAGTAAAAATAAAACAATCATCTACCTCATAGGGCTGTGTTAGAACTAACAAATAAAATGGATCATAAAGCACTTAACCAAATAGAACCAAAAGTCTAAGAACTATATGCTGTGCTAACAGTATTTGGGTGTCCTCATTTAACCCCTAGAAAATGAAAATCATTGACTACAGACCTAAGAGCAAAGAGATGGAAAACACTGGCTGACAGTTTCCAAAGCAAATCTCTCTTCTTGAAAAAAGTGTCAAAGGTTTACCACTCAAATATAATTAAAATGAAAAAAGTTTCCCAGACTGAAGGATAGCAAGTAATGAAAACAAAAACCACAATACCTCCCATCTGTGCAATTTGTTGAAGGCTAACTGTACTCCAGGCATCTGCATGTTATTTCCATTATTTACTTATCACAACATTCCCACTAATTGAGTGTATCTATGCCTACCTTATAAAAGGGCATTTCATAATAAATAAGTCCCACAGTAAAAAGCTGAGCTGATATCCAAACAATTTTTTAGTCCAAAAATTTAATCTTCAAGTACAGCCCCAGTAATATAAAGCCCTGGAGGCATAAATGAAAAAAGATTCCAAGTTCTTTGTTGATAAACATAATAAGTATATCCCAAGGTCCCTCATGCCTGGGCTCTATTAAGGGAACTCAGGCCAGATTTTTACATCTCACACACTCTGTCCACCCTGGCCACAAGGACAGGATCAGCAACAACTATTCATCCTGAAAGAAGGCATTGTTCAATGAGGAAAAATGGAAGGATCAGTCTAAACAGAAAGGAAAGCTGTTAGGATTCTCTCTATATTTCATCTGATCTGGAAATAGGTAATCAGGTTGGCAGGTGAGAGCAAATACAGGAAGAGAAGTACAGACTCCAGATTTCTTGGCTTCCTGAATCAGTGGTTTGGGCTGTGTGCACTTTGTGGGCTGTGTGTACTTCTGAAATCATCCTAGGCCAGGGTCAGTTTCCCAGGTAACCATGCAATCTATGTAGGAGAGGTTTATTGGAGAATGCTCTAGGAAATGGCATCTCTTTTTAAAAAATGGGACATGCAGAGTGAGAAACTGAATTGCAATACAGTTGTATCAGAGGCCTCAGCCAATCCCAGGAGGAGCTCTGGAACTGGCATGGCCTTTCACAAATGGCCTGAATTAAAACAAAGGAACATGGGCTTTTACATCCCCTCCATGGACCTGTCAATAGGCAAAGACTTTTCCAGCAAGGGTAAGTAATTTGGGAGAAATAGCTCCTACTTAATGAGGAAAATCTCCATAGAAATGTCCTCCATAGAAATACTCCTAGCAGCCAGGGAACAAGTGCCTCAGTCCTGCCTTATAGAAAGGCACTTTTATAAAGTGAGCTGGGAAGCTCACCAGAGCATCCACTAAAGTCAGCCCTTTGTACCAGTTAGCTCTATTTACACTATACAGTCTGTCCACCTCACCTGGAAAGAAGTCCTTCAGAATTTGAGTTGGCATTTTTTTCCTAGGGAAACTTACTAAAGAGTAAATTCGAACAATCAATGCAGCTAGTGTTGAGACAAAAACTAAGATTCATCTTCTTCCTTGTCTACTGTGATCTGAGTAGTTTATTTCTTGGGGCAGCCCAAATCCTCATCCCTGAGGAATCTGAGTCCCTAGATACCAGGCCATTTTCAGTCCACGGTTTCAGCGCTTGCACAACTATCCTGAAAACGGAGCAGGGGAGTATCAAGAGATGCCTCAGTGAATCATCTGAATGTTAAATATGTTCTTCTCTGTTGCTGTCAGGAAACAGCCTCTCTACCTCATCTTAATGATCAAGGTTAACTTCCCTTTCTTGTTTACTGGTCCCTTAACACAGGAAGTCCAAAGAGACCAGGTGGTAGCTCTAGCTGAATAAATTTCTTTATTTGTCCCCTGATGGAAATGTTCAGTAGCTAAAATATCAGAAGTAGGAGGCACAGATGATCCAAGTAGATCACTAAGAGTTCTCATAAAACAGGATCATTTCTACTTCCCAGACTAGTCATGGACTAGTATATAGATACACTGGAGAACAGTACCTTATCCTCAAAGGGCTTCATTTTCAAGCTGGCACCTGAACTGAAGCTTCAAAGTTTCATTCCATCACTCTATTGGACCAGGAAGTTCTATGTGGCAAGGTATATTAAAGGACAATAGGATCCTATAGTCATGTGACCACTCAGTCTTCTTTACTATAGAGTGGGTCCTTTGATCTGAGGTGATATAATATGGGGTATCATGTTGGTATATAAAACATATATAAACCCTAAAACAGGGATATCCTGAAAAAAAAAATTCCTACTTAGATATGTCATCTCCAGTAAAGATGAACAGTTTTCCCTTTCATAACGGAAAGAGTTCAATGTAATCAACTTGGTGTCAAATGGATTATTGGTCTTTTAAGGAGAGAGAGCCATCCTGGGTGCTCAGTGTTAATTTGGATGGGTAGCATATTAAACATGCAGCAGCAACCATAGCTATAGATGGACCTTTGTGAGTTGAAGCCCATGCTTTGGGGCCCATGAATAGCCTCCACCTCTGTCACAACGATCATTTTATTGAGCCAGCATTTGGGGAATGATACAAGATGGCTGATAACAACTATCAAGCCATTTCATCCATTTGGTTTTTACTACCTCTTCTGTAGTGATATTCTCTAGTGGGCATTAGCTTAGGTACAAAGACCTTCATACTTTGTGTTTAT
The DNA here is from genome assembly GCA_004024805.1 of Geosciurus inauris. Classification (NCBI taxonomy): domain Eukaryota; kingdom Metazoa; phylum Chordata; class Mammalia; order Rodentia; family Sciuridae; genus Geosciurus; species Geosciurus inauris. Next base: position 59,932 of record PVHX01001289.1, read on the forward strand.
TTCCACATGCTCAGATCTCTCAGATCTTGTTCCTGATTTTCCGGTCTTCTTCCTTTGCAATCTCTGCTTAACGACTAAGTCAGGCATCTGGATATAGCCTAGCCAGAGAGGCCATTTCTCTTGCCACAGACATACTGACCACTGTAAGGATTTACCTTCATTGCTCTTTCAGGGCCATGTGTGAGTGGTGTGGCAAGGAAGTAGCAGTCTATTTTCATCTTGCTTCTATGTACAAAGCCAATTAATCCATAAACTGAGTCAGGGCCTTTTTCTTCTTCCATAACATTAGGGTCATGAAAGTGAGCCAAAGGATTAAAGCCAAGGCAAGAATGGTGATTGATATGGGGTTGTAGGGTTCCTTGCACCTTCTGGCCTTGGTCATAGCTGATCCTGGATATTCTTTTGACACATTATTGCTGATCCCATCCAGCAACAACATGTCAATCTTTCCAAACCCAGCCCATGAGAGGCAGTTCTGATCCAGGCTCAGACAATCCATCTCTACCAAGGCCAAGCATGCCAGGAGCTATTTTGGAATGGTGTTTATTGTTCAATGCTACAGATCATCCTTCAGAGTTGTCCCATGTTGAGGCAACATAACCAGGCATTGTTACTTCCACAGCAACCAGTTAATAGATACAAAAGGAGCTATAATCCTGAATGAGGCAATTGAATGATACAATCTACCAAGGAAAATCTCTTTTTCTAGGGAAAGACTCAACTTGAGCCACATGGAGCCAACACTCCCAATAGCGAGGGGTGGGTGACTCTCAATCCTATAAGGGAGATGTGGATGGCACACCACAGCATCCACTACAAATGGTTTGAGTTAAATTATTCTCTTGCTACCAAATTAGTCTGATAAAAACTGCAATTTAGAATTCACTGTTTGCATTTGAGATCTGAATAAAAAACAATAGACTTGTGGTTATTCCAAACACAAGTCACTAGTTCAGAACAAAAATGAGTAGACTTTGCAAGCCAGTGTTAGATGCATTACTCAACAGTGCAAATTTCTCCATTCTCAAATACATAGAATGAATTAATGTGACTAGTAGTACAATAGTCTAAATTGGTATTCTCAACTTTTTAAGTTATCAATAGAAACAATATTATTTCATAACTACAGTTATACTTCCAGGCCTAATCTTGAAATTTCTTCTAATGACTAGGAATTCATACTTTAAATTTTAGCATCAACTCAGGCAATTTCAACTTAAAACAATTTGTTTCAAAGGTTTATTTGAAAATCTATAAAGACAATGCTATTCCTAAGCCAGTCCACTACAGCCTAAAACTGGGGGGGGGGGGGGGGGGGACTTACCAATAAAGAAAGAAAGAAACCACTTTTTACAACATAATTTCTATAATAAAAACATTGTATTCAAAGGAATAGCATAAGGAACTGGAAGCAATAAGAAATAGGGATACATATTCTGATAAGTGATAATAAATAAAAGTAGGGAGCTGGGCATGGTGGCGCATGCCTATAATCCCAGCAACTCAGGAGGCTGAGGCAGGAAGACTATGGGTTCAAAGTCAGCTTCAGCAACTTAGCAAGGCCCTAAGCAACTTAGTCTCAAAATAAAATTTTTTAAAAAGGGCTGGAGATGTAGCTCAGTGGTTAAGTGTACTTGAGTTCAACCCCTGGTACCAAAAACAAACAAAAATGAAGACAAAAAAGATGAGGTATAGACAAATTCTCTCCTCTTTGCCCATCTTATCATGTCCTCAGTGTTAGGCATAACTATTTTATTTAACAGTTCTTTAAGTTCCCTTTAGTACTTTATGTAGCCTTTACTGACATTTATCTCAGTATTTCAATACTTTATTTAAATGCCTGCCTTTTAATATACGCAGTACCCAGCATCTTTTTAAAGCATTTTATGTATTAAATATACCCTTGCTAAAAGAATGAATGAATAAATGAAGACATCAATAAAAGAAGCTCATTGCCCTGGAGGGACTTTAAAAATGGCACCTGAAATTTCATCAATGTCTTCTATAGAATGAAAAACTGGAAACTGATGAAGTAAAACACTTTTTCAGAACTACTTACTAACTTGATTTTTTTTACAGTACTGTTTTACTTCTTCTCTGAGTTTATGTCAGACATGAGAATGGCAGCCAGAGGGTCAGTGGGAATCGTAATAGGATTAAGACAGAGCAACACTGGAAACAGGTGGTTAAGATCATCACAGTGAGCCATTTTCCTGGTAAGAGTTCACATTTTGAGGCTTCACCCACCCTCCACCCCCACTGTGAGGCTGCCATTACAGTAACAAGGCTTTGAGGCTCAAGATCAAACATTAAAGGACTATCTAAAAATCCTTCCACATTACCACATTCATAGCATTTCAAGAAATACATGGTTCTTGTTCATCTATCCTTAGACTCAGCTGGAGTTAGCTTCAAGATAATTTTTAATTTTATTTAAAATTCAAATAAATGTGTCTAAACTCCCAACCTAGTCAGTCCCTCAGCCCAGAGGAAAATTAGCTGAGATTCTTTAGGCAGGGAGAGAGGAACCCTGTTCTCTTACTTGCCTCTGGTTTCAAGAGTTCTTTTTGATATATCACTCAAACTACTTTACTGCGATGGTTGGATCTGGAATGTCTCCCACAAGCTCATGTGTTAAAGGCTTATTCCCCAATTTGGCACTATGTGTAAGTGGTAGCACCTTTAAGAGGTGGAGCCTAGTGGGAGGTCCTAAGTCAGTGAGGATGTGCCCTTAAAGAGGATATTGGAACCCCAGCAGATTCCTCTTTTTATGTCCCAGATACAAGGTAAACAGTTTTGCCACATACTCCCAGCATGATGTGCTGCCTTACCACAAGGCCAAAGCAGCAGGGCCAATCATTCATGGACTGAAACCTCGAATACGATGAGCCAAAATAAATATTTTCTCCTTATAAGTTGATTGTCTTGGGTATTTGTTATAGTAACAGAAAGCTGAATAATACAATCATCGACTCCTTCCCTGCCTGAAAAACTAACAAACTGAAGGTGGGCATAGGTCAGACATCTACTAAGGTCTGGGGAAGGACAGAAAAGCTATGTTGCAGTGCTCCCCGGCATGCTAGATTAAAAACTGGATATTAGCCAATCACAATGGCACATACTTGTAATTACAGTGACTTGAGAGGCAGGAGGATCACAAGTTCAAGGCCAGCCTGAGCTACTCAGCAAAATCCTGCCTCAAATTTTTAAAAAATAAAATAAAAAGGTCTAAGGATGTAGCTCAGTGGTAGAGCACCCCTGGGTTCAATCTCCAGTATGGGGGAAAAAATATGAGACACTTGTACTGTAAATGGCCTTCACCATACCCACTACCTATGCTTGCTCACTATATGCTCTGTGTAAATTCTTGGTGACCTCATCATAGCTGGGCTTCTTTTCCCCTGCCCAGTCCCTGGCAACTTACAAATTCATGTTTTATTGATAAAGGCAGTGTAGTTTCTTTTCTCAATCTTATGAAGTCTGAAGCCTTTCCCTGAAGCTTATCTTTTGTTCACAGCCAAATAGCTCATCTATTCCAAAGAGAAGTTCTGCCACTTCTTCAGGATTCAGAAGTGGGTCTGCTGGGATTTCAGACCACAAATTGTTTCCCTTATACACAAAGACTAGCCCAGTATAATAGACAATTCTTAAGGGGCTTCCTATCCTACGAGCTTCCACTCCGTAAGAACTGCAACACACTTGCGAGCAGTGGGCAGCAGCCACAGCTGATCTATGTGACTCTCTCCCATCCCTACCTACAGCTGACAGATCCTCAAGGGAACACTTGATAGAAGCTGGAAGAGCCAGGCTCACTGGTGTGTGTCTGTCGTCCCAGCTACTCAGAAGACTGAGGCAAGAGGATTGCTTGAGCCCTGGAATTTGTGGTCAGCCTGCGTAACAGAGCAAGACTCTGTCTCTTTAAAAAAAAAAAAAAAAATGGAAGAATGATTCTCTTTTTCCAGGTATCAGGAATTAGAAACTGGAGCCTGAAACCAAAGAGAGTCATGTTAATGCCAGCATTCAGAGAGCAACACACTCCTGCTGCAGAGAGGTCCCTGGTAACCCTTGGTTCCTCTGGGCTAGGTGGGCTGCTCTTTCCTGCACTCAGGGAATGACTCCAAAGTCCTTTTGTCATTTAAACCAGCAAATGTTAATTCCTACTCTTTTTAACTAGAAACCTTCTAATAGAGACTTCAAAGAATCCCACAAAGAAAGTCATTACAAACACTCAGGGAAGGACATTCAGCAATTTTTTGTTTTTAGAAAATTCAGGTTAGCCTGGCCCTCTGATCAAGGAATTGGTCAACCATTATTGCCAGAAAATGAGATGACTGTGAACTCACTCAGATCTAGATGCATTCATTTTACAAAATAATCCAAGATACTTTGTTACATAGAATAATGGAATTACCAATATCAGAGGCTTCCAGCTACTTCTAGGGGAGTCAGTAACATTCCAGGAATGATGCAGAATTAGAACCATTGTTACAACAAAGTAGGACAAGATCTAGGAACACCAACCCCTATCATAACATCTGTAAAAGTTGGGGTCAGGGGGCAGGATATCTAAAAGCTGTTTCTTTTTTTAAAAAACTTACTAGTTCCCCAGAAGCTGTCCTTTCCAGGAAGAGACTAAGATATGCTGCTCTTCAGAGTCTGACCTATTACAGAGACAAAACCAGCTGTGTACATAAGGCTGCTTCCTCTGTTAATCGAGTTGTCGTTTCTCTCATGCCCTTGAATCTCAAAGTGAAACTTATAAATAATCTGATCTTAACATTTAAAAGATGCACTCTCCTTCTGTCTGCCAGAAGGTAATGAGCAGTCTAAGGCACTCCGCCTGGGTTTCTTTTCCCTAATTGCCCTAAAAATTAAATAAAAAGCTTCCTGCCTGGGTTCTGCTGTTCAATGAAAACAGGAAAAAATACAGCAAATTCTAATAAGCCAGTATGCATGAAGTTTTCTTCCTTGCTCCTTAACACCACATTTACATTCCCTTCCAAACAGCACTAACTTCTCTGCCTCTTTATCTCTATAGAAATCAAATAGCTATAGCTCAAATTCATGTTGCAGAGTGAATTTTCTTCTATTAGAAAAAGATTGTCTTCCATTTTGTGGCCAGGAATTTTTTTGTTTTATTTCTTTAATGCAAGATTGGGGAAGGGGGGCAGAGGGGTAGCTTGAATTACAGCACGATTTAAGCCATAATATTTAATTTCAGACTTTGTCCTTTATAGCCTATTACGGCAGCTGCCATCTCTCTCTCTCCCTTTCCCTCATTTTCTGTTGAAAATTGATCTCATTGTTCTTGTCTGAATAAAAAGGTCCAGGCTTGGGGCATTTCAATTGGCTTCAACTCAAGAATAAAAGATCCCTTTTAAAGTGAAAATCGTGGGGTTTTGCCAATTTAAATCACATTACTCATTTTCCCTCCCAGGCCAGGCAGGAAAGCCAAGGGCTGCACCCTTCAGGATCTGTGCATACCCCTCAGAGGGCTGGCAATCTGCCACTTTGCTGACATTCTCCCTGGCTGCATGACCTATGGGTTGGCAGGGAGACCCCAGAAATCCTCAGCCAGGTCTTCAATAGGAAATGTACCGCACATTTCCAGGTAATGTCCTAGTGGGATGCGGCTAGCACTTGACTTTATTTTTGCATCATTGTTAGCCACTTAAATAGAAACACTGTTATTTGTCATCAACATATACCGGAAGAATGAATATTGGTGCTTATTTGGAAAGCAAGGCATTTAGGGCACCTCAGAAGAAACTGGAATCACTGAAGCACTGTTTCTGGAGTCCCTAGTTGAGAAAAATAGCTCATATGAGATATTGTTACAAAGTTTCTTCTTTCCTCCCATAGCAATTACCTCACTTCAACCTCGCCTCTGTCATGATAACCCTAAATACTGCACATTTAGATTTCCATGCTCTAAGCAGATAGTGAACTAGCAAGAATTCAGAGAATGAAAACTGGTCATTTCAATTAGCAAATACAGTAAAAGGATCACTACTGGGGACTCCAGGTACAAACAGCACAGTTTATTGTTCCATTCTTGCAACATTCTGTTAATATGAAATTATTTCAAAATAAAATATTACAAAAATGACATCATATTTATAACATGATAAAATTGGGGGCTCAAGAAAAATCTAACAAAATAGGTATTTGGTAGAGGTCAATTATTTCTTTAATGCAAGATTGGGGAAGGGGTCAGAGGGGTGGCTTGAATTACAGTAGAAAGACAAAAATATTCAAGATTGAGATAAAGAAGAAAAAAGTCACCCCTGAATTAAAGCATGTAAATAGACTAAAGGTTTTACTATAGAAATTTATTCCCTCCCTTTGTTTATGAGTCTTGTTTCAAGGCAACAGCCTAAGAAATTGTCACTGAGAAGTTCTCTTTGCAAATCTCAAGGCTTATCCTAAAGGACCATCATATATTTTCAAACACTTTTTTGTGTCAGTCACAAACTGGTCCCAAGAGAGTCCTCAATCTTTATATTAGCATCAGGCAAACACAATCCAGGGACAAATTAAAACATAGTAAGCATAAAACATGGTCTTGAGACAGATTAAAATGAGCAAGGTATTCACCAACATCAAACTGAGATGGCAAAGTTGAATCAATAATGATAATGAGTCTCTGATCAACAAAATGGTTCGCAAAGGTGGAAGGGATGGGGAGGCCGCATCATGAAGTAAGAGGAAGCAGAAGGCTGTTTCTAAGTAATGTTACATAACAGATTACCCAGGTGAAATATAGAGTGTGCTACCTTTGAGACACAAAAGGACAAAGAGATTAGCATCACAATTGTTAAATGGCAAACTGGCTTGTGGTTTCTTTTTATCGCACAATGTAGAGCTAGCAAGAGTGAAACCTCTTCTTTTCAATATTCAAAATTCTTTCAGTTCTTTCCAGACTCAGTGTAAATCACCAATCCTTTTTGAAGTTTTCCCTGACTAAATAAATCTATGAAGCACAGTGCAAGTGCAGAGAGAGAGGCCAACCATTTTTTAAACTGCCAGCAGCCTCTTTGGGACACGATTGAATTTGCTGTTTCACATAGCAACTCTCAGGGCAAAGCCTCTTGGGGAAATGTTCCAAATAGACAATATATTTGAGGCAATTGTGGGAGTTCATTTTTAGTCTGCACCTGGGATAAATATCCCCTCAAACTCAAAAAGTGGGCCCCGAATAACATGTATATAGAAGAAATCTAAAAGGTATGACAATTCTCTTAGCTGTACCTGAGATACAACTGGCAAAAGAATGGGCAATTTTTGTTTTCACAGTAGTAAATTCATTTAACATATAAAATAACCAAATTCCAAGAGAAAAATAAATACCCCCCAGACGGACTCAACAGATCATTGGAACAATTCACGGCTTCTACGGAAGGTCAGTCTAACACATTTCAACTCTAGAGGATCAGTATTCTAGCACAAATTCAGCACCTGGGCTGAATCCTGCCTCAGCCACCTATCAGCTATATGACCTTGGACAGGTCACTCAAAGGTCAGTGCTGCTATTTCCTTATATTCAAAAATTAAAGACAAGAGTATTGGTATAGTTTGGATGTTTACTGTCTCCCAAAGGCCCATATATTACAGGCTTGGTTCCCAGGGTGGTGCCCTTTGGAGGTGGTAGAACCTCTAAGGGGTGGGGCCTAACGGGAGGTTTTAGTTTATTGGGGGCATAGCTTTGAAGGGCACTGGGGAACCCCAGCCCTCTCCTCTCTCTTTTGCTCCCTGGCCATGACTTTGCTTTGCCACTTGGCCTCACCATTGTGTGCTGCCTCACCACAGGCCCCAAAGCAACAGGCCAGCTTATCACATGGTCCAAAATCTCCAAAATAATAAGCAAAAATAAATCTTTTCTCTTTAGAAGTTGATTATCTAAGGCATTTTATTATAGTGATAAAAGGTATTTCATTGTAGTTATTTTAAGATTAATGAGTCTAAATTATGGAAAGCCCTTGGAATCATGTCTAGCACATAGTGTTGAATAATTATTAGCCATTATTAGGAGATTCATGAACTCTTTCCAGTTTGAATAATTAAATGTTGGGATTAAAACCCCTCAAAAGTTAACTATTTTTAGAACTGCGGAGAGCAAGATTCAAGTCCTTGCTTTCATTATTATACCTGTATAATCAGAAATACATCACTTACTTCTCTTCATGAAACATAAATTAGTAATAAGCATAAATAATAAATTCTACCTAGTGCTATACAGAGAATAACTGCAAGAGGTAAGATGGATGTCAGGATATTATTCAGAAAGCTATTGCAAGCCTGTCCCAGTGGCACATGCCTGTAATCCTAGCAGCTCAGAATGCTGAAGCAGGAAGATCATGAGTTCAAAGCCAGCCTCAGCAATTTAGTGAGGCCCTAAACAACTCAGCAAGACCCTGTCTCGAAAATAAAATATAAAAAAGGGTTGGGGATGTGGCTTAGTGGTTAAGAGCCCCTGAGTTCAATCCTTGATACCAAGAAAATAAAAGAAAGAAAATTCTCTCAATATCGTCTGAGAGCTAAGCATGGTTTGAGCCATGTTGATGGCAGTTTAGATGGTGGGAAGTATTGAGATTCAGAATATATTTGGAGGAGTTGGAAAAACAATATAAAGGAAAAATAGTGATCAGGATAATCCTTAAGTGTTTGGGCTGAACAACCAGATGGATGCTGATGCCATGAGGGAAGACAGGAGAGCCTGGGTGAGAGCAGCCAGCTTCGGCACAGAATACAAAAGTTCAGTTTGGAATGTATGAATTTGAAAAGTCTGACTCAATATCCAAGTGGGGCATCCGGTAGGAAGTCATATTATCTGAAAGATGAAGGCAGAGGTCAGGGATCAAATAACAATTTAGGAGTTATCAACTTTAATGATCATCCAATACCTAATGAGGGGTTTCAAAGAGAGAAGAGGGTCAAGGACCAGGCACAGACAGAATCAGTCTAAAATGCACAGATTCAGCAGAGGAGACAGCAAAAAGAATCTGATGAGAAATAGCCAAAGAAGTAGACAAAAGACCAGGAGAGTATGGCATGATGGAAACCAGGACAAGAAAGTTTCCAGAAGCACCAACGTTCTAGCTTTGGAGATCAGATCAAGGAGTGCCATCTTGAAAGCAAAGGTAGTATTTTTCCCCAACCTAATTTTATAAAACAGTTAATTCTGTCTTATAGGAAACCAAAACAGTTAACTCTCCTTTAAAAGCTAACTGCAGGTAACATATCAATTCTCTAGTTGTAAGTTGATATGTTATCCTCTATCTATGTACAATGAATCAAATTGCACTGTTAACATGTAAGCCTAAATAAAACAAATAATAAAAAAATAAATAAATAAATAAAAGCTAACTGCAGGTGCTGTGGAAGGAAGGAACGAAGGGAAGGAGGGAGGGAGAGAGGGAGAAATAGTTTGGTTATAACCAGTTCACCATTTGTGTACTGAGATTAATGTAATAGAATCCCACTAAAATAGGTATTTTTCACCATCCACACACAACCTAAAAATTCAGAAGTATAAGCCTCGTTTGCCCAAAGCAACTGTGAGGTGTGACTGGTATGAAGAAGAGCCAGTCACTTGAACCTCAAATACCCCTGCAGCAAACGGCTGTTTCCATTCTGCTGCCTATTTCAATGATTTCCAGCAGCTTTCAACACCATTTAAGAACCCAGGGTAGCCAGCAGCTTCACAGATCACTGCCAACAGTTGAGCAATTCTTTTTGAATCAGGCACAGAGGAAGGAAGACTGGGCAAAAACATCCACTCTCTTTATTCTGCACTTCCAGCACATTTTTTCTTATGGAAATATGCAGAATCAAGTTTTGTTTAGAAAGATAAAGGCCAGTTCAGGATCTGCAATCTGAAGTAGGGACTTTCAAACAGAAAGGCACTGAAGCACAGCTTAATATATGCTCCGGAGTCCAAAGCCCCATAGATTGAGTTAACGACTGCTTCACACCCATATTTCTTTCCATTTGTCGGCCCTTCTTGAAGAGAGACCTCCTAACATGATCTGCTTTGTGGTTTAAACTGTGTTTCTGCAAGAACATCCTATCCTGAGGCCCTGGGTTGATGTCACTGGAGAGAGATTTAGCAGACTGGATAGGCATACCACAGTCCATGAGAGGATTAATGGCATTTACTTAGCATTTATGTGGCACTTATATTCATGTTTATTGGCTATTCCTTACAGGATCCCTGGGAGGTAGGGGATCACTTTTATCTTCAGAGTTCAGTAAAGTGGAACAACTTGCTCGGAGTTACACAATAAGAAAAGAGGCTGAACTGGAGCTTCCGCGTGCTGTCTAGCCCGGGAGACATATAGTTTCATTACGAGCAATTCATCAACAAGAGTCCGTGTAGCTGAGCAGGAGCCAGGAAAGTCCAAACTCAAACCAAAAGTAAAAATCCTGCCACCCTCCACTCCCAATATATTTTCCAAAATGATCTCTTCCCAAACACAAAACCAGGAGATAATATACTTGGCAGCAGGAGGTACATGGGATACTACTGTTCCCATTCCCTCTGCCTACCTTAATTTCCAGCCCAGTACATCAGAAAGCAAGCCCCCAATGAACAGCATTCTCTGCCTGCTTTTTCCTTTTTAAAACACAAAAGCTCACACTGCTTTAATCTCCCTCCTTCCCCCTACTCGCATGCACACACTCACACTCTGGGGCCAATCCCACATCACACCTCTAATTTAGAGATTGTTTATACCCCTGTGTCTTTGAAAGCCCTCATCAATTTGGTTCCTTCTAACTCGGTTTCTCGTGCTCCGCACATATGGCAAGCTGTGCTTTTTGAAGCATCTTTTTCCCTAGGACATTTTTTATTCCCTTAGCTCTTGAATAGTATCAATAGAATTTATGATCAAGCAAGTGCATTTGGACTCATTCAAGTAGGATAGGAACCAAGATGCCTTAATAGGAAGGCAGTCTCACAAGGCAGCTCTATTTTAATAGTGAGACTGTGGATCTGAGAGTTGAAGAAACCTGAGTTCAGATCAGTGCTTTAGCACTTACTGGCCATGTGATCTTGATGAACTACTGAATATCTCAGAACTACAGTTGCCTCCTACCTACTAGCATAGGCATGAGGAAATAATAACATATGTCTAGTCTGGGAGACATATAGTTTCACTATGAGCAATTCATCAACAGGAGTCCATGTAGCTAAGCAGGAGCCAGAAAGTTCAAACTCAAAACAAAAGTAAAAATCCCGCCACCCTCCACTCTCAATATATTTTCCAATAAGTGAAAGTAGCTTCTGTTCTTTACAAATTTCTTGGCTACTGTGAATTTCAGTCTCTTGTAAAAGCCCAGTTTAAATGTGAATTATGGGGATTAGATGAGGTAATATTTTCAAAATACCCCACAGGGTTATAATATATAGTAGATATGCAATACAGGATCTTTTCCTCTATAGAAAACAGCATTCTGGGGATACTGTGCCCAATGATAATTTTATTTTACAGACAAGGATAATAAGGCTTATTCTCAATCTTCCAAGTTGGTATAGTTGCCATAAGCTGCTCTCAAATCAGTCTCTCTTCCCTTCCTCCAATGGCTCTTTATGTTTATTAAAGAAACACCTTTGAATTGGAAGCACAGTAAGACTCACAACCAAGATGTTAAATGAATAATAAATTAATAATGACAATAACTACCACGTAATTACTATACACTATGTTCCAGGCACTGTTCTACAGATTTATATGTATTAAGTCCTTTAATTAAAGGAAAAGAAATTCGATTGTATTAAAGCCTGAGTAGCTATGGTACCGGTCAAAACCTCTGTCCTGCAGCAGTCATGCGGGTTCCAGTTGGTAACCCAAAGTCCATGCATAAGGTGATTGCAGCAGTCACTCCAGCATGGAGCACGACATGTGGTTTTGTTAGAGATGGAGGTTTGGACAAGTGCCCTGGCACAAGCCAGAAGCATTGATGTCTCTCCCATACTGGCTCTGCAGGATCTGCCTCAAGCACCAGGAGCTATCACTCATGAAATACAGTCTATTTGAAAGGCCAGAGGCGAGGGATTTTCCATACTGGTGAAATTGAGAGAGATCAAGTGCCTGAGGCCAGATCATGGCAGGAAAAAGCTCAGTGTTACGTTGTAATTTTTTTTCCTATGTATGTCCATCTTGGTTGGCCACACTTACATTGCTATAACTACTACCCTCTTCAGACAAAAATCAACCATGCATACACATAAGCATGCACACACACACACACAAACACACACACACACACACACATACACCTCCAGAGAGAGAAAGAGAGGTTCTGACTCTTCTTGGCATAAATTTTGGATCCACTTCATTAGGCTAACCATCTGGGTCATTTCAATTCAATTTCCAGTCCTGAAATAATTAACATATCCAAATCGCCCACTCCTCTACCTCCATCTCTCCCCGTGCCCCACCCTAGCTACATCAGTATAAAATTCTGTTAAGATGTACAATTCATATTTGGGGAACACTGGAGAATTTTTTCATCCAAATAGCATCATATGATCACAGGTCTATCCAGGTCTCTTTGTTGGTCTGCGAAAAAGAAAGCCCATCCTGCCGTGGAATAATTACTTAGAACTGTGTGTCCTCTCCCTGCCTACATTTCAGATCTCTCTGAACTCTCTGAGGTGACTAAGCTCATAATTGGGATAGCATCCAACAAATAAAATGTGACTCTGTAATTTCATCAGCATCCATCCAAATTGTACTGAAACAGCTGCCGGGCCTTTGGCCTCTTACTAACTGCTTGATTTTATTTATGCCAAAGGAAATGATTATGGTTTGGGTGAATGTAATCACTTGCAGGCCTCAAGAATCCCCAAGCTTACAAAGGGTAAGTGGCTAATGCACATAGAAACACAGGGATTGAAAGACACTGTCTATTAAAGTCCTTCAATTGCTAAATTTTTAAACTGGAATTTTAGAGGCTGCAGGAAATAAAGAGAAGAAATTCATATAAATTAGACTGGTCATGAAAAATTCACTAGCCAATTACTTCATCTCATCGTGGCCATATTAAAGCTGTCTTTAATGACATAAGCATCCTACTACCTCTAAGATAAAGAACATCATTAGAAAAAAAGGGTTGGTTTTGTTATTTTTGTTTATCTGCTTCTCCTGTACACTAATTTATTTATTCTTCAGCCAATATTTATTAACATTTATCACCACCTGCTAAAAGATAAAACTAAAACCAAACTTCACACAAAGCTATGGTCCAGTAGAAGACACAGAAAAGTAAGAAAGATCATACAACACAGCATATTGTTCATATGAAAAGTTAATTGCAAGGTATTATGAAGACACTAAGAAAGAGCAACTAAGCATCCTCAGTGACTTTGGGAAGTCACTGAAAACACACCAGGGAAGCAACTTATCAGATAAACCCTGAAAGATCAACAGGAATGAGCCAGATAGACATGGTTAGGCACTACAGATTCAGGCAAGGAAAACAAAATGAGCAAAGCACAAGAGGCCAAAGAGATCAAGTCTCGTTCCAGGAACTAAAAACAATTTTGTGGAGGTGAATCTTAAAGTATGAGGAAGAAGGAAATAGGAAAGAAGCTTCATCCATAGGATCTGAGGAGCAGAGAATTTATCCTGATAACAGAAGTCTTCTTTCTTAAGCCAGACTCAAAAAGACAAGTACTGCATGTTTTCTCTTACAGATGGAATCTAGAAATTGGAAAAATAAAAATGAAAGAAAACCTGAAAGTAGTAGAGGGATGACTAGGGAAGAGGAAGGGGACAGGGAGAGGGGGGGCATGACTGGGTGGGAAGGAGGAACGATACAATCAAATTACAGTTTATGCATGTATAGAAATGTCAGCGAAACCCATTAATTTGTGCATCTAATGTGTGTTAATAATTATAAGTTTTTAATGTCTAAATTTCTAAAGTAGAGAAATGTCATAATTAGATTTTGGTGGTTAAGCCATTACTCTGTTAACTAGTGGAAAAGGAACTGGATGGGCACATGTTGAAAGCAGAGAATTAGTGCACAAAAAAACTGTTTGAAAATTGCTGACTAAAGACTTGTCACTATCCAGATTACTCTAAAAAGCTTAAAGGAATCATTTTCAACAAATAATATCCAAGGATGTTAGGCTGTGGGATGTTCGGAGAGTCTCTCATTTCTTCATTGGAAATGCTCCTTATTGATGCCTATAGGTTATCTTATCTATGCACAGTAAGGTTGTTCCAGCCTTAGGACATATCAAATAGGGGTTTACCAATCTTTATATTCCACAATCACAGCAACCTTATCCATTAGCAAAATTACAACTGAAGTTTGCAAAAACCACCATTAGCCATCACTGTTACCTGAGTCTAGAATTCAGATTCCAAGTATCATTCCTGAGAAAGATAGCATTATGTCCCATAAATTACAGACTGTCTACAAATTACATCAGAATTACCAGGCACCACATGGGTGTAGTCTCACTGCAGCTCTCAAGTAATGACAAACCTGTGAGTATGTGCAGTGATTCATCTCCTGCTTTATAAGGTATCTTAATCTGTTTTCTGCTGCTACAACAGAATACCAGAATAGCCTAGTACTTATAATAAAGAAAAATTTTATTTCTCACAGTTTCAGAGGCTAGGACATCATGGCAGTGGGCATTATATGGCAAGGGAGCTCACTTTTATAAAAAAGCCATTCCTATAATAACTAACTCATAATGACTGCATTAATTCATTTGTGAGGGCAGAGTCCCCTGACCTATTCACCTCTTAAAGGTCCTACTTCCCAGTACCATTGCAGTGGTAATTAAATTTCAACATGAGTTTTGGAAGGGACATTTAAGCCATAGCATAAGGCATACAAGGGATTGAACAGCACAGGTCCAACAACTGCCACTACACACATGGAGATCGGAGATCAGCTCAGAGATTGGAAAAATGAGGGTGAGCTCCATTCAGGTAGTGACAGAATAGAATTAGGAGAAGCCAACAATTCAAGGTGTAAGATAGGACTTGACTAATGACTAGATGTAAAGGAAGACATTAAGAAGCATATTTTTCCCAATGTGGTATATACTCACAATGGAATGTTATTAAACCATTAAAATGAATTAAATTCTACAAGTCATGGTGGCACATGCCTATAATCCCAGCAACTCAGAAGGCTGAGGAGGGAGAATTGCAAGTTCCAAGCCAGGCTAGGCAATTCAGCAAGGCTTTATCTCAAAATTAGAAAAGTCTAGAGATATAGCTTAGTGGTAAAGCACTCCTGCGATCAAACCCCAGTACCATGAAAAAAAAAATTATTTTTTTGGTACTGGAGATTGAACTCAGGGGCACTCAACCACTGAGCCACATCCCCAGCCCTACTTTTGTGTTTTATTTAGAGACAGGGTCTCACTGAGTTGCTTGGTGCCTCACCATTGGTGAGACTGTCTTTGAATGGGCAATTCTCCTGTCTTAGCATCCCTAAATGCTGGGATTACAGGCTTGTGCCACAGCGCCCAGCAAAAAAAAAATTTAATTAAAAAAAAATAACAAAATCCTGTCATTGCAACAACATGTATGGAACTGGAAGACATTGTGCTAGTGAAACAAGCCAGACACAAAAGCAAACAAGTGTTCCTACCCATTTATGGAAACTAAAAACCTTAGTCACACAGAAGTAGAAAGTGGAATAGAGCTGGGCACTATGGTGCACACCTGTAATTCCAGCAGCTAGGGAGGCTGAGGCAAGAGGATTACAAATCCAAAGCCAGCCTCAGCAACTTAGTGAGGCCCTAAGCAACTCAGTGAGACCCTGTCTTTAAATAAAATACCAAAAAAAGGCTAGGGTTGTGGCTGAATGATTGAATGCCCCTGGGTTCAATCCTGGTACCAAAAAAGGTTGGATAATAGGTGCAAAAATACTCCTAATTAGATGGGGAATTAGGTTAATTTTATATAGTACAATAGGCTAACTATGGTCTACAGTAATTTATTAGACATTTCAAAATAACTAGAGGACAAAAGTCTGAAGTTTTCTAACATATAGTAATGATAATATTTGAGTATATGAAATGTTAACTACCCTGACTTGATCATTACACATTGTGTATGTGTATTAAATTATAATACTGTACCTATGAGAAAGCACAAATGATATGTAAGTTGAAATTTTTAAGAAGTATATTCTTAAATAAAAACTTGACCATTCTTAGCTTTCCATTGCTATAACAAATATCTGAGACAGTCAATTTATAAAGAAAAAATGTTAATTTTGACTCACAGTCTTAGAAATATCAGTCCATGGTCTATTGGCCACATTGTTTTAGGGCCCATGATGAGGCAGCACCTCATGACCAGGAGGCAAAATGAGAGAAAGAGGCTGGATATTTACTATCCTCTTGAAGAGCACCCCACACACACAAAAATACACTGAGATTCCTTCTCACTCCAGTCAGAATGGCAATCGTCAAGAATATAAGCAACAATAAATGTTGGCAAGGATGTGGGGGGAAAGGTACACTCATATCTTTGGATGAGTACATGCCGGTGGACTGCAAATTGGTGCAACTACTGTGGAAAGTAGTATGGAGATTGCTCAGAAAACTTTGGAATGGAACCACCATTTGACCTAGTCATCCCACTCCTAGATTTATACCCAAAGGACTTAAAATCAGTATACAGCCATGATGCAGCCATATCAATGTTTATAGCAGCTCATTCAAATAGCTAAACTATGGAACCAACCTAGGTGCCCTTCAACAGAAGAATGGATAAAGAAACTGTGGTATATATACACAATGGAATATTAGCCTTAAAGAAGAATGAAATTATGGCATTTGCTATGGGGGTCCAGCCTCCACAGGGTGTCAGGTCCTGAGGTGGGATGAGTGGTATCAGTGAAAATAGCACCAATGAGACACAGAGACCAGGTTTGGTGCAGCTGTGTCTAAGTTCAGACCAGCGCTTTATTTATAGTGATTTACAGCCATTGATTAAAAGAAAAGAAAAGGGGGTTACAATTCATCATGAGTTATTCATAAACACAGAGTGGTCATCTGTAATTATCCCGGATAACTACATCAGCATCAAAGGATTTTTAAATCTTAACTAAAGACTGTAACTATAAGGGTCCTCATGTCCTGTTCTTAAGATTAATATCAAACTAGAGATCACTAAGCTTCCTGTTGTGTTCACAAAAAACAAGATGAAGCTAACTAAGGTATATTTAACTATGAGAGTAACATAAGACTAATAGACCATTGTGGTAACTATACTTAAAAGCATAGCTGTTGACACACATGTGGTCAATGGCTTCTGCTCATGTCCAGAATTGCCCAAACCTGCAGGTTAACTATTACATACGTCATTAAAATGTCATTCTCTGAACTTGCCCCGAGCCCTATCCTGTAGCAACCATTATTTACATAATTTGAGTCCAGTTTCTCTGGGCAGGCATGGAGGCCTTTGTTTCTCAAGACTTTCCCATGTAAACAAGGAACCACAATTAACATGTTTTCTATTAACCCAAACCATTCTTTCTCCATTAACGTAGGCTCTTGTGTATGGTGGGGGAGGGTCCAGTCCCAAGTTAGATTTTGTTTATACCTGGATACCTGCCATCTTCTGCCTTTACCCATGTCAAATATCACTGGATTTTACTATGGGGGAATCCATTTTTGTCAGGGCCTGCGAGAAGGCTTGACCAGCATTTGAGCTTTAGGCATGGGACTAGTTGGAGCCACAATTTCCCATAGCTCACTCTATGGAAATTGCCAAAGCAGCCTTCTACAGCCAGGCCTGAGAGTATTCCAAATGTAATTGGGGAAACTGTGGACCTAAATGTTCTGGATAATATATCTAAAAGTGAAACTATCATCAGGGGAATTTCTAGAATTACTTCTAAGAGTAGTACTATCAGTAGTACTATCCTGATGGGGATTTTCTTGTTTATTCTCCTGGGTGGTCAAATGCCTCCCCTTAAATACAAGAGACTTTAGGGGACCAGGATTGACTGATCCTGTCTTTCTGGGAATTGGAATAATGACACAAGCAAGCACAATTAATTCTGTCAACCTAAGAAGGGGCATCCCAGCAAGAAATATATTGAGGAGTGCATCTCTTCACCCTGATCCATTGCAGGCACCAGAACTTTGTCAAACAGTGTCTTGAGGATTTTGGGCTATGGCAATTTGCTGGTAAATGGATGAAAGTGGAGAATATTATGCTAAGTGAAATAAGCCAATCCCAAAGAACCAAAGCCCAAATGTTTTCTCTGATATGTGGATGGTGATTCACAATAAGAGCAGGGAGAAGAACAGAGGTATTGTGGAGTAGACAGAGGAGAGTGAAGAGAGGGGAGGGGGCATGGGAGTAGGAATGATAGTAGAATGAATAAGACATTATTACCCTATGTGCATATATGATTACATGACCTGTGTAACTCTACACCATGTACAACCAGATGCATGAGAAGTTATACTCCATTTATGTATGATGTGTCAAAATGCATTCTATTGTCATGTATAATAATTAGTACAAATTTAAAATATATATATATTTTATACACACATACATATATATATATAAGAGCACTCCTCCAATGACCTAAGGCCTCCCACCAGGCTCTACCTCCTAAAGGTTCCCCCACCTCATAATAGCTCCACAGGCTGGCAACTATGCTTCTAACACATGGGCCTTTGGGGATATTCAAGATCCAAACTATAGCAATCATCAATATAGCTGGAACCTCACAATCTCGTTTGTTTTTGAAATACTAATGCATTTAAATTCCATCAACATCATCAGTAGCACAATGTTGTCCCAGCAAAGATTATAAACTCAATGTGGCAGATATAAAATAATGAAACAAGGGGTGCTTGCAAAAGAGTGGGTTCTGAGGGTCTTAGAGAGTTCCAGTAACAGGCATCCAGCTCCATGTTCTGCCAATACTCATCGTCAGTGAACTGTTGGCATTCGGGCTCAATATTGCCAGATTTTCCAAATTTTTCAAGACAATCTGAAAATGCAGACTTTAGTGGAAGTATATGATTTCAAACTTTTGGCACCATAACTAATTCAAATTTTAAAGGTTTTGAGCTAGCATTGTATAGACCAAAGAAAGCACATTATCTGGCTAAATGCGGCCTTCAACCTACCAGTCAGTTGTCACCCTGAAGATTAGACAATCTGAGAAGTATTTTCTAGCCTTTTTACAATGGGAAAAGCTAAGATGGCTTCACCTTCAGGAATTTATCTCTTAAGTTATAAAATGCTGTGGGTGTAGTTCAGTGGTAAAATATATTCCTAGTATGTACAAGGCCTTGGGTTCAGTCCTCAGCACCATAAAACACATACACATGCACACACATATATACAGTTCTGGGCTCTATGGCAGACCAGAGAAGAACATAGTTTATACCAATACATTGCTCAGAGTATCCTTTGAATTTCAACAGAAAAATACTTTATCATTATACATGATTTAATCTCATTCTTGTTCACCTCATAAAACAACAAGGTTTGAAACTGCCCAATAATGGTGAAAGACTGAAGTGACAATTTCTCAGAATATCCTAGTCACTGTTTAGATCTTGACCAAAATTTTAACAGAGTAATGGAATTTAACCATGTTAAAAGTTAATGTTGGGGCTAGGGCAGTGGCTCAGTGGTAGAGCGCTTGCCTAGCATGTGTGAGGCACTGGGTTTGATCCTCAGCACCACTTATAAATAAATAAAAATTAAAGGACCACCAACAACTAAAAAAAAAATTTAAATAAAAATAAAAATTTTTTTTTAAAAAGTTAATGTTAACTGGATGTGATGATGTATGACTGTAATCCCAGAGATTCAAGAGGCTGAAGTAAGAGGAATGCAAGTTCCAGGCCAGCCTTGTCAACTTGGTGAAACACTGTCTCAAAATAAAACAGAAAAGAGCTAGGGATGTAATTCAGAAATAGAATGCTCCTGGGTTCAATCCCCTCTCCCTAAAAAAAAAAAAAAAAAAAAAAAAGGTTCATATCATTAAAATAGTGTTATATAAAAATAAGCAAATAATTTTTTTCTGAATCATGAAATTTGAATGTTATTACATTCAAGAGGTATAGCTTTTTTTTAAGTAACAATCATTTGTTATGCCTTACCAGTCTCTGGGTTAGATGAATAGCTCTAAACTGGGCCAACATGGCCAATTTCTGTGGTCAGTTGGTGCTGAGGCTGAGGCTGGGTGGTTTAGATGGCCTTGCTTTTGAGCCTATGTGGATGGGCTGGTTGATCTGAAGAATCTCAGCTGGAGGACTTTCTTTTACTTCATGTAATCTGGTTCCTTCATATAGTAGTCTTTGGATTCCAAATAAGAGAAAGAGTAAACAAAGCAATTTGCTCACCCATGCTACACATTCAGCTCTTGTAAACATCTGAATTTGTGACTTCTTATCCACCCCAAGGATTTTCTAAATCTTTGATAATGTCCCATTGACTGGACTTTGGACTTATTCCCTCTCTGCAACATACATCTGCCCTCTGCTACCTAGACATGTATTCTGCTACCTAGGCATGCCCTCTGCTACCTAGGCATGCCAACAGCAAGAATGACCTCCCTGTGCACATCTAGAAAGTGTACAGGAAGTGCGCAATGTTGAGAGGCCATCGCTACTGAAGAACATTTATTCTTCTCTTCTAAAGTTGCCTGTGTTTGGTATGAGACTCTGAGAAAGTGTCTTAGTCTAGTTTGTTCTTCTATAAGAGAATACCACAGACTGCATGGATTATAATGGCTCACAGAGATAGGGACGTCTCCAAAGTCAGGTCAATGGAACATTATCAAATGTGACATCATCAGAGACAGGGAAATCCAAAATCAGAGGACTGGCATCTATCAAGGTCTCCTTTCTGTGTCATCTCATGACAAAAGGGCAAAGAGAGGTAAAAGAAACCAAGAGTTAGAACTTGCAACCTCAAGCCCTTTGCAATCAAAAACATTAATCCACTCATGAGGACGGAATCCTCCTGACCTAAGCTCCTCCCATTAGGCCCCACTTCCCAACAGGGTTGCTTTGGGGATTAGGTTTCCCAGACAAGGTTTTAGGGGGACATGTTCAAATCATAGAAGTAAGAGGTGCCTTTTCTCTGGATTTCAAGCGGGCACAAGTCTCTATTCTGTTTGGATGTCTTTTCAATTTATTTGAGATTTTAACCTTTTCATACCTGGTTTTGTTGGAAATTCCAAGAGCTTTGAACTAGAACTCTTCCGAGATATTTAGGCTCCATTAATGCCAACTTCCATCCTTCCTGGTCCTCCCTTTTTAACTTCTCATGGCTCCTTTCTCTTTATGAGAAAATAAAATAGTTTCTTAAATCATTTTCTTTATTTTTTGCTCTATGGTTTAAATACTATCATCACTTTTCTAAGCATTGGCTCAATATCTTTTAAGTGAAGCCCTGAAGAAGATCTAATTTGCTTTGGGTCAGTAGAAGGTCTAAAAGTCAAACTCAGGTCTTCAATTTTATGAATGCTCAAGAAGTCAAACAGAAACTTCATGAAGACTCTTTTCATTAGAGGCTATACAATAATGAGAAAGATTAAAGTAATTTTCAAAATAAGCCATTCATTGCCTCTATCTTGGCATGAATTCAAATAGAGTTTAACTACATTAAAATTTAATGCAATCTGGGTACAACTATGTGCAAATAGATTTTGTCCACTTGTGAAATTTGAGAATGATATTGCAAGGTGTTTTTTAATGTCTATAAAATGACTTGAATATCTTTGAATTGACCTCTTCTGCATCCTTAGGTTAGACTGTTTGCATATAGTATTATAAGAATCCTTTAGAAAGGAAACCAACATTAAGTCAACCTCCACTTTGCAAGATATGCTGTTTAATTCTATTTTCCAACTTGTTCAAAATACTCCATTGGGATAGCTGAGTAGTTTTAAAATTATACTTAACTTTCATAAGAAGGCAATGATCTAGCATATTATTTTTATAACCTATTCATCTTAAGTTATTTAAATGAGCTATAAAAGTATAGAGATAACTAGTTAGAAATTTAGTGGTATACTCTTAAGCTATAGATGTATATAAAAACAACTTACCACTTCAACCCAGCCTGAAGTGCTCATCATAATTCATAAAGCAATACTGGCACATGATGTTAAAAGTCAAGTAATTTTTTGGGAGCTTGAATCCTGCCATTGTCTACCACTGAACCTACTGTTTAGGAAAACATTATATTTCCCTTTGTCACATGCTGCCACTAAGGTTTTTTTCATCAAATAGTGGTGGATTTTTGTCTGATTATAAGGACCCAATGAAAAACATCATTTCTGGGAAGTGAAAAGAAAATACATAAGAATTAGGAACAAAAAACAATTTGAGTGTTTCTTAGAATGTGGGCATTGATAGAAACAGGGCGGCTTGGGGATGGAGGTGACAGATCTCTGGCCAGCTGGTCCTCCTCTGCTCTGGGAACCACATGTCAGGAAGAACATGGACGAATGTGATTCACTCAGATGGAGGAAGAATTGAAAATAATGCCCTATTTAAAAAATAAAATAAAGACCTCTGAGAGATCTCAGTGTATTTAGCAAAGAGAAGACTTGAGAAATTTAGAATAACTCCCTGCAAATGTATGATTGATTGTCATAAAGAGAAATCAGTCTCCTTGTGCTAATGCAGAACATGCAACAGTAGATGAAAAAGATCCATTATCAGATGCTTTTGTTCAGAACGCTTTTACAGTCAGAGCTGACCAGACAGAATGAGTCCCCATCAAGCGATATATAAATACAGCAAGGTGTCCAGCAAAAGGAGATGCCACAAAAAGAATATCAGCGTTGGGAAGGTTGAATTTTAATGTTCCTTTTCTTCCTCTAGTCTGAAACTTAATGGTCAAATAGCATTAATGTTGAGAATTTGCATCAGGGAAACTGGGGCTCTTTTGTTCTCTGTGAAGTTGGGTTTCTCCATCCTTAAATGGTGTCTACTCTAGCAGATTATCAGACATACTGTGTTCGATGAGAGCTTAGAGCTGAACACGATACCGTATTTTGCATAATGTTGGCTGCTACCTTTATTACTAATACATCCTCCTAAGGATCTTCTCTAAGAATGATTCAGGAATCCAAAGAAGACATTTAAGGTAGACATTAAAGAGAAAGTGAAGCCTAGAGTAACTGTGAAAAGAATGGAAAGACCTGGTCATCTGAACTTTTTTTTTTAACCATTTTTAAAAAATGTATTTGGCAAAAGCCTTTGAAACATAAGGGGTCAGGACTCTTTTTAATCTTCTGTACTTGAACATGACAAAGAAAACCTGACTGGAGGCCAGGCTCTGTGTTCTGGGTCTCTGAATTTAGATCAATAGCATCTGAACTCAGAAGGGAGTCTCTCCCCCTTAGGTGTCTTCCATCCACTCTCTTCTATTCCAGCCCCAACTGACTCCATTATTCCTCACTCCCCTACGCCCGCAGTTGCCCTAGAGATAGCCCAGAGGTTTTCTCCCTTGACCCAGCGAAAAATATCACTTCTGGAAAGCAAATGATTATTTTTCAGTGTTATGTTAGGACTGAGGGAGTTATCTGCGCAGCTTCTTAGGGCGTCCTGCTATCTCGCGTGGGAGCATTTTCCCTTCCGCGCTGATAACTTTCAGGCCTCCTCCTAGTTTTCTGGTGATTTGGTGACCCCTGCTGGTCACAACGAGACATTACATCCATTTCTAATTTGGGCCTCCCGCATTTAACTCCAGTTATCAGACTGTTACCTGCCACGTTCCAAAATTCGATTCACCTTTACTTCGTTGTGATAGCTTCTCGGAATTCCTGTTGTGCATTATATGTCATCTTTATTACATTAAGCCCAGATCGTTTTGAAAATCTCTCCTCATAAAATGATTAAATCCATAGTCGAGGATAACATCTTTCTTTGTTAACACTCTGTGCTGGTGAGTTTTAATGATTCAGCAGTCCCATGCTGACAGAGAAGATGACAGTTTTTATATTTTTTTGAAAAAATAAACATGAGGACTGCTACATTTTGAGGCCCAGCTGGCAGCACAAAACAACATTTGCTTAACTCCCCGGCCCAGTGCTCCCATTGATTGAACATACATAGCTATCCAACCATGGCACAAGGTAATCTATGGCTTACACAGCCAGAAAGGACTTTAAATAAGGTTAAACACATCCCACCGCTTTAAAACTCAACAGCTTATCCTCCCCCAGCCCACTCCGTCTGTAAAACCATTAGCATTTATCTATAGAATAAGTTTTTATTTAGGGCATCTGCAAAAAGCTTAAAATAGGGCAGGGAAGAGTGACTGGATAATAAGTCGGAAATGGGAGAAAGCAGCCCCATCTCAGCTACAACAATATTAAATCTATATGTTTTGAGCCCCTCACCTGTTCCTATGTGTTAAATTATTTATTTCAGTGGATCTGTTTCTTTTACTGAGTTTCTCATCTATTTCATAGCAAGAGTAAAGTGATAGCATCTACCTAATTCCCTAAGTATTGTAAAGATGAGAAATATCTCACCTCCCCACACCATTCTACTCAATAATTCACTGTGAACAAAAGCAAACCTTTGAAACTATTGTATTGGATATCCCTGTGGGATTTAACTATAGCTTACTTTAGCCAAGGCAGAAATGAGCAAGCTTCAGTTCAGCCTACCAAGTGTGGTCCTTAAATTTCTTTAAAGAAAATAAAGGAAATTCCATTTTCAATAACCTCGAGAGTCAACCCAAAAGAAACTGGGGCCTGGGGACTTAGCACAGTGGGGGAGCACTTGCCTAGAGTGCACCAAGCCCTGGGTTTAATCCCCAGCATGGCAAAACAAAAAAAAACAATAACAAAAAAGGAACCGAGAGAAGAAGGTGGAGGAGGAGAAGAGGGAAGATTGGACACTTACTAACATTACCAGCCACATAGATGTACACACGTACTTAATATATACAACAAATGCTAATTATGACTGAATGGCACTAATATGAAAGGTAGAATCACACTGATTACTAAATAAATTTGTAGAATTTAAATGAGACACCACCTGTTACCTTGCGGTTTTGCACTATTAAATTTTAGGCACATACACTGTATCACCTGCCTTTCTTTAGACTTTGCAAACTATGCTATTATTTATTCTATTTATTCATGTTTTCCCTTGAAAAGTCAGTCCTCCCTAGACCCTGAGATATTTTTGTTGTGTGTGTGCATGTGTGTGTTTAACTCTGAATTCCCATCTCTGTTTGCCTTCATCTTCCTGGCAGTGAAATGCCTCAAACTGAATACAATATCCCAGACTTTGAAAAAGGTCTCCATGACTTTCTAATGATAACGACCTTGCCTAAGCTTTGAAATATCAGACTGTTTAGAAACCAGCAAATTCACAGCCTTATCCACTTTAAGTCTCATCACACTCTCGTGTTTTATTTATTGGGATATCTCATCCTCTCTGAAAGTCTCTCTACTTGATGTGGTTCTTGTAACATCTTGACCCTTTCATAGACTTGAATTTAATTAATTTTTCTGATTCTCTGTGTATTCTCTCTTAATGTTTTCATTTTTCTTGTTGATGCTCTTTCTTTTAACTGATCCTTTCTCTCATTTTCCAATACTTTGGTGACCTTTAAACCTTTGAGAAAATATTTGCAAATCTATACTGACTTCTTGGTTCTCCCTGGCCCCTTTTCAGCAATGTTCTTTTCTTCACAGATAGCTTGAAGCCACTAACAAAAGCCAAGGTCATACTTAAAACACACCTGTGATTATAACTAAAGAATAAAGGGAGAATGGAAATGAAAAAAAATATTTTTAAGAATCTTAAAAGATAGTCAGAATTGATTTAAGTTACACATCATGAAAGATAATACCTCATTCTTTTTCCAGTGAAATATTATGGCCCTTTGGCTATATCTTTTTTTTTCCATCCAACTTGAAAATACAATCGTTCTCCAATTTTACAAAAAGTGAATTATCCAAATATTGTGGAATTTTTCTTGTTAAAAATAATTTTTAAAAATCTCAGCTCAGTTGCTTTATGTCACAGTTCCTTCCCAGAGAGTATCAGTGAAAGTTTGCTTAACAACCCATATCTCAACTACATACTCAGTTCAGCCTGCATAGTTGCTAAGCTTCCCAGCTATGTTCAAATCTTTGGCTTTTCCTTTTTTATGATTAAGGGATAGATGCTTCCTAATCTTAATATTGGCCAGGTTATCCACAGTGGTGGCAGATGCCTGTGCAGATTAACTCCTAGATCTCAGATTACCCTCTGACCTCCCAAGTTTTCAAATACCAGGAGAATGGAAACACATTTGAATCATCCATACTCGCTTCTACAACTCATCATGGACTCTGTCATCTCCACGATATTCTTCATATATTTACCACCAATGCCAAGCACCATGACAGAATCATAGCCTGTACAACCAGAATAGAGCATAGTTGACCCCTGTACTTTACAGATGAAGGACTGAGCGTAGCCATATAAGTTAAGGGGCTTGTCAAAGGTCAAAAAAGTTGGACAATGACATCACTACAATAATATCTTCGTGTATCTTTGTGTTCGTGTAATGTCTGTGTGGAACAAATGGTATACAAATCTGGACTCTTTCATAGCAACCCTATGAAATAAATATTGTTATTATCCCATTTCAAAGATAAGTAAATCAAGGCACAAAGAGGTTAAATGACTTGCTCAAGATCTGATACGGTGAAGCCCAGGCAGTTTGGCTCCCAGGTCTGTACTCTTAATCACTAGGCACTTTCATGAATGGCAAATAGCTCATTTCACACAATCAAATAGTAAGGCTGTTCAAGCAGATGCATAGATTGCCTGGAGACTGGCTATACATGCTTTCCATCACCAACTAACACATCTTGGTTTTGAAAATCATCCTCACACTAGAAACACAAACATTTCTCTCCACATATTCACCCGTAGAGCTTTATTTGAATGTGATCTCCTGTATAAGGACAAATAGAAACTCTTACTCCCTTCCCCTCAGGGAAACAAAATGAACAAGAAGGTTACAGCAGATTTTTGAAAATCACTACATTCTGTCTGCTCTGCTCACAATATGTTTCTTTAAGCTCCCTTCTGGCCCCTAGTGGGATTCCAGCATTTCCAAGGGTAGGATGCAGAGTAAACACCTTTGCATTTAACAGATTTGTTCTGCTTCCCCTACTCGCCTGTGGCTGCCTTTTGCTTTTCAAGAGCCTCTGGGATTGAGGCATCAAGCTGGGCCCCAGAGGCAAGGCACACAGCAAATGTAAATCACAGTCCTCTATCTTTCAGGGCCTGCCCTTGTCTGGATCTTCTTGAGCCTGTCACACAGTGGCTTCCCACTCAGTGGCCACTGGGACCTTGAGAAGAATGACCCTATTATAGCTGGTAAGAGCACAAGAAAACTCAGTACTTGAAGAGATGCTACAAAGCCCTTAGCACCTGGGATATGCACCGCATCGTCTTCTTAGATTTTTATTATGCCAGCAACTACAGTATCAGAGATATTTGCTTCCAGAAAGGTGACAACAGAAGGACACCAGAGAAATATATTTCTATGACTTGCCCATTGCCTTAATGAATTTTTGTTTGTAAGTTCTGAGGGGGAAGACATTAATATTATCTTCCCCTAAGACAGTCGAACCAATTTGACAGTAACAACTATTTACTCCATGGGAGCATTTACTATCCCTGAAAAGTCTGAAGTGGTTTGAAGTGATTTTGAAGGGGTTTTCAGAGATACAGCGCAAAGACCCTGAAGTGTTTTAAAGGAAGGAGATGTCAGGTGTGGAATTGTCTGTCTCTGCTTGCCCACCCAAGGAGTCAGAAAAAGTCCTGGTGTTTTATTTCCTGTAAATGCATACCTTCATTTATCTTTAAGAGAAGAAGGTGCATTTAAAAGTTGAAAAATCACCCAGCACATACAGTGTAGGATTGTGGAAAAAAACAAAATAAGTTAAAGATAAATTTATAAAATAACGTAGGAGTGCTAGAAAGTGAATGGTTGTGTCCCCCTAAAATTTGTATGTTGAAATTTTATTCTCCAATGTGTTAATTTTTTGTCACTACATGAAATGCTTGATAGGCTACTTATGAAGAAAAGGTTTATGTAGTTCACAATTTGGAAAACTGAAAGTCCAAATGGCATGGCACAGGCTCAGTGAGGGCCACCCCTTGGCTGCATCACCTCATGGCAAACAGCAACGGTGGGAGCAGATATGGAGCCAAGAAAGAGATTACATTTCAAACCAGGAACAGGGAAAGCTGGGAGGGGCCAAATTTTCTCCTTTATAACAACCTCTCAGGAGAAGTAAGGAGTCACATGAGCACTACCTTCCAAGGGCATGCCCCCAATGACTTAAGGACCTCCCACTACACCCCATCTCTTAAAGGTTACACAGCATCTCTTATACCACCACCCGAGGACCAAGCCCCCAATCACAAGAAACTTTGGGGAAACAAAGTTAAACTACATCCAAACCATAGCACCCAATGTATTAGAAGTTGGGGCATTTGGTAGGTTATCAAGTCATGAGAGTAGAGCCCTTAGAAACAGCATTAGTGACATTTTAACTAGAGACTCTGGAAGGCACCGCCACCCCTTCCTATTGAAGGTACGGTGAGAAAGTGCCATCTGTGAACCAGGGAGCGGGCCCTCATCAAATACTGAATCTGCTGGTGTCTTGTTCTTAGAATTCCCAGGCTCCAAAACTGTGAGAAATGAATTTCTATTCTTGATAAACTACCTAGTCTATGGTATTTTGTTATAAAAGCATGAATTAACTAATACAAGTGTCCTCAAAGAGAAGTAATGAATAGAATTTCTTTTTGGGGCAAGTATATTAAGTATCTTCCTTATTATGTTACGGTTTGGATCATCAGGTTAAAGGTTGTGGGTTGTCTATAAATAAGATTCAGGGTTTTATTTTCTTTTCCTTTCAAATTATCATTTATATTGAAATGAGCATTTTGGTCATGATGCCATACATCTACCACAATTCTTTGCTCATTCAAGGAAGCTTCCCCAGTTCCTTGTATAGAGAAGGACACAGAGTGGATGAGGGGCACAAGTGAGGACCAGATAGTCCAGCCCCCAGGACTCTGTCCAATGAGAGGGTGGATGGCAAGCCAGTCAGACTGGCTCCCTCCAGAGTTTGGACTGGAGAACCTGGGTGGTCTGGCCTATGCTAACTATTGGAGAAAACTTGTTCCCCTGCTTTCCTTTCTTTGTTCCAATACATGTCAATATTTAACATAAGCTTTATTGTTTTAAAGTCTAGTCTATTGCAGCCAGAACACCTAAATGAATACAATATAAAATAAAATCAATGAGCCCCACCTTCTAATACATTGGGTGCTATGGTTTGGATGTAGTTTAACTGTTTCCCCAAAGTTTCTTGTGATTGGGGGCTTGGTCCTCAGGTGGTGGTATAAGAGATGCTGTGTAACCTTTAAGAGGTGGGGTGTAGTGGGAGGTCCTTAGGTCATTGGTTTTACATGGCACATGCCTGTAAAACCAATGACTCAAGAGGCTGAGGCAGAAGGACCGTAAATTTAAGATCAGCCCCATCAACTTAGTGAAGTCCTGTCTCCAAATAAAACAATTTTAAAAGGGTCTGGAGATGTACTTTAGTGGTAAAGTGCCCCTAGTTTCAATCTCCAGTACTACAAGAAAATTTTAAAATTAAATAAATACATAAGTAAATAAATAAGCAATATACTCCTTAAACAGGAGAAGTACCTGGATTTTGAAATAGGTCTCGATAAGTTTCTCAGAGCCTCACTAAATTGCTGAGACTGGCTTTGAACTTGCAATCATCCTTCCCCAGCCTCCCAAACAGCTGGGACTACAGGCATGCTCCATGGTGTCCAGCAATGTTTTCACCATTTTTCTCCTCTCTCTCACATATGTGTGTTCTCTCCCCCCTCCTCTCTCACCCCACCCTCTTTCTCTCTCTCTCTTTCTCTCTCTTCTTTTCTTCTTCTAATTCCATATAATTTTTTTAACTAGGTCTCCCAAACTTAACACTCCCTTCTTTCTTCATGTAATTTAAGGAGTTCAGCAAGTTTTAGATGTTTGTAAAATCTGATTCTTTAAATCAAGCTATATTGGCTCACTGCCATTCCATAAAGTATTAAATCTGGTTTTCCATATTCTACATAATTCCACAAATACTTATACCAATATGACCCCAATATGTTCAATAGGGAATGCTAAAATGGATGAGACAGGGCCCCAAGTGCCATTTGGCTTACAATCTTGGAGGAAGAAAGAACATAGGGAAAAATATCACTCCAGGAAGAATATGACTGTGCCTCCATAATAAGGGAGACCCAGAAGGACACAACAGCAGATAATGATCTTTGGCTCCAACCATTTTTCTCTGTTCTCATCTCCTATTCTCTTTTTATATATCTTTTGGAATAAAAGTGGTTCAGTTCTTAATTCCTTTTACCTTCAACTTGATTTCTGGCTTCCCAAAGCCACTGCAGAACACTGTCCACCATACCTTGCCTGTGCTCAGAAGTCTGCCTTTCCCAAGCATCCTATTTCACCATTTCATACTATGTTAGCCATATGTTGGGCAGTATCATCTGTTCAAATTATCTACAGTGAAGCGCAAAGACTGTGGAGTTTCCTGTCCCTATCCAATATATTCACTTTGAAATGTCAATTCACTCAAGTCAGAAAATTTCAAATAGATAGAAATATTTTACATAAAGATCTTTAAAAGGGCTGGGATTGTAGCTCAGCAGTAGAGCACTTGCCTCACATGCTTGAGGCCCTGGGTTCGATCCTTAGCACCACATACAAACCAATAAAATAACGACATTGTGTCCATCTACAACTAAAAAAAAATTTAAAAATTAAAAAATAAACAAAAAAAAGATCTTTAAAATCATACACCTTCTTCCCCCCCAACCCCCCAGTGCTGGGAATTAAACCCAGGACCTCACATCTGCTAGGCAAGTGCTCTACCACTGAGCTATACCACTAGCCTATACACCTTCTTTAACCCTCACTTAAATTCTCCCAGTTTACCAGCAATGCCCCACATATACACTCACACAAAAATCTCCGTGCCAGAAAAATACAGGGAGAATCTCTGTCCTCATCTGAGGAAACTGTATTCCAAAACTGAAAAGAGGTAGTTAGCAAATCTAATTAAACATAACTAATAAGAGGTAAGTTCCCATGCCATTTCTAAGTAAAAATTCAAATCCATATAACAAGAATTTTGTGATCTCTTGTCACTACTTAACAAATTACCTGAACATTTGATTGTTTAAAACAATAATAAACCTTTATTATCTCACAGAATCTGTAGGTCTGGAATTGGAAAGTGCCTTAGCTGGGTGGTTCTAGCTCAAGGTCTCTCATGAGGACCTGGTCATATTATCAGCTGGAACTACAGCCTTCTGAACGTGTCTGAATGTTTGACTGAAGCCAGACTTGACTAAGGCTCACTTACATGCCTACTGAATGATACCAGCTTTTGCAGGAGGCTACAGTGCCTCTCCATGACCTCTAATATAGTTTGGATGTGAGGTGTCCCCCAAAAGCTCATGTGTGAGACAATGCAAGAAGTTTCACAGGAGAAATGATTGGGTTGTAAGAGTCTTAACCCCAACAGTGATTTAAAGCCCTGATAGGGATTAACTGAGTAGTAACTGAAGTGGTAGGGTGTGGCTGGAGGAGGTGGGTATTGCAGTGTGGCTTTGGGTATGTATTTGTATCTGGCCCATGGACTGTTTCTCTGCTTCTGATCACCATGTGCACCGCTTCCCTCTGCCACACTCTTCTACAGTGATGTTCTGCCTCACCTTGAGCCCCAAGGAATGGTGCCAGCTTTCTATGGACTAGTACTTCTGAAGCCCTGAGCCCCTAAATAAACCTTTCCTCCTTTACAGTTGTTCTGAGAATCTTTTAGTAACAGCGATGAAAAAGTTGACTAAAACATCTCTCTACGGGGTTCCATCAGGGCCTCATACCATGCTTGTTTTCCTGGATTGAGGGACCCAAACAAAAGCAAGGCAGAAGCA
The DNA here is from genome assembly GCA_004024805.1 of Geosciurus inauris. Lineage (NCBI taxonomy): Eukaryota > Metazoa > Chordata > Mammalia > Rodentia > Sciuridae > Geosciurus > Geosciurus inauris. The sequence continues at coordinate 91,964 of PVHX01001289.1, forward strand.
GTAATGCTTCTTATGACCTGGCTTTGAAAGTAACACATCATAATTGCCGTCACCTTTTCTTATTTAGAAGGGAGTGGAAGGTGTGAAGGAAGCCACTTCACCTTTTGATAAGGAGGACTATCAGAGAATTCATGGGTATATTTAAAAGCCATCAGAGCTTCCATGCCCCCTTCTTCTATTGACCTTATTGAATAAATACTCCAGTGAGTCGATATTTTTTAAATATTATTTATATTTTAAATATCCCTGTGAGCAATATATGGTTTCCAATTCTTTGTAGCTAATTCCATTCTCTGATTTTCCATAAACTTTCTCCATTCCAAGTTATACAGTATTGTTCAAATATAAATCTTCTGAGTAATCTGGGATTCTACTATATAGCATTGCTGTTACTGAATTGACATCCATAAAATCTATTTTAATTCATTTGTATGTAGCTAAGTAAAAAATTTTATGAGACACTGGATCAAACATCTGTTCTATTTCTTTTGACTACTACCTTAGTAATTGAATTATTTTCAGAAAAGGCAATCAAATTAGTTTCTCATAATTATAGACTGCTTACTGTTCATATTTCATGTTCTTTACAACATTTACATAAGGGCAGTTGTTTTTCTACATTTGTTCCATTATTTTACTAGGAGCTAAAGCATTCTTATTTACCCAAGTTACTGATTCATTGAAGTCTGCTTCTTAGGAACAAGGACAAACAGAGTGTTTATCTTATCATTCCAAAACTGATGGTATATTTCTCTCCAAGCTTACCAAGCTTATTGATTTGTGCTGCTGAGAAACAATAGTAGATATCTGCAGGAAATGTTAGTTTAAATGAAGGAAGAGTCCACTGAGCAAAAACCATGGAGATCAACATAGAAATCATCACTTCCTCTCCTCGAGTGCATAAACTGGATTAACAGAATAACAAAAGTCAGTCCATGTATTTAGTTAGGTCAAACAATCTCTATTTTAGTGAAAAAGTAATCATAACAGCTTAATTTACCCAATCCACAAGTAGTTATTATGTGTCTAGAGTACAGCCATAGCTGAGTTAAGATTTTCAGTGCCCTAAACTCTGAAAGTATTATGGTTACCGAGTTTTTCTCAAAATAAAACTAGTACCCACATCTGACACAGCTAAGTAAGCTCCTATTGAACCTGTTCTTCCTGCACATAACAGCTATCAACTGTGCTAAAAGAACATAAAATAAAATGCATACCTAAGGGCACATAGAATGAAAAATTCTAGAAAGAAGAGAAAAATTGGAAGAAACCAACACTGGACAGTCATGTTTATAATTTTTATAGTTTTGAACTTGAAAACAGAATAAAGGTAGTGCCAAATTTGACATTAAAAACTCATGCACTTATGACATATTCCTGGCCAGAAAAAAAATTAGACAGTGTTCATAACAATCACAGTGGAAAGTGAGGGGAGTCTTTAGGAAAAGAAAAAAAGAGTTGTGACAGGACATGGTTTGGTGTGTCCCCCAAGGTTCATGCCATGGAAGTGTGGTCCCCAGTGTGGTGGCCTTAGAATGTGGAAGATTTAAGAGGTGGGATATACATAGTACAAGGTAATGAGGTCACTGTGGGATGGATATAGTTCTTTTAGGATCCCAATTAGTTCACACAAGAGTAGGGTATTATAAAAAAAAAAAAAAAGCAAGCACACTGTCCTTCCTGCTCTCTGTCCTCCTGTCTTGCCACATGATCTCTCCAACTCACACACTCTCCTGCCATGATACAGCCAAGAGGCCCTCACCAGAGCTGACATAAAGCTGTTCACATGTTCAGGCTCCAAAACTATGAGCTAAATAAACTTCTTTTCTTTATAAAGTACCCAGTTTCTGAGATTTTGTGATAGCAATAGAAAATGGACTAATTCAAACACCATGTAATGTATATGATCTCTGCCAAAACCTCCAGCTTCCCTGGGAAGACAGCAGTGCAGCTGAGTAAAATAACTGAAGTACAATTTGAGCTGCTACCAAAAAGTGAGTTCTAAATCCAAGTGAATAAATTGTCTGAAGCTGGGCAAGGTGGTATGTGCCTGCAGTACCAACTACTCAGAAGACTGATACAGGAGGATCACTTGAGCCCAGGAGTTTAAGGCCAGCCTAGGTAACATAGTTAGATCCCATTTCTTAATAAATAAATACCACTCCTAATAGGAATATAGCAGAGCCCAGAGTTTAGACAATAGAATAAATAATGTCTCCAATAAAACCAAAATTAACTGATATACAAAGGAATATATGACTCATCCTTAAGAGAAAAAAACAATAAGATTATTGGAGAGATGACCCAAACATTGCAATTAGCAGACAAGAATTATAAAACAATTGTTATAGTTATGCTCAAGAAAGCAAATATGCTCACAATGATAGGAAGTTTCAACAGTGAAATATAAACAATAAAAAAAGAACCAAGTGAAAACTCTAGAATAAAAAAATACAGTTAAAATATGAATGTGTTGACTCTACAACAGAATGGAAATGATGGAGATAAGATCATCAATTTAAAGACCAATCAATGTAAATAAGTAAAACATGATTAAAAAAAATTTAAGGACCTGAAGATGACATTAAATGTCTAACAGATGCAAGACAGTTTTTAACATTCAGTTTATTAAACAAACAATGCCCCTGTGTCAAATAGAAGAAAAAGTAAGCCCAACCCTTCATCACGTCGGTTTAGGCCCCAACTTCCTTAACAAGACTCCTAAAGCTCAAGAAATAAAATCAAGAATCAATAAATGGGATGGATTCAAACTAAAAAGCTTCTTCTCAGCAAAAGAAACAATCAATGGGGTAGACAGAGAGCCGCCATTCTTGGAACAAATTTTTGCCACACACACATCAGATACAGCACTAATCTCCAGGATATATAAAGAACTCAAAAACCTTAACAACAAAAAACAAACAACCCAATCGATAAATGGGCTAAGGAGCTGAACAGACACTTCGCAGAAGAAGATATATGACCAACAAATATATGAGAAAATATTCCACATCTCTAGCAATTAGAGAAATGCAAATCAATACCACTCTAAGATTTCATCTCATGCCAGCCAAAATGACAGTTATCAAGAATACAAACAACAATAGGTGTTGGCAAGGACGTGGGGGAAAAGACACACTCATACATTGCTTGGGAGGACTGCAAATTGGTGCAACCAATCTGGAAAGCAGTATGAAGATTCCTTAGAAAACTTGGAATGAAACCATTTGACCCAGCTATCCCACTCCTTGGTCTATACCCAAAGGACTTCAAAACAGCATACTACAGTGACGCAGCCACTTCAATGTTCATAGCAGCTCAATTCACAAAAGCTAAACTGTCGAACCAACCTAGATGCCCTTCAATAGATGAATAGATAAAGAAACTGTGATATATATATATATATATATATATATATACACACACACACACACACACACAATGGAATATTACTCAGCAGTAAAAGGGAATAAAATTATGGCATTTGCAGGTAAATGGATGGAGCTGGAGAATATCATGCTAAGTGAAGTAAGCCAATCCCAAAAAACCAAAGGCAGAATATTCTCTCTGATAAGTGAATGCTGATCCATAATGGGGTAGGAGGCATGGGAAGAATAGAAGACCTTTGGTCAAAAGGGAGGGAGCGGAGGGGAGGAGACACAGGGGCAGGAAAGATGGTGGATTAAGATGGACATCATTGCCCTAGGTTCATGGATGACTGCACATTCAGTGTGACTCTACATCATGTACAACCAGAGAAATGAAAAGTTGTGCTCCACTTGTGTACAATGAATCAAAATGCATTCTGCTGTCATGTATACCTAAGTAGAATAAATAAATTTTTAAAAAAGAAAGAAACAATGCCCCAAACTTTCCACATTTGGTGAAAGACATAAATGTTCATATTCAGGAAGCTCAGTAAAACCCAAGCAGGACATATACAAAGAAAACCATGCCTGGCCATGTCACAGGCAAACTTCTGACAACTAGAGTGAAATGGAAATCATGAGAACACCTAAAGGAAAAAGAAAGAAGAAAATACTTCCAGCATTTATCATCAGAAACCATGGGGCAAACAGAAGTTGAGAACCATTATCTTTTAAATGCTAGAAGAAAAACACTCTCAACTAAGAATTCTATGTCTACTGCAAATATTCTTCAAATATAAAGATGAAATAAGGACATTTTCATGTTTTTAAAAGATGGTAAGAGAATGTGATGCCAGCAGAACCTCTCTAGAGGAAATGCTTCATGATTTTATTCAGGCTGAAGGAAGAAGGTACCAAACTGAAACATGGACCTTCAGGCATTAGGCAGCTCTCTGGGAGACCATAAAGGACTGTGCTTGTATATATCTGTCTAAGCAAAACCCCTACACAGAGAATATAGTCATAGTCCTAGAAAGTTCCATCATGCCACTTTGTGTCCCTCCCAGGAGGAAACCAGTGTTCTGGGATTTTCCACCATACAGAAGTTTTGCTGGTTAGAAAGAGGATAAGATTAATGAGGAAAATAAAACCTTTAAAAAAGTGGGTTCAGGGAATTACGAGAGCTCCGCCTTGGTTAATTGCCAATTACTGCAATCAAAGTAGCTGAACCAGAAAAGCTAGCACACTCAGGCTTTAATTACAGCAGGAGTCATGATTTGAAGGTCAAAACAACTAAACCCTGCCAAACTGAATAAAGCAACTGGTGCAAACACAACGAAGTAACCACAGTTGCTCCTCTTCAAGTTATGATGGGTTTATATCCTAAAAAACCTATCATAAGTTGAAAATATGGTAAGTCAAAAATGCATTAATACCAGCTGAGCACAGTGGCACATGCCTGTAATGCCATTGGCTTGGGAGGCTGAGGCAGGAGGATCATGAATTCAAAGCTAGCCTCAGCAATTAGTGAGATACTAAGCAACTCAGTGAGACCATGTCTCTAAATAAAATACAAAATAGGGCTGGGGATGTGGCTCAGTGGTTGAGTGCCCCTGAATTCAATTCCCGGTACCACCCCCTCCAAAAAAATTAATACCCTTTACTTACCAAACATCCTAACTTAGCCTAACCTACCCTGTACATGCTTAGAACACTTATATTAGCCTACAGTTGACCAAAATCATCTAGCACAAAGCCTATTTTATAAAAAAAAAAAAAAAAAAAAAGTGTTGGGTATCTCATGTAATTTATTGAATGCCTATATCCAAAAAGTTGTTGGCAACAAAGTCCACTGTAGAGTTCTATTTGCCTTCGTTGGTATTTGCTATGGCTCACTGCAGAGACCCAGTAGCACCAAAGAGTATCACACCACATATCACTAGCCCAGGAAAAGATCAAAATTCAGAACGTAGTTTCTACTGAATATGTATCACTTCCACACCATTGTGAAGTCAAAACATCATAAATTGAACCATCATCAAGTTGGACCTATCTGCACTATAAAATTATACTTGATCCCTCCTTCACTCTTTAAAGCAAAATTTCAATGAGCTTTAGATTCAAAGATAGAGACTAAAAGCACACAATCATAGAATAAATAACTACTCTGATCTAGCACAATTCATTGCTCATTTTCAAGATTAAAATGGATAATGACAATGTCATATCTTTTTCTAATCAAATTCAAATTTCTAATTTTAAAATGTAGCATACAAATAAGAAATTCAATTGGCTGAACTGTCACATCCAGATTAAAGCACTGGACCATTAGCTATTCTGTACAATATCACTAATGTGGCTGGATGGAATAGTAAAATCCAGAAGCACAGAGGACAGGAATGTGCAAGTCGATGAAAAATACATTAAGAAAAAGGCTCCCACACCCGAAGGTTTGCTTTCTGTATTTGCAAAGAAATGAAAGTAAAAACCTGAAGATACAAAGCTGGTTTTCCATTGTGGACTTCTATAACTTCCATCAACCATTATGAATGATCGCAGACTTCAGAGCCTGTCACTTTTTGTGCAGACACTGAATGTACCTGAATTTGTACTTGCTTTATTATTAGGTCTGTTTAGAAAATGCTGACAGGTGACAGTAACAGTTCTGCATTAGGAAAACTCTTAGGCAAATGAAGGTTCTGACTTCTTACTTAAAGAGCCAAACATGCACCATTTTTTAAAAATATGCTGGCATTCACAGACCCCTCCTCCCTGGGATACTCCCTCAGCTGCTTACGCTGTTTTCACATGTGCCCTGCAGTTACAGGTTTTATTTGCTGAAATGTTAGAGACAGACCCTAAACTGGGTAAATGAAAACATGACCTATGAATTGAAATAGCAAATGAACTGCCAGAGTTGGCCTGAGTATTTTCTATCTATAAAATTGGGATGGGGGAAGGAATTGTTTTGTTTTTGTTTGTTTGCTGTGGTGCTAAGGATGGAACCCAGGACCTTGCACATGCTATCACTGAGCTATACCCCTGTCAGGGTGGAGGCTCAGATCATGGAAAACAGATTTTGGGTCCTAACAGGTGGAAGAAGATGCAAGATGCAGTTGGGATAGTAGACATTCTTTATTCAGAGGTGGAAGCAGCCCCCAACCCTCAGCTCCAGATTCATTTAGCCCCCTGAACCATTTCCATGGTCCTTGATTACATACACTGAATCAGGGTGTTCATGACCTTGGCTACATACTAAACACAACTCACAGAAAGCCTCAATGAGGAAGCCAAACTACAGCCATCTTGGGCCTGCACTATACCCTCCAACCCTATAAAACTGTTTTTGAAATTATTGTAAAATTGGGGAGGTAAGGAGCATCCATATTTTACTTGGACTGTTTTTTAAAATGCTATAACAAACATGACTGGTGAATAAGATAAATAGAATCAAGATGCATTATCTCAGGTGCCTTTTACAATTAATTCTACCATTTTGTAAAACACAGCAAGGCACCACTTCCCACCAGCACCCTCTGAAATTGCTAGAGCAGTTAACCACTGAATTAGCCTATGTACCTGCAGTTTTTGTTTTTTTCATTTTTCAACTTCTAACAGGAACCTGTCTGAAAAAGACTGGGGTACAGACTCTATTGGACACTATGAGAGATGCTCACCATCTGCCATTCATATCACTTTCCTGATTCTCCACTTGGCTCTTGACTTTTGGCATTTCTTAGGTGCTTTGTTAGAAAAGCCCTAATGCCTATGCGTTAATTGCTTTGGATTTTTGAGATCAGAATCCTGGTCAATCTGTGTTGACTCAGAGCACATGGTGCAGTGCCCCAACACAGCAGTTCAGAGGCATCTCTAGGTCACAGGCTGTGTTTATAATGATCAGTTCTTCAATCTTCAATCCTGGTTTTGATTTCCTCCCTGATGAGCTCAGATCGAAAGTGAACTTAAAATCCCTTTAACATGATTAAGGTACACAACAGTCTGAACAGATCTTTGTCAGACTATCCCCGTGCCCCCATCTTTTACACTATTATTTTCTGAAGAACTATTTCTACTATGTTAGGTCTGGAGAACAGTTAAAATCCTATAGATGATATTCTGCTCTAAAGACATTTTAGGTTGTTTTTTAAGGTCAAAGAAACACAGTTTATCAAGGTCAAAGTGACTAAGATGGAGCAGCAGAAAGGTCTGATTTGGATATCACAATCCAAATTAGGATAAAGAATTTTACTCTAATTTTTTGGCCTGGGAGCCAATGACACAAATGGTCATAGTTATGAAACCACCTTGGACTGGGCTTCATGGGTGGTCACACAAGAGTCTGTGCTCAGAAAGTGTCTTATATTCCCAATGTATTATATTACTAGAGAGGCTGAGGCAGGAGGATTGCAAGTCTAGCCAGCCTGGGAAATTTAAAAAGACCCTGGGTCAAAATAAAATTTAAAAATCTGGGGATGTAGCTCATTAGTAGAGCACTTCCCTAGCAATGTGCGAAGCTCTGGGTAGAATTTCCAATGCTGAAGGAAAAAAAACAAACATGATTTATGTATGGTTTAATATTCTTTTACCACTGTCTTAAATTCTGAGTCATTTTTTAATAAGAGCTTTGTGTCTTTATTGTGTACCAGTCCCACAAATTTTGCAATCATCCCTCTTATCATTTGTTCCTCTTTGTAAGCATTGTAAAGCAAGGGAAAGAATGAACCAATTGAAGCCAAAATGGCTAAGTATCAATTATGACTACAGGGCTCCCCAAGATTTTTCTTTCCATCCTCAGACCCTTTCTCTAGACTGGACCATTTAGCTCATTTTACAACTATGCCTTCTGATTCTTCAGTTACCATCTGCTCTGATTTTAAATAAGAAGGTGAATTATACTAAAATATATGTTTATGACTTTTTTCATGCTCACTGGAAAGATCCATTTTATGTCATGGGGGAGGAAGATATATAGCATAAGGTCCTCAAGGGGTACTGGGGAAGAATGTCTCTAAAAAGAGTGTAGGTAACTCTTTAGAAGAAATTAAGACCTTCTACACTGAGGTAGAGGTAAAAACAAAACTAGGATGACATCCTCGAAACACAGTCCTGTTCCCCACCTCCTGGAAAAATCAGCCCAGAGCTCCATGATACAGAACAAAGGGCCTCAAGATGGCAAGGCCCACATGGTGTCTCAGAGGACAGTTAAGACTGGAGCCTAGACAAACAGGGGGCTTGTCTCTGTCAACAGAAATAGGAAATGGCAATTTAGCAAATGCAGTACAGGTTTTTTCTAAGTTTCAGCACTTGCCGCATGCAAGGGTGAGCTTAGGAGGGAATAAATAGAGAGCTATTGACCTGTGGAAGGAATGTTCAATGTGTATGCTGAGTTAAATATGGAGGGCGGGAAAGGAAATGGAAGTTGCATCTGCCCTGAAGGACAGAGAAAAGTTGAGAAGAAGCAAGCCAGTCCCACTATCTCAGATGACAGCCTGGAAAAGGCACAACAGTTCTGCAGCTGCAGGTGCATGAACAGGCCCCACAGTCTCAAGTGATTGAGGAATTCTCATGAGTTCCATTTGCAAACTACATTAAATTTTGATATATGCTATATGGTATTTTCTCTTAATTAACCCTCTTAATTAAACTTTACAACAAAAACACTTCATTTTATTTCAGATATCCCCAGGACCACTGGAAAAGAGAAATATTCCTCCAGGAATTATTCTATAAAAGTCATTGCCTGGAAGAATTTACAAAACAAAAGTACCAATTCTGGTGTTGCATATACTATCAATCACATTTGAAAAATCTTAGTAAAAATAAAATATTTTTAGCCTCGGCAGTTAGTATCAGCTCTGAAGAAAGCATTCCAATACCTAAGTGACAAATGTAGATGTTATCTCATGGGGAGAGCAGCAGACTAGGAATGTTAATTCTGTTATCTAATTCCATTTCTGCTGCATACTAACTACAGGAAATTGGCCAATCACTATCACATTTGATCTCAATTGAAAAAGGAAATGTTTAGACCAGTGGTTCTCCAAGTCTGATGCCCAAACCCACAACATCAGCATCACTCAAGAACTTTTTAGAGATGCAAATCCTCACCCTTCTTCCAAGACCAACTGAGTCAGATACTCTGGGAGCACAGCCTCGCAATCTGTGCTTTAACTAACAAGCCCTCCAAGTGATTCTGACACGTGCTGAAATTTGAGAACTACTGAATTATGTGGGTTCCATATTTCCTGAATGCTAGGAAATTCCACAGCAGTGTTGTCATTATCACCATCATCACTGTCATCATTAGTAATATATGTCAAGACCTTAATCTGTGTCCCCCACTCCTGCATAATAATCCACTTAATCATCACAACACTCAAAGAGGTGAGTTCATTATTATCACTACTTGGCAAATGAGGAAAGTGAGGCATGGAAGTGTTAGGTAGCTGGTGGGAATGTACCACCAAGATCCTTCTTCAAGAAAGAACTAGTTCCTCTACTGTCACCTTTCCCATGGTTTTCCTCAGCTACAGAGAGCTACTTTCTCCATGGGACCACCCTATCCAGGGAAGCCCTCATCAAACAATGAATCATAAAATTGTTTAAAGGCCTAAACCATGGACAGCTCTGGCAAAGGCATGAGTGTGTGTGTGCGCACACACGCATGTGTGCGTGTGTGTGTGTGTGTGTGCGTACATATATACATCCTAGAGTTCCTCATAGGGTTGGCCAAGATTTTGTCAGGCCTACATAATAGTCCTATTCTCTCTCTGTCCAATCATGCTTGCTTCCCATTCCTTTCATTGTGTTAATCCCTAAATATTTTGTATGCCAAATTTCTTCTCATCATCTGCTTCTAAAAAATCCATTTTATAGCAGGGTCATCCAAAAGTTAGAAGCCAGGAATTGGTGGAGCTAAACTCAGGCAGACACACTTTAAAACTTTAGGCTACTTAGCTATTTACTATGCTGCTTTGGTCTTATAATTCGTCCCCTACATGTACTTGGAAACTTGTGGTGCAAGTGTTTGAATATAGAACTTAGAAATTATTTCAATTTACAAATAAGAAAACTAAGATTAGGGGAGCTTACCCCAGTTGCCCCTAGATGGTAGTGAGTAGCACTAACTTGATCTGAGATGTTCTGACTCCCAGTTTTCTATGTTATGTTACCTACCACCTAAGGAAGTATACACATATTATAATACTGGTGAGATAAGGTCTTTGAGGTTAATTATAATTTTATTAGGGAACATTTGGCACAAAGCCCAGTTTTAAATAATCTATTTCTAAACCCAAAAGGACCAATAATTGGTAATATGATTAGCAAAGAAGTATAGAGCAGATGAAAAAGGAAAGCAAAGATTGTCATGACAAATATTAAGCAAGTACTTCCCAAGCAACATAGGGCCTTCTCAAACCCTTATAACATGTCTGTATGAAGTCTCAAAAATTAGATTCACAGAATTCCCTGAAAGGTGATAAAGCTAGATCCCAATTCTCCAGTATGATTAGGAAGAACTTGACCTCATTCCTTCCAGGAAAACTTCAGATTGACTAAGAAACAGGCTTCTGAGTCCAACAGACCATGGTTGCTACATTTTGGATCTGGAATGTTCCCCAAAAACCCATGTGTTAAAGATGTGTCACCAGCTTGGTGCTACTTGGAGGTGGTAGAAATGTTGGGTGGGGAGAGAGTAGAAAGAGGTTTAGGTCATTGGGGGAGTACCCTTCAAGGGGACAGTGGGTCTCCAACTCTCTCTTTATTCTCTACGGGGGTCCAGCCTCCGCAGGGTGTCAGGTCCAGAGGTGGGATGAGTGGTGTCAGCGAAAATAGAGCCAATGAGATAGAGATCAGGTTTGGTGCAGCTGTGTCCATCCAAGTTCAGACCAGCACTTTATTTATAATGATTTACAGTCATTGATTAAAAGAAAAGAAAAGGGGGTTACAATTCATCATGAGTTATTCATAAACACAGAGTGGTCATCTGTAATTATCCCGGATAACTACATCAGCATCAAAGGATTTTTAAATCTTAACTAGAGACTGTAACTATAAGGGTCCTCATGTCCTGTTCTTAAGATTAATATCAAACTAGAGATCACTAAGCTTCCTATTGTAATTCTCAAAAAACATGATGAGGCTAACAAAGGTGTTTTTAACTATGAGAGTAGCATAAGACTAATTGGTCACTGTGGTAACTACACTTAAATGCATAGCCGTTGACACACATGTGGTTAACGGCTTCTGCTCATATCCAGAATTGCCCAAAGCTGCAGGTTAAGTTAACTATTACATACATCATCAAAATATCATTCTCTGAACTTTCCCTGAGCCCTATCCTGTAGCAACCATTGTTTATATAATTTGAGTTCAGTTTCTCTGGGCAGGCATAGAGGCCTTTGTTTCTTAGGACTCTCCCATGTAAACAAGGAACCACAATTAACATGTTTTCTATTAACCCAAACTGTTCTTTCTCTGTTAATGTAAGCTCCTGAGTATGGTGGGGGAGGGTCCAGTCCTAAGTTACCTGGACACCTGCCGTCTTCTGCCTTTACCCATGTCAAATATCACTGGATTTTACTATAGGGGGAATCCATATTTGTCAGGGCCTTTGAGAAGGCTTGTCTAACATATGAGCTTTAGGCATGGGACTAGTTGGAGCCACAATTTCCCATAGCTCACTTTATTCAAGTTGCCAAAGCAGCCCTCTACAGCAAGGCCTGAGAGCACTTCCAAATGTAATTGGGGAAACTGTGGGCCTAAGTGTTCTGGATAACATATCTAAAGTGAAACTATCCTCAGGGGAATTTCTAGAATTACTACTAAGAAACATCATATCAGTAGTACTATCCTGATGGGGATTTTCTTGTTTATTCTCCTGGGTGGTCAAATGCCTCTCCTTGATTACAAGAGACTTTAGGGGACCAGGATTGACTGATCCTGTCTTTCTGGGAATTAGAATAATGACACAAGCAAGCACAATTACTTCTGTCAAACTAAGAAGGGGCATCCCAACAAGAAACATATTGAGGAGTACATCTCCTCACCCTGATCCATTGCAGGCACCAGAACTTTGTCAGACAGTGTCTTGAGGATTTTGGGCTATGGCAATTCTCCTGGGCTTTCCAGCCATGGGGTGACTGCTTTCACTCTGCTTTATGCCCCTGCCATGATATGCCACCATAGGCCCAAAGCAGTTGGGGAATGAAAAAATAACCCATGCCAATTAGTTGCCTGAAAATCCTAGCATGGAATCCTAGCATGGAATATGGAAGCCCTAAGGAAATCAGAAACTATCTAGAAAGGAGAAAGACCTCAATACACACAAAAGCAATTTAAGATGGCAGATCAGAGGAAGGCTGTATTGACAGTTGCTCTGTGGCTCCTATTCAAGCAGCAGGAGGACCGCTTCTCAGCGAGGTGGGTGAAAGAAGGAATTCACTATAATTCAATATCAGTCAGAGACTCTTAGAGACTCAGAAATTCAGGTGCACTGAACAAAGAATAACAAAGAGTGCATTGGAGCCGAGCCAGTCTGCGGCAGCAGCAGTAGCACCAGTTCACAGCAGAGGGGAGGGAATAACACAACAGAGAGAAAAACATAGCAGACAAATTTGGTATGGGCAAACCTACAGAATAGAAAAGTAGTCTGAACTTAGCTGATCCAGAGCTGCACTGTGAAGTGGTATTTTAAAAGTTTTCTGTGAAATATAAAGGGGAGTGCAATCCCCTTTTTCTCTGAGCCTGGCCCCTCATGGGACCAGCTGCAGTGGGCTGGGGAACTGAACAGGTACATGTGATTACACTTGGGGACTGAACCTGCAAAGGCCACATTAGTGGGCAGTGGAGCATGCCAGACCTGTGGAGGGTGGTCTCCTACCTACTCTGAGTAGATTTCTCAAAGAGAAGTCACAGGAGGTTCCTGAGATCCAGACTCCCAGAAGAGATCAGCATCTGCTTGATCCTAGCAGCATGCTGATCTAATCTCTCCAGAGCAGACACCACCCAACAAAGTTCCAAATGCCTGCTTAGACCTAAGCCTCAGCCTCCTTCTGAACTCCCTTCATAGAACTCTGCAGAACCCTGGGAGTACATCAGTCTGGTCTGTCCCAACAAAACTCCAATCCACCGTACTTCCCACTCCATCCCACTACCTTATACAGGTGAGAAGGGAAGCTGAGAGCTACTTCAACCAGCTTCAGCTTTAGGCCACTCCAGCTGGCAGTTCACTGAACAACCCCAAAAGAGGAAAGAGGTTAATAACCCCAGCCCTTGCTCTCTCTAAGAGTACATAGCACAAAAAGAAGCAGAAAGAGGGACATAGGCAGTAATTAGCCATCCTCATCAACAGTTTTGACCACCTCAGTGGAGACAGTTCTTTCATTTTTTCATTTAGAATTATTTTTCCTGACTTTTCTGTTTGTTTGTTTGTTTGTTTGTTTGGTTGGTTGGTTGGTTGGTTGGTTGGTTGGTTTTGGTTTTGGTTTGGTCTTTTGGTGTGCTTGCTGTGCCTGTTGGTTCATGGATTTATACACACACAAACACACACACATACACAACACACTTTTTTTTCTCATTTTTAGAATTTTTATGATTGTTATTTTTCTTGGTCTTGAGGGTTAGGGGGGTTTTGTTTGCTTATTTATTTCTTTATTTTGTCTTTGCTGGTTTATTTCTCTTGTTTCTCTTTCTCACCTTTCTTCTTCTAATAGCCAAGTTCTCTTGTTCTCTCTCTCTCTCTCTCTCTCTCTCTCTCTCTCTCTCTCTCTCTTAACTTACTTCGTTTCTTTTATTTATTTTTTCTCCTCCCTCCTTTATAGCCATTGCTTGCTACATCTTTTCTGTTATCTCTCTGTTCACATTTTGAACATTCTAAACTCTCATACCTTCCTATCATATTTTCTTTTCTCTTGTTGAATTCTTTTTGACCATCTTTTAGAACTATTTGGTCTATATAATTCCTGCCCTCACCATTCATGTACTGAAAATGGTGTAGTAGACACCAATACCCACAAGGTATGACATTTCATAATGGAGCCAAGCCTTCTGGAGAGTCTGAGTGGAATCCATGATGGAAACAGTAACTCCAAGAAGACTATTCTAGAGATTTTGGTACTGGAAAAATAGCTAATCTGATGACTAAGGCAATTTAGAGACTTGATTGAAACCACAATTTCCATAGTCATGATCCTAGTGAAACATACGTCTCACATGCTTCAGGAAAAAAGATAATATTCTTAGGACTTTTCTCTCAAGAGAAGAGTTACAGGCAAGAGGATGGGCTGATGGGAACCAGTGCTATGCAAGAACATAGGTTTGGATTTCTTCCAGAAACAATGGAGGCCACTGAACATGGACTAAAAATAAATATGGAAAACAAAACTTTAAAAACAAAAGAAGAAAATGAAAGAGACTACATCTTACAGAAGAACTTTTAAGGACAATCTAATAAAAGGTATAAACTAAAGGAAGTAAACTAAACACAAGATGTGTAAAAAGCAAAGGATTATATTCTTGCCCAGGCAACCAGTTTCCAAAGACAGAGATTTTGCAGTTATGGGAACAAGAAGAATGAGGCAAAGTGGAAAGAAAAACTGTCCAGAAGAGTCAGGGCAAACACTTTAAATCAAAGTGTCACCTTCAAAGTTAGGGCCCTCCTAAAGAAGAATCTTCTCAAAGATCAGCCTTGTAAAAGCTTTGGACAGTGACTCTGGGACAAAACATTGGAGTGTAATTTCTGGTTGCACATGAAGCAAAGAAACCAAGATATGTACTTCGAGCAAACCACTATCCCCACCCCACCCCTGAAATAAAGAAGACCCTTCACTGGGGAGAGACACCAGGCAAGCCTCCCAGTGTGGTGATGCTCAATATTGGATGCTCTGTGGAATCACCAGGGATTCTAATTTAGTGGGTCTGGGGGGACAGCCTAGGCATTGGGATATTTTTAAAGTTCCCTGGGTGACTCTTACATCAGAGAAGATTGAGAACTACTGCATCAGGGTAGACTCAGTTCTCATTACATAGCAAACAGTTCCTTATGGGAAAAAGCTTTTGTGTGTGATAAATTTGGGGAAATATTTAAATATTTTATTTCATAAGGTGACCTACTTGATAGATTTAATAGCACATAAGGAATTTGTTCAAATAGTAATGAGATATAAAAATAAAGGTGCATTTCTGCTGTCAAACAGGAGAGTAGAGACACAGCTGTGTGAGTAGATATTACTTCACAGAACTGAAGAGATTTAGTAACTCATCCATTGCCATTGCTCTCCCTGAATATTCAGGAAATGCTCTGGTAGCCAATGAGGATGCTAATAAATAAGCATAAAACTCAGCATACAAATGAAGTTTTCTGTAGCGACAGGGGCAGAGAGCAATTGGAAGGAGGTGGGACTAACCTCCATCACGAAGGAGAAAAAGTGATGGGGATGCTGTTTTTCAGTCCTCAAACAGCAGAAAAATTCCTAAGAGCCAACCCAGTTAGACTCCCAGTCTTAAGATGGCCAAGACACACATCAGACATTCTTGCCTCTCAGGAATCCTTCCACGTTCCTGAATAAGGACATGAGCTCAGACCTAGCTTGTGGTGTACTGTCCAGACATGCCCAAGGAAGTAGCAAATTAAAGAATTTGAGTACCCTTCACTCAATCAACAGCTTTACTCAACAAATATTTATTGAATATCAGTTATGTATGAAGTATTAGAGGACAGTCAATGCAGAGGGAAAGAAACAGGAGTTAAATACTGATCCTCAAAGACATTTATATTCTCATAAAGAACACAAGATAAATGTACAACTATGACACCAGATAAGACATAAGAGAAGTACAGAGAAAATGCAGGAAGAATTCAGATGAGAGAGACTTATTCCAGCTGCACTGATAAATGCAGGCTTGTGGAAGACAGGAGGAAACATCTCTCTTGCGCTTCCTCTCTCTCTCTCTCTCCACACACACACACACACACACACACACACACACACACGCAGAGAGAGAGAGAGAGAGAGCTGGCTAAATGATTAGTTATCCAAAACCTCTCCAAGAGATGATGACTGTGGAGAAGTAAGGTGTAGAAAGAACATGAAAGATAGAATGGAGCTCACTGGGAATTCCTGACATAGGGAATCAACAAGAAAGGGAAACTATATTTTAAAATAATAAGACATAGGGCATGCATTGATAGAGAATAATTTTTGTTTAGCTGGGATAGAGCAAAGAGTGTTGAAAAGGGAATGAGAGAAAATAAGAAAAGTTGTAAGAGTTAGTCCTGAAGAACCAAATGTTCCAGGCTTAAGAGTCTAAGCTTTAGATAATGTCCACCTTTTCCAGCAGGAAAGTGACATGGTCAGAGCTCTGCTTCAAGTTTACATGGAGAGCTGGGCACAGTGGTATATACTTACAATTCCAGTGACTTGGGAGGCTGAGGCAGGAGAATCACGAGTTCAAAGCCAGCATCAGCAATTTAGAGAGGCCCTGAGCAACTCAGCAAGACTCTGACTCTAATAAAATACAAAAAAAGGGCTGGGGATGTGGTTCAGTGGTTAAGCGCCCTTGGGTTCAATCCCTGGTACAAAAAAAAGTTCACAAGGACAAGGAAAGCCTGACAAAGGAGCCCAAATAGGAGATCACCACAGAAATAACAAAGGCCTAAAGCATGATCAATAGCATAAACTGGAGTAAATACAGTCAGCCCTCCATATCTATAAGGTTCCACATCCCCAGATTCAACAGACTTTAGATGAAAATTTTTCATCAAAAAATAAAATAAAATAATATACATGTACTAAACATTTATAGCTTTTTTCTTTATCATTATCCCCTAAACAACAAAGTACATCAACTATTTATGTAGCATTTACATATTAGGTATGATAAGTAAGCTAGAGATGATTTAAATTATATGGAGCCAAGAATAGCAGCAAAGGCCTGTAATCCTAGCTACTCAGGAGGCTGACGCAAGAGGATCACAAGTTCAAGGCCAGCCTGGAAAACTTAGTAAGAACCTGTCTCAAAATAGAAATAAATAAATAAAAAGAGATGAGGATGTGGCTCAGTGGTAAAGCACCCCTGGTTTTCAGCCCCAATACCACAAAAAAATAAATAAACCAATAAAATATTCAGGAGAATGTGCCTAGATTACAAGCAAATACTTTATCATCTAAGGGACTTGAGTATCCTCAGTGTTTGATATCTACATGGGATTCTGGAACTAACTTCCTGAGGACACCAAGGAATGACAAGATTTCTGTGCCCAGGGCCATGTTGAAAAATGAGGTTAGTCAGAAGAGCAGGATCAGAATTGGGACAACCTGAGCAGCCAGAGGAGAGGAATTTCTAGGCCCCCCACTCTCCAGCTTTGTGGTTTGGAAAGTTTCCTTGTTCTCTCTGGATCTTGAACCCATCATCTATCAAAAGAAATAAAAGGAGACAGCTGGGGAGTTTACCCAGTCTACCACGATGCAATCTTATGATTTAATACAATGGCCCAAGAGGAAGCTACAGTATGTTCTCCAGTTTGGAAACAATATGAAAGGGATGGTTTAAAAAGATGAGCCTGTCAGCAAATATCTATTGCAGGAATTACAGTGTTGATAACACTCTCAGCACAAAGCCTTCTATCCTGATGTCATATTTCAAATGCTTCAGAAAGCCTTTGATGTACACTGACCATGCTGCATACATCACTGACTAAAGATAGGTACTGTGTTTCTCTTTTAGAAGACATAATGATATAATTGCAAAAAATGGCTTCAAATGAGGGTTTTGAAAGAGGTGAAATATGTAGCTATACTCATGGACTGTTCAACATTCTCATAGATGTAGCAGGTCTTTTTTTTGGTGGGGGAGTACCAGGGATTGAACTCAGGGGCACTCAACCACTGAACCACATCTCGGCCCTATTTTGTATTTTATGTAGAGACAGGGTCTCACTGAGTTGCTCAGCACCTCGCTTTTGCTGAGGCTGGCTTTGAACTCTCAATCCTCTTGCCTCAGCCTCTAGAGCTGCTGGGATTACAGGTGTGCACTACTGAGCCTGGCTGCTCTTCCTTTATTCACTATATTACTGAGCATTGCCAGGCACAGTGCTAGGTGAGGAACACAGCAGCGAACCAAACTGATGTGAGCCCCTCCTTTATGACATTTGCAGTCCAGTAGGAGAGACAAGTAAACATGCATATTTTTCATGAGTGGTACAATTACTCACTCAGCGGACTGTCTTTAAATGCAAGTGTATATTCAATCACACCAATCATCAAGTATAAACAATTAACGCAAAAAGTTTTAGGTGTGCTGGAGCACCCCAACTAGCATTCAATTAAACACTATAGGTAAGTCATTCTATCCTAAGGCAACTAAACACTCAAAGTAATTCACACAATCCTAGGGCAACCACAAGCCCTCCGGTGCCAAGCGACTTCTCTTAGCCAAAGAGCAGACATTGGTGGTTCTCTTCAGCCAATGGCTGGACATCAGAGAATAGTGAAGTTGATCCAGGGACAGACAGCAAGACGGCCAGTCTCACTGATGTCCTTAGAACAAAAACCCCCAATGTGCCAAGACAAGCAGTTTAAATACAGTTCCAAGTTGGTAGTGTGAGCTGGTGATTGGTTACACCCAATGAAAGTCAATGTCCATTGGTTATGTTCAGTGAGACAATGAAATTGCAACTGGGCATACTCTTTGCGCATGTCCATGGAGCTGTGCTCCCTATCAATTGCAACCAGTTATTGCTAACCATGTCTATGACTAGTGCCCTTTACAGCCCCTTATCGATTGCAAGCAGGCATGACTAAGCATGTCAGTGGCTGCTGTTCCTTATGGCCAGCAACTTAGTGAGTCCCAGCATGTCCAGGCATGTCTATGGCATATGCTCCTTAGGATATTTGAACTGCCAACAGCACCAGTGAGAAAAATAGCAGAGATGCTGAGCAAATTTTAGCATATGCTCCTGATTTGAAATTGAGGGTAGGAAGAATTGACAAGTCTTCTGGGAGAAAGATATTTAAGCTCAGACCTGATGGATGAGAGGTTAGCTGGGCCAAAAATAGGAAAAATACCTGGGGAGGATGAGGGCATCATTTCATCTTTCTGTAAAAGTATAATGAAATCTAAATGGGAATTAAAGGACAGCAGACCACAGTTGAATCAGAAAGATGATATATTGTCAGAAGTCCTTGAAATCATCAGCTATCCCTCAGAAGGGTCAGTAGAAAGAATGGTCCCTGCTTTGTCAACATCACCAACATACCTGACCACAAGTGTTCATATCCCCCCTCATCTCTTCCCAAATGTGATGGTACCCCGGAAACTCTTCCTCTGGCTCTTCCCTCCAATATTCACAGAGAAGGGACATGAACATTGAGACATTATTTTTTATTCATTTCTTTTCCTAAATACCATTTTGAAAATGATTAAAAAGGAAAAATTACTAGAAGAAAAAAAAGACCCAAGCTATTTTTAGATTAACTGCTTAAATATTACATAATGTAGACATCAGATGTCTCTCTCTTCTCTAAGCATCTCCCTGATGTTCACTCCTATTTCCACAAACTTACTTCCTGTTACCACACTAAGCGTTTCTTTCTCAATTTTTTTCCTATTTATTCAGATGACTTTTCACATCCTTTTTCAAATGTCAAAATTCCCAGAGTTTATATTCCCAAGATGTATAAATAGTATCACTCATTTCCAGAAAGAGAGAAAAGCTACCACAATTCACACACACAAAAAAAATGTTCTGTCATCAGCTCAGTATTTTCCTCTCAAGGGCTTTCAAATGGAAAAAAAAACTCTCAACAGATTCTGAACTGACATAAGAAGACTTGCTTAGACTTGACAGCAAGATTACTTGTGAGCAACAAGGGAAACCAGCCATCAAACATCTGGAACAGACCACTTTTTTCTGTGATAAGCTGCACTTGGTATAAATGTATAATGTCTACACCACAAACTGTATTCAGAGTAGTCAAGTTCAAGTTTAAAATGCAACACATGTTATAGTATGGTACTTTTGGAAAAGAAGAGAAATTAAGAACATCTTAGTGAAATCCTTTGCTTCATAAACATAGCACTTGGGACAGACTAAGGTAAGCTCAATGAATAATGTATAATAATATGTAAACATTGGAAATATTGTGACCAATATATTTAAGGACTGTTTAGTTCAAAGAAGCAAGAAATAGGAGATATTTAGCAGATGATTTAAGCATGCCTAAGAATAATATATAAAAGTGGTGAACTTTGCTGTCTGTTGTGGAAGGAAAATGAGACAGAAGAACTGGCTTAAAATGTCATTTAAAAAAATAAGTGAAAGGGGCTTGGGTTGTGGCTCAGTAGTAGAGTGCTTACCTAGCATGTATGAGGCACTAAGTTTGATATTCAGCACCACATATAAATAAATAAAGTCCATTGACAACTAAGAAAATTAAAAAAAAAAAATAGATGAAGGACTTAAGCAAGGTAAATTGATTATTGTTAAATTATGTTAAAGCAAATAAATACTTGTGTGCATAATGTCTTACATGATCTTTCAAATATTTTTCCAAATGACCCTCCTTTTAAGTACCCATTGTTCAAAATAAAGCTAAACTGTAAGCAACCTCCCCCACCCCACAGCCTCATTGTTAACAGTAACCAAGCAGTCACCTTTAAACTGTTCCATGTAGAGCAAGATGAAGCCTCTTAAATGACTTTTGAGAAATATTTATCATTTTACTTTGAGAATAAAAGGTCTTAAAGTGGAAGGTTTACATCACAAAGCACACAAAGGCAGAGCTAAAAGCCTGTAGCGTTTCTGTTGAACACAGGGTGAGGAAATAATCTGCAGTTGCAGTGAGCTACCACCAGAGGGAGGGTATGAGCCATAAGAAAGAGCTAGGAAGCAATAAAGGGTGTTCACCAAGTAGCAATTGGAAAGAGAAAAATGTTTTATGTATCTTTGGAATATAGAGATTTTATTCATAATTAAATATTTAATATATAAAAACAAGGTATAAATAATCAAAGTGAACACCTATGTACCCACACTTAGCTTAAGAAATAAGACATGACCAATACAGTATAACATAACCACCCTAGGATATTTTTTTATATTACATTAGCTTCCTACCTCAGAGGCAAATATCAAATTTGGTATTTCTCACCTCCACAGCTTTTTCAATACTTTTAATGTAAACATATATTTTACTCAGATTTTTTTGTTGCTGTGACCAAAAGACCTGACCAGAACAATTTTAGAGGAGGAAAAGTTTATTTGGGGCTCACAGTTTCAGAAGTTTCAGAGGTCTCAGTCTCTATCCAGCCAACTCCACAGCTCTGGACCCAAGGAGAGGCAGAACATTAAGGTAGAAGGGCGTGGCAGAGGACAGAAACTCAGGCCATGATAACAAGGAAGCAGAGAGGGACTAAGCTTCACTCACCAGGGACAAAATATACATCCCAAAGGCTCTCCCACAGTGACCTTACTCCTCCAGCCATACCCTATGTGCCTACAGTTACCACCTAGATAATCCATTCAAGTGGATTAAGGCACTGATTAGTTAAGGCTCTCATAACCCAGTCATTTAACCTCTACACTTTCTTGCATTGTCTTGAATACATGAGCTTTTGGGAGACACTGTATATCCAAACCATAACAACATATGAATACCTAAAAAAATCATTTTCATATTTTTAAACTTCATACAGTAACATATTGAATATATTCTTCTATACTTTGTAAGATTTATTCATATGGATACATGTAGCATTAGTTAATTCTTTTCAATAGATTTATATTTATTCCTACCAGCATGCTATATTTATATTTATTATATCAATCCAAAATAAAGCATTCCTAAATTTAACAAGAAAATGATAATCCAATAGAAAGATAAATGGAAAATACATTTAGAAAGTATTTAAGATATTGCCATTTTATTCCCAGTGCAAATAATGCTACAAAAACAATCCTAAATATATCCCATTGTATATACGTAAGAGTTTCCCTAGTTTGCACACTTAGGAGTGATATTGGTCAGCTTTCCATTGCTGTGACTAAGTACCTGAGATAAACAACTTAAAAGAGGAAGGATATGTTTTGGCTCATAGTTTTAGAGGTTTCAGTTGATGGTTGCTTGACACTGTTTCTTTGGGCCTATGGTGGCACAGTTCACCAGGGCAGGAAGACGGGTAGACAAGGTCTGCTCACTTCATAGAGGTCTGGATGGGGGAGGGGGAGTGTTAAAGAGGTCATAGTCCCAATATCCCCTTCATGGGCACACCCTCCAAATGACATAACTTCCATCCACTAGGCCCCAACCTCCTAAAGATTCTACCACCTCCCACGGGGGTAAGGGCTGGGTACCAAGCCTTCAACACATGGCCTTGTGGGTACACACCTGATCCAAACTATAGAAGTAGCCAGACTAATACAAATTCTCACAGCAACATAGAGGAGTTACTGTTCCATATCCTCACACACCCTTGATATTTTCAGATATTTAATATTTTTGCCAATCCGATGAGGGTGAAATGGTTTTTCATCTTGGTATTAATTCTCATTCTCATCACTACTAATAAAGTTAATAATAATGTCACATGTTTATTTTCTTTTCATGATTTTTTTCTGTTTATCATCTGCTCATATTTCCCATCCATTCTTCAAATGGGCAGTTTACCTTTTTCTTATTGGATCAAGGAGTCCTTTATTCACCCTTTATGAGCCCTTAATTTGTTATATGCACTGTCATAACTTACCAGTCTGTGGCTTGACTTTCAATTCCTTAATGGTGATTTTTTATGAACAAAGTTTATTTTCTTTTAATGTATTCTATTTTTCAACATTGTCTTTATTATTTATATCTTTTATTAGATTGTCTTTACAATTTCTTCCACATCCTGGGGATATATAGTCTCCTTCATTTTCTTCTTCAATTTTTAAAGTTTTGTTTTTCATATTTATTATTAATCCATGAGAATTTTTCATGTATTATGTGAGACCAAAAACATTTTTCACATGGATAAACTACTACTTAAGGACTGTGTTTGATTAATCCACAAGTTTCTGGTCCAACAGGATTATATATCTTACTGTACATATGGACGCTCTGTTCCACTCTGTTAGTCTACATGTCTATCCCTACTTCAACACTATGTTGTTACAGACTGACCAAGTTGTCACTGTGCTCTTCTGGTTCTGTTTTTTTGTTTTTTTGTTTGTTTGGTTTTTGAGCTATGAATTTCTGTGTGAATATTACAATAAGTTTACCAGGTGCCACAAACATGCTGAAACTCTAAGTGTCATGGCATTAGATTTATGGATTAATTTGAACATTAATTTGAACAATAATTTGATACATTTTCACAAACATGATATACTCTTCCTTACTTTGGACTCCTTTGAAATAGTCTAAGAAAATTTCAGGGCCGGGGTTGTGGCTCAGTGGTAGAGCACTTGCCTAGCATGTGTGAAGCACTGGGTTTGATTCTCAGCACCACATAAATAAAATAAAGGCATTGTATCCATCTATAACTAATAAAGATATTTTTTTGAAATTTTCATAATTTCCTCACGTATTTTTAAATGTTATAATTCATGTATTCCAAGGTACCTATGTTAGTTTTCTGTCACTATAACAAATACCTGAGATAATAAACCTATAAAGAGATAAGGTTTAGTTGGACCCATTGCTTTTGGCCCTGTGATGAGGCAGTACATCATAGCAGGGAGCACAAAAGAAAGGAAATGCACTCATCGCATAGTCATGGAGTGAGCAAGACAAAAAGGAAGGGTCTAAGGTCCCACTCTCCCCTCTAAGGGCACACCACACTGACCTGAAGACCTCCCATTGGTTTCCCCAGAGAGCAATAGATGTACAGTTTATAGCAGGGAATAAATGATGGGTGACAAACAAACAAACAAAAACCCAGACATCCACTACTGCCCTTTCTCATGGTCTAGCTCCTGATGTTGGGTCCACAGCCACACTATTGCCACTTTAGACTCTGAAGATTGCTGTCAAGTGTGAATGTGGTATTTTTAGAGATGTTGCAAGTGGGAGAAAGATAGAATGGGGTTGAGGGCAGGGATTTCAAAGAGGATGAAGATATCCAGGAGATCTGTACATCCCTGTTAAGGACCATCCAATAAGCTAGTACCTCAATTCCCAGATATAGACCTATTGATCTCTGTTATGGTTTAGATACAAGGTATCCCTCAAAAGCTCATGTGTGAGACAACGCAAGAACATTCAGAGGTGAAAGGATTAGATATGAGAGTTGTAACCTGATTGATGGATTAATCCACTGATGTGGATTAATTGTTGGAAGGTAGGCTGTGGCTGGAGGAAGTGGGTCACTGGGAACATGTCTTTGGGGTGTATGTTTTATCACTGGTGAGCAGGGTGCTCTTTTGGCTTTTTTGTTGCCATGTCCTAAGCTTATTTTCTCTGACACACTCTTCTGCCTTGATGTTCTACCTCATCTTGGGCCCAGAGTAATAGAGTTGACTATCTATGGACTGAGATCTCCAAAACTGTGAACTCCAGACTTTTCCTCCTTTATGTTGATCTTGTTAGGTCTTTTGATCACAGCAATAAAAAGCTGGCTAGGACAACCTCAGAGTTCCTTGCTTTCACCCCAATATAGCTATGGCCACAACCTACACCTCATTCACCAGGGACATCTCTGCCTGCTGAAATAATGCCATCTATTATCTCTTTCTCCAAGCTCAATCACCAGTCCTTTGGGTTTATGGCCACAGGCCAATTCAATCTTGTCAGTACTTCCTGGCCACTGATCCTTCCACTTTCTCTCTGTCCATCAGCAGCCTCATGTCTTCACTCTCCACCACAGATTTAATGCTCCGTCAACTAGCCAACATCTCCTGCCATCATTTCAGCCTTGCAAAATCTAAATTGTCTGTCTTTTTCAGGCTACACTACAGTAAGATTGTGTATAAGAATATTGGAACCATCATAAACTCATGGTCTGCCACTGATGGTCAAACATCATTTTTATTCAGACTTCATTCATTCACGATGCATATACTTCCTGAGTTCCTATTACATTGAGCTCTGTTTCTTTTTTTTTTTCTTTTTTTTTTTTTTTTTGTACCAGGGATTGAACTCAGAGGTACTCAACCACCAAGCCACATCTCCAGCCCTATTTTGTGCTATTTAGAGACAGGGTCTCACGGAGTTGCTTAGCACCTGCAGTTGCTGAGACTGACTTTGAACTTGGAATTCTCCTGTCTCAGCCACCCAAAGTGCTGGGATTACAGGCGTGTGCCACCACCCCCAGCTTGAGCTTACTTTTATACTACAGAGCTTACATCATTATGACCTTAGCCAATTGTCTTGCACATCCTCCTGAAAACTATTTCAAACCTTTGCTTTTCTCAAATATCTGCCCAACACCACTACCTCAGCAGATGTGCTGGGCTTCTGTTCCACAGAGGAACTATAGTCCTTATGGAATTACAGTCATGTGTTACTTATGACAGTGATTTAGTTTTATGCAAACATCATAGACTGTACTGACCCAAATCTAGTTGGCATGACCACTATATACCTGGGCTAAATGGGCTATTGCTTCCAGATTATAAAACCTATACAGCACATTATTGTACTGAATACAGGAATTGAACACAATGTAGATGATTATAAACACAATGGTATTTATGTATCTAAATGTATCTCAACATAGAAAAAACATGGTATAAATTAAAAATGGTACACCTGTATATAGTGTTTACCATGAATGGAGCTTGCAGACCTGGGAGAGTCAGTGAGTGGTGAAAAGCGTCATCATGGAATACAAGTGTGTGGAGCAAAGCTGCTCACCTCGTGGCATGTAGGAAGCAATGAAACAGCAGAAGGAAGAGGGTTAAGGGCATGATATCCCCTTCAAGGACATGCTGGCAGTGGCCTATTGCCTCCAACTAGGACCCACCTTCTAAAGGATCCACCACCTCCCAATATAGCCACCACTGGGTACCAATTTTTCAACACACAGCCTTTAGGGGAAATTTCAGATCCAAAGCACTACAATAAGCCTTGGGTGAAATGAAGGAGCCACAGCAACAGATGCCTGGTGTAATTGTCCACTCACATGGGGGCAGGATATTGTTCAGGGCAGGGCCACATCTAGGGGCCAGAGAAGAGCCTTCCTCCAGCTTCAACCTCCTTTGACTGGGCTTCACCCTAAGATAGTTACTGTTATCTCCGTTAATTCCACAGAAACAAAACTTGATGTAGCCCAACAGAGAAGGCTCTGGAGGACCCTTCAGGACACTTTGAAGAACGCTTCAGTCTTTCATGCAGCCCTTTCTGCCAGGCACGCAGGCTCTAAGGATTCTCTGCTGGGAAAGGCCTGCAAGCCTCCAATCACCTTGGATACGGGAAGTCCTCAGAGATGCGCACAGAGCTGGCTTGCTGGAGATGAAGGAACCTCTTTCCCTATAGGCATTTGATGGAGATCACTATCAGCTCCACGTCCTGACTCCTGTTTACTGAGGGTGCACCAGACACTGGCTGCCAGGCTCTAGGTAAGTTACAGGACCTGAGTCCCAGGTCTCAGTTCCAAAGGGATATTTTAATACCTGCCCAATCAGGTTGGAAGTGGCACTAACAAGAAAAGAACTTTGCTGCAGTGGCAGAGTTAGAGGCTAGGTTCTGGGCCCTGCTGCAGTTGTCATATGGCTTTAGCGCAGCATTGTTTGATGAGATCTGCCTGCAGGCTTGAAATCTAAGGCAACTGCCTTCACAAACTCAGAATTTATTGAGAGCCTACTATGTGTTCAAGTACTGTGCTATATAGGAACCGTGGCCACATTATTTTTCTCTAGAGGTAGAAGGAAGTTGTTTGAAATTTTTTTTTGAACAGCATTTCCGCATTATATAGTGATATGTATTGAATTAGGTAGATTTAGAAGAGTAAAAGGAATAACTACATAGAGTCAAACCTCCCAACATTAAAACAATGACTTAACATATGATGCAGTTCATTCTAGGCTTAGCTTTTTTAAAAAATTTTTAAGTAATATGTAGCTTTTTAAAAATTAGAGAAACACAACATTTTCATAAACATTTTAATCATTATTGAATACTCTTCCTAAACACTTTTAATAACTGTCATTCTATCAAGCGAATAAGCCATGCCAACTTTAATCATTCTGTCTCTTGATATGTTCTCCATTTTTTAATATTTTAACATTTTGCTTTATATCTCCATGTATAATATGCATAAAGTATTTTATTACAAAAAGCATGAAATTTTCCTAACTTTCAGATTATATGTTACCCAGGATTCTACATCTTAGCTACTGAATTTCTGTCACTAGTGTCTCTAATGTGAGTAATCCGCTTGTATGGCTTCTGATTTCAGTGCTGTCTTCTCTGAGCTTCAGAGTCACCAAAATCCCACTGATTACTAAATACCTGTATCAGTCTCTTTTCCATCACTAGGACAAAATACCTGAAATAATCAACTTAAAAGGAGGAAAGGTTTATTTTGGCTCTTGATTTCAGAGGTTTTAACCTGAAGTCAGTTGACTACATTGCTTTTGGACCTGTGACAAGACAGTACATCCTGGTGGGAGTGAATAGAGAAGGAACTTCTCACCTCATAGCAGCCAAGGGGTAAAGAGAGAGATGAAGAGGGGCCAGAGTTCTACTGTTCCCTTTCAGGGAACACCCCCAAAGATCCAACTTCTTCCCACCTCTTAGGGTTCCACCACCTCTCAAAAGTGCCATCAACACATAGGCCTTGGAGGACACTTACCAGACCACAGTGCATCACAGGGATCCTAAACCTAACTTTCTCAAAACTTATCTTGTTATCTTCCTCTACTACCAACTCACTCTTCTTCTTGTGGAAAAGTCAGTTAGTAGCATCCAAGCAAGTGACGTATGCACCATCCCGTACTCCTCTCCTTTTGTCTTTTCTATGACTAGTCAGTCACCAAGATTTGCTGATTTTGTTTTTTTGTACCAGGGATTGAACTCAGGGGTACTCGACCACCTGTATTTTATTTAGAGACAGGGTCTCACTGAGTTGCATAGAGCCTCTCCATTGGTGAGGCTGGCTTTGAACTCACAGTTTTCCTGTCTCAGCCTCCCAAAGTGCTGGGATTATAGGTGTGCACCACCGTGCCTGGCTAGGATTTGTTGATTTTATATTCAAAATGTCCCCCAAATCCATCTCTCCTCTCATTTCTTATTTCCACTGCAGTAGTTCAGGCCCTCATCAGTTTTCAAACTGTGCAGCAGCTGCCAAATTAATTCTATTACAAATTTGCCTTTCTTTCTTTCCTCTCACTACTGCCAAAGCAATCTGCCTAAAACAAAATAGTTAAGAAACTGTTCAGGTTGTCCATTTCATCTTGGCTAAGCTTAAAAGTTCATGGTTATAGGAGAATTAGTTCATTTCTTCAATGTTCTTCATTTCTTCAATGTCAAATTTATGAATATATATTTGTTCTACTTGCTATGGCTTGAATGTGGTTTGTCCACTTAAACTCGTGTTGAAATGTAGTGCCTGATGTGGCAGCACTGAGACTTGGTGGTACCTTTAAGAGGTGGAGCTTAGTGGGAAGTGAGTAAGCAGGTCATGGGAGACCACCCTCAGAAGGGACTAATGCCTGCCTAGCAGGGATGGTAGTACTCCAGGGATTGCATTAGTTACCACAAGAGCAGGTTATTAAATGGTCAAGCCTCCTTTGCCCTTGAGTACATGCACTCTTCCCCATGCACCTGCTCCCATTCTGCTTTTCCACCATGAATTGATCATGGTGAGCATCATGAGGCCCTCACCAGAAGGTGAGAAGATGCCAATGCCATGCTCCTGGGCCTCCAGAACTATGAGATAAATAAACTTATTTTCTTTATGAATCTACCAGCCTTGAGTATTTTGCTACAGCAACAGAATACAGATAAGACTATACTATTGCATTGATATCTCTTAAGTGGCTACAGGATCTATTGTGATCTCCCTATTACTTTTGTTGTCTCCCTGTTACTTGTTTTCCTAATTTTAATGATTTACATTTTCTGTTGTTTGGGGGAATTGATTTTTTTTGTTTTGTTTTGTTTGCAGTATTAGGGATGAAACCCAGGGCCTTGCGCATACTACTCAAGTGATCTACCACTGACCTACATCCCCAGCCCATTTTCTGTCTTTTTTATCTTGTTGATCTTGCTTAATGTTTATTCATTCTAATTTTTCTTTTCAGAAAAACAGCTCTTTGTTTCAGTGATTTTTCTCTCTTGTTTTCAAGCACAATGATCTCTGCTGTTCCTAGTTTGCTGAGAGTGTTCAGGAATGGACATTGAATTTTCTCACATGCTTTTTCTGCATTTGTGGATATGGACATAATGCTTTTCATTTTTTTTTTTTGGTCTGTTAATACAGCAAGTTACTGTACTTAAATATTTAACAGAAGAACAGACGTGCCATTTTATATTCCAGAGGTGGAAAAGAGGTGGAGAATGGCTGCACCATTGTACATTCCTACTAGCAGTACACAAGCTCTTCCAATTTCTCCACATTCTGGTCAACACGTGTATTTTCTGTTTCCTTGGTAATAACCTTCTTACTGAAGGTGGTATCACATTGTGGTTTTGATTTGCATTCACCTAATGATTAGTGACATGGAGAATCTATAATGGGCTTATTAGCCATTTATACCTTCTTTGAAGACATGTTTATTCACTCTTTTGCCCATTTTTATTAATATTATTTCTAATTGACAAATCATAATTATATACATTTATGAGATACAATGTAATGTTCTGATATATAGACATAACACAGAATGATTAAATCAAGCTAATTAATATCTATCACCTCCCCATTGTGAATGTGTGTATGGTGAGACCTTCAAAATTTATTCTCTTAGCTATTTTGGCCACTACTTGTGTGTGTGGAGGAAGATGCTGAAATTAAACCCAGAGTCTGGCACATGTTAGGCAAATGCTCTACCATTGAGCTACAACTCCAGCCTTTAACTATTTTGAAATATACAATGCATTATTTTTGACTATGGTCACCCTGAAATATAATAAATATCAAAATTTTTTGTTAAGTCGTTAAATTTAATTTTCTTATGACCAGAATAACATAATTCCTTCACTGTCTTCCTCATTGATAGATATCCAATTTTATTTCTCCTATCTAACTGAAATTTTGTACCCTTTGACCAACTCCCCACCCTGCCCCCCTTCTGCCCTTCTCCAGTAGCTACATTCTTGTTCTCTACTTCTCTGAGTTTTCTTTTTGTAGACTCCCCACATAAACAAGATAATGTGTATTTGTCTTTCTGTGCCTGCCTTGTTTCATTTAGTATAATGTCCTCCAAGTTCATTTATATCAATGGAAATGATGGAGCTTACTTCTTTTTGTGGCTGAACGGTATTTCATTATATGTGTACCTCACAGTTTCTTTATCCATTTGCTATAGTTTGGATCTTAAATGTCCCCCAAAAGTTCCACATGTTGGAGGCTGGGTGCCCAGGGAGGCTGTATTGAGAGGTAGTAGAAACTTTAAGAGGTGGGGCCCAGTGGGCAGTCTTCAGGTCATTGAAGGTTTGACCTTGAAGGGAATAATGGAATTCCAGCCCCTTCTTCTTGTTCTCTTATGATCCCTGCCATGAGATGAGCAACTTTGCTCTGCCACAATGTTCCCACCATTCACATTCAGCACCCCTCCAGAAGCCTAAAAGCAATAGGTCTTCTCAATCATAAACTCAAATCTCCAAAACTATAAACCAAAATTGGACTTTTCTCTTCATAAGTTGGTTAACTTAGGTATTTTGTTATAATGATGGAAAGTTAACTAATATCCATTGATGGATACTTAAATTGATTCCCTATCTAGGCTGCGGTCAATAATACCACAGCAAACACAGGAATGCAGATCTCTCTTCAACATTTTTGATTTCAGTTCTTTTGGAAATATATAAGAGTGGGGTTGGTAGATCATATGGTAGTTCTATGTTTAGTTTTTTGAGGAACTTCCATTCTGTTTTCCATATTACTGTACTAATTTATATTCCTACCAACAAGGTAGGGTTCAAGGGTTTCTTTATTCCCCCTTCATATCCTTGCCAATACTTAACCTTCTTTTTTTTAATAATTGCCATTCTAACTGGCATATGGTTATATCTTTTTGTGGTTTTGATTTGTATTTCCCTAATGATTAGTGATATTTAGCTTTTCTGTCATGAACTCGATGGCCATTTGTATATGTTGTATTATTATTTCTTTTGAGAAATGTCTATTCAGGTCCTTTCCCCATTTTTAATTTTTTAATTTTTTTTTTGGCTATTGAGTTGTTTGGGTTTCTTTTATATTTAATATTAACCCCTTATTAGATGTATGGTTTTCAGATATTTTCTTCCATTCTATGGGTCATTTCTTCACTTTATTAATTGGTTGCTATGCAGAGCTTTTCAGTGTGAAGCCATCCCAATTGTTTATTGTAGACAATTTCACTTCCCTTTTTACTAGGATGAAGTTTTTCTCTGGCTAAATGCTCTGGTTAGAACTTCTATTTTGAAAAGAAGTCAGGAGAGTAAGCATCTTTATCTTGTCCCTTTCCACATTTTATTACTCAATCATTTGGATTTTTTACTGTTGAATTTCAGAAGTTCTTTATATATTCTGGATATTAATTTTTATCAGATTTATATTTGTATTTTCTCACATTCCATGTTTTGATTTATCACTCTACTGACAGTGCACAAGCATTTTTAATTTTGATTGAGCCCAATTTATTTGTTTTCTTTTGCAATATATGATTTTAGTGTCATATTCACTAAATCATTATCAAATCCAACATCAAGATGCAATCAGCCCCAACATTCGTATATAGAGCCATATAGGAAAAAATATGTATTCTAGGTTCAGCTTCTCAAGTGTTTGGACACTCAAATGTAAAGACCAAAAGTACGCTTACTTCCCACTGCAATCTGACTGTGCAACTTTCCTACTGACTCCTTCACCCCTATCTCTTACTATCTCCCTGGTGGTCCTGTCTCCCCCCACTCCCCCCCAGAATATATTTTTTTACCTAACACCAGCCAGAAGCTCCATGTGGGTTAGATTCTGTGCAGAGTCCTGTTATGTGAGTGCCCAACTCTGGAAGACACAATCCTCTGCTTCTGAAGGACAGTCCTACGGTATCCACCAGCCTGCTTTATTTGAGGCAATTCAGGCTCTACCGTTTTGGTGACAAGACGCTTTCTTGTCACTAGAGGGCGCTCTGTATATTTCCATAAGAGGTGCTGATGTCATAACTTTGTTTTCACCCAAAATCACACAAGTAGAGAAACAAATACAGCCCATGCACAGACATGTATTCAGATACATGGACAAACACCCTTCATCGTGTACATTACAGACACATCCATAACACTGATAGATATGCCTGCATAGCAGCACATGTGCACAAAAACACACAGCCATGATCATAGTAACATGTCCATAAAAATTCACACAGATACACAAATGAAATTATCTACAAACATAAAAGTTACACATAGGTACACATATGTAGACCCACACAGATCCATTAACAAATGTACATACAAACACAGAGAAGTACAGACATACACATGGCCAAAGACACACAGGTAGACACATTCTACAGACTTTCATACCCGTAACCTTACACTGCTTTGGGGGTCATCAATTTCCTATTTTAAGTGAGGAACTGAGCATCAGAGAGTCCAGATGTTTGGTTCAGGGTCACATAGTAACAGATAGTAAAGTGAAGATGAGACTTCTGGTAAGAAGCGTTATTGCAAAAGAGCTAAGCTGTTCCTCATATTTACTTTTGCAATTACTCTTGTCTAGGGGCCATTTCAGCTGTTGTTCCTTGAGAGTTATTGAAAGTTCCATGTTTGGATTCATTGCTTATTTAACTGGTAGTCTTTTGCCAATTGAAAACAATTCTGTGTTCATTTGATTTTGACCAGGGATAAAGATAGGAAATATTCAGATCACTCCATCCTTGCAACTGGTTCTTAACACCCAGGATAAAGGAGGATAGTCATGGGACATTTAGGAGTTTTGCTCACCCATGAGAGAAGTCAAGAGGGAGGAGGAAGATGGTTTCAGATTCAATTCTACCCTTCACATCTCACTGTGTGCAACTAACTCACATCCAGAGTGCTAATGCTTTGGAGTTTGGAAATTATAGATTTTAGCCTCTCAATATACAATTCCAAGGAAGGGCAATGACATTTGTTCAAGTTGCTCCATAGAATCTACCAGAGCAAGGTTATGCCTCCTGTAAGTAGTGAAGCCAGAACTCAAAGCCATATAATGTCGACTTTCAGCCCCTAGCTCGTTCAGTAATCTCATATGGTCTCAAACAAATAATATTATGATCGAATAAGTTTAGTAGGGTTTGTGTTTGTGTGTTTGTTTTGGTGGAAGTGAAGATGTCTTAACCAGGCTGTACTATGAGCAGAGATACTGGGATAGACATGTCCTTGTGCACTATTTCTTTATTAAGAAACAAAAAAAAAAAAAAAAGGAGAGGGGAGAACAACAAGAAGAAGGAATAGAGAAGGAAGGAAAACAATTACAAGTATATGATTTTGAGCTAGCCACAGCCAAGTGCAACTCATTATGGAACTGTACCCTTTCATGTAAAATACATCTCAGGTTAGTAAAGTTGGAAAGGGAATTCTGGTCTCCCGTAGCTTCAAGTTTCCTAGGATGTTAATTGCACCACCACTTCCTGGTTGTATATGCATCTCTAGGAGACTGCATGACAGGATTATGAGTTTAGTTTTAATGGAACTTGAATGGTGATTTGTAGATTTGGAGTTTGATTTTGTAAGCATTGTAGAACTATAAAGAGGTTTTGAAAGGAAAGTGTCCTGGTCAAAGGGGGCTCCCATCATTGAATGATTTCCTTAGAAAATCTTCATCACTTACCGAAGTGGAATGTCTCTGGAAGTTCCTTCTGCATCACTCAGGAAAAAGGTGTGGTAAAAGTGAATCACCATTTCAATTTCGAGAAGAGGCAGCATCAAGTAGGACTCGTGGAAGATGCTAAGATTCAGGTGGCCAAAACTAGACTTGGCCAATGGATAGGACTGGACTGGGAAGTTTCATTTAAGTTGAGATAATTTTCATTTCTCTGCAGAGAGAGAAAGAAGTTGCCACTTTAAAAAAAAAAAAAAAAAAAACTCACAGGATAACTTTTTGGTTTCCCTTAGGGATTTGGGGATTATGTACTTGGAGGCTCTGCCTTTCCTCCCACTTCTTTTATCCCTGAGCTAGGTGTCAGCCTGGTGTTACCATGCCAGATGGCTGAGGCTGAGGCTGAGGCTGCCGGCACCATCCAGTGGGATAGGGCAGACTGTGTTCCCTGCCTTCCACTCTCTAAGTGCTTTCCATATACAACAAAATCAGAGTAAGATAATTTGAACGATCCTTCATTTTCATAGCAGTTTACAGTATCCACCACTCATCCTAATACTTGCACATTTAATGTCCACCACTTTCAAAACCATTCTTATTTTCTATCCTCATATTTATCTTCTATGGCTTAAATGAAAGCCTGGAAAAGACAACAATCCTAAAAATAAATAAACAAATAAATAGATGGATAGATAAATAGATAAATTGTCCTTACTTCATGTTTTGGGAAAGATATAAGGAGATAATAGTTTTTAAAAAGTGCTGAGAACATTACCTGACATGTAAAAGACCCTCAATAAATATTAACTGATATTTTAGTTATCATCACTGATGTTGCCACGTTTTAGTGATATCAGAATTTATTATTAGCATTATCATCTTGGGTTTGACCCATCCACTATGAGCCTTGTAGCACTAGCCTCAGATTATTAAGGAATAATATAAAGTGCCTAGCTCAAAATCTAGCATAGAGTGACAATATATGCTAGAGATGCTAGCTGCCTTTCCCAAGGCAGGAGGGCATGAAATACATCATCAGGGATAAGGAATTTCAGATGCTAGCTCTGCAATCACTTCATAGTGACTGACCTTCATCTATGGTCTTGTCATCATGGTTATATAATGGTTCAGAGCACAGATTTTAGAATCAGACTTCCTGGTTTCAAATCCTACTTTACCTTGAGTAATTTACTTAACCTCTCAGTGTCTCAATTTTATGTTTAAAATAAACAGGTTAATAATACCTACCTCATGGAATTTTATAAGAATTCAATAATAAATGTAAAAGTATTTAGAAAAAAAAAATGCCTGATACAACTGGGCTCAGTAGAATATGCCTACAATCCCAGGAACTGGGGAAGCTGAGGCAGGAGGATTGTGAGTTCGAGGCCAGCCTCAGCAACTTAGCAAACTTCTGTCTCAAAATAAAAGAGCTGGGGATGTAGCTCAGCAATAAAGAGCCAGTGAATTCAATCCAAATAGTAAAAAGAAAGAAAGAAAAATGCCTCATACATAGTAATTGCAGTGTAACTATTAACTAAAATTTCCCTTTTTATTCCCTTCTGCCTGTGGGCTACCCTACGATTCTCTCCTCTCATTTCCTAATGCCACAAAGAAACACACACTCATGTCTGTACATTTATACACATATATACACTAAAGCACATGGTACCAGTGTCTGGGTCCCTGATCTACTGATGGTTTCCAACCTAATATTTGAGATTTCCAATTTTAATACTCTATATTAATATCAGAATCTCTCATTATTTTTGTAGAAATTCTACTATAAATGGTATGATAAGTTCGGAACAATGCCAAGAAGTCCTCCCCACCACCACCACTCACTTCCTGAAACAAAGCCACAAAGAGTGAAAGTACTTTAGTGTATTAACAAAGATTCAGAGTTCAGGGACTGGGATTGTGGTTCACTGGTAGAGTGCTTGCCTGGCATGCATGAGGCACTGGGTTCAATCCTCAGCACCACATGAAAATAAATAAATAAAGATATTATGTTCATCTACAACTAAAAAAAAAAAAAAGATTCAGAGTTCATTCCACAAAGTTGACTTTTCCAGGTCTCATGATTGGCCAATTTCAAGGAAACCAACCTAACAATAACAAAACTTTCAATATAAAGTAGTATTTTGATTTGTTAACCTCCCAGAAGAAATATGTTCAGAAAAATGTTTAGCACTTCCAGTTATCCAGCTAATGTGTTTTGTCCCTATAACTAAGTTACTCAAGTAATCAAAAGTCTCATGGGTATACATGTAAGTTAGTTCAAGGATCTGAGGATGTAGCTCACGGTAGAGCACTTGCCTAGCAATGTGTGAGGCCCTAGGTTTGATCTGCAGTACTAAAGTTAAAAAAAAAAAAAACTGAATATTAATCCATCAGCCTCTAAAAAATAATGCATCCATCTCAAAACAAGGGATATTGTCTGACAAAAGAACTCACAATTCAAGTCATTGGATCAAGACATCTTCTACCCAGAGTGTAACTATATATGGTAATTACCAACACTTGCTCCTAAAACAAGTTATTTTTTAGTTTTTACTGTTTCCATTAATTATCAATTTTTCCCACCTCCTTAACTGGCATAGTATTTTTAGGATTGAAAAGAGGAAATATGCTGATAACATTAGTCAAAATTTAATCTTGAGATCTCTAACTTCAAGATTATTTTGCATGTGTTTGTTCAGATGAGTCATCAGTATATTTTATATTTCTTTCAGAGTAGTCTTGTTGTCCTTATTTCTATATTCTTGAAGACATTAAGTTGTACCCTTAGGAAGCACCCATATTCTGTATTGGACTGCTTGATGGCATTGCGGTGTTCCTGGATAACATTTGTTATACATTTTCTATCATATTCTGCTTGACCTATCAAGTTGGACATTTGCCTGTCAACCTAGCTTCTTACCTGTGCATTCCCGGTGTAACCTGTCCTATTCTCCCACTGCTCTGACTTTCTTGCACATCTTTATCAACACATATGGGCTGACTTTTATTCTTCCCCAACCCAATTCAACAGCAAAGTTCTAACCACCAGTTCCTCAGGATGTTCCTATATTTGGAGATAGAGCCTTTAAAGAGGTAACCAAGGCAAATGAGTTTATACTGGTGGACCCTAATCCATCATGGCTGCTGTCCTTTAATAAGATTGGCATCCTGTAGGAGGAGATTGAGCATGCAGAGGGAAGACGATATGAAGATGAAGGAAGAAGACAGTCATCTACAGGTCAAAAGTGAGAGGTCTCAGGAGAACCCAGCTCTGCCAACAATACCCTGATCTTGGACATGTAACCTCCATAATTGTGAGAAAATATATTTCTATTGTTTAAGCCATGCAGTCTATGGTACTTTATCATAACAAACGCAATGGTTAATTTTATGTGTCAACATGACTAAGTCATAGAGCCCCCACAAGTTTGGGCAAACATTCCTGGGTGCTTATATGAGGGTGTGTTTGGATGAGATTAACATTTAAATCAGTACACTGAATAATGTGGGCAGGACTCATCCAATCAGTTGAAAGCCTGATCTGTGTAGAACAAAAAATACTGATACTACCACCACCAAATGAGACAATTCCTCTTGCCTAACTACCTTCAAACTGGGATGTTGATTATTTCCTGCCTTTGAATTTGAACTGAAACTTTGGACCTTCCTGAATCTCCAGCTTACTTACTGCAACCTGAAGATTTTGAAATTTGCCAACCTGTACAATCACATGAATAAATTATGAATTTATATAAATTCATAATAATTATGAATAAATTATGTAATATATATTAGACTTGGAAAACACTGGAGAACTACAGAGATGTTTTGAAAAAGAAAGTAGCATGGTCAGAGGAGATTGCATTAGTCAGTTTTCTGTCACTGTGATAAAATACCTGAGATAAACAACTTATAAAGAGGAAAGGTTTATTTTGGCTCATGCTTTTAGAGATTTGAATCCATGGTTGCTTTGGGCTTCTGGCAAGGCAGTACATCATAGCAGGCAACACATGGCTTAGCAAAGCTACTTACTTCAGGGTGGCCAGGAAGCAAAATAAGAGACAGCAGGGGCCAGGGTCCAATATCCCCTTCAAGGTCACACCTCTAATGACCCAACTTCCTTCCAGGAGGCCCCACCTCTTAAAGGTTTCACCACTTCCCAGTAGCCCCACAGGCTTCTGTCCAAGTCTTTAGCTTATGGGACTTTCCAGGACATCAAAGATCAAAACTATAACAAGATCTTTCCCAAGTTGTATGATTTCATGACAGAATCCTCTTCATCTTCTGAAGTGGAATATTTGTAGAAATTCACTTTGTATCCCCTGAGAAATAAATACATATTTTTCTAGAATAAACAGCTCTATAAAACTAATAGACACTAAGTGTGAAAACAGAGAAGATATTATCAATACCTTCACTTTAAAACACAATTTTAAAACTTCTTAAAAGTTGAAAGTTATGGTAAATAAGCATGAGATAAACATGCATTCATAAAGAAATTATGTCAGAACTCTTTGATGAACAAAATTCCAAAGCAGGTCATGTTAATATAATTTATCAAGTAATCGGTGATCCACTGATCATCTGAGGGGCATAACTTGCAAAGACAGCTGCTACCAAACTTAACAAGTCAAAAAAAGCTATGTTATTGAATTTTGAAAGTGCAATGAATCACCAATCACCACTTTAGTACATGAAAAGCAAAATTTATTTTGTTTATCAAAAAATAATTTGTAAGACTTTGAATCCAAATGGGATTATGGTATGGGATTAAAATATTTTGAGCAGTGTCCAACTTCTTTTAAGGACCATCCATCTTATTAAATTATAGGGATTCCAGTAAGGCTTCCAGTCATATATCTACTTTCACCATAGTGGTGGGGATGTAAACCAAATGAAGCTAATCATAGTATCCTATTGTAGGAAGAATTTGTTCCCCATCAAAGAGGTACATATCTTAATCCCAGGAACCTGCAAGTATATTACATGGCAAAGGGGAATTAAGGCAGACGGTAGAATTAAGGTGATACTGTGTTATTGAGGTGTATCTAAAGCAATCAGTGTTATAGAACTCAATTCTACTAGAAATAGGATGTGAGATTTGATCCAGATGAGCAGTGAGTTTTGATAGTATGTCCTTTGGTTTTGGAATGGTCTGCCTGATCTTCTAATCAAGCAGAGGACATAGCTAACCTGTGCCTGGACATGTGATCCCTGAAAATGTATAAAAAAAATATGACAACAGAAAGCTAATAAAACATTCAGCCTCACTTACAAAGAAATGTAAATTGGAGCTCTAGAACGATACAAATTATTCCCTTGTCTGATTGGCAGAGGAAAAACTTGCAGATGTGCTTTGTGAACAAGAACATGGACAAGAAGCATATTCATAAATTACTAGTAGCAGTTAAATTAGTATAATTTTTGTGGAGAATGATTTTAAAACATCTAGTAAGGTTTAGAAACACATCTCTCTTATCCATAAATCTACTTGCAACTTTTTATACAGATACATTCACAAACATAGGGAAAGATCAAGGTGCAAGTTTATTTACATCATTGCTCATAAAAAGGAAAAAAATAGAATTGCCCTATGTATTTGTCCATAAGTAAGTGCCCGGTTAGATAACTTTTAGTACACCCATAAAATAATACTTTGAAGCCATTAAAAATGAGGAAATTCTTTTAAGTATTGATATTAATGATATCTGAGATATTTTTAAGCTATGTTTGTTATAGGGTATATAATCAGCTACCATTTGTGGAGGAGGAAAGGGAGAATATATATGCTTGCATATGCATAAAATATCACTGAAAGATTTACAAGAAATGAATACATTAGTTGTCTCCAAGAAAGGGACTGGAAGGTTGGTGAGAGAGTGGAATGAAGACTTTTACTGCATTTTATTTTGTATGCTTTAAACTTTGAGTCATGTGGATCTGTTATCCATATAAATATAAACAAATGAAAAAGTAACATGCAAGCTGTTCTTCCAAGCCAGTGATTGCTGGCTGGTCCCCAGGAGAAGCTACCATATACCTCTAGAGAGGCAAGATGTACCCAAGGGAATATAGTCTACAAATAGTAAACTAATATAAAAGCTTCTATTAATGCATCTAATGTGTTTTCATCTAAACATTAAATATTTTTAAACTGTCATCAAGTTAATGTGTTCAGATGGATAAGGGAATGGGCACTTTTTCAATTACCTGTCATAGTGAATAATTAAAATTCCTAGATCTGTTGAAGCAGATTAACACATGCTAAAGTTATATTTTTCACCATCTGAAGGACAAGCCTCCTGAGCATTTCTGTGATGAACAATAGAACCCACAGCCCAGATGTATTCTGTGCTCTAAAATGAGTCTGAGTGTATTTGCTCCTGATCATACAAAGACAAAGGATTCATAAAGCTTTACTGAACTAGTGTTTAGAGTTTCATAGGTCAGTAGAGAGTGAAAGAAAGCTCATCAGAAATTTTTGAAAAATAAATGAAAACATGCTTGCTAAGCCAGGCATGGTGGTGCACACCTGTAATCCTAGCTCCTTGGGAGGCTGGCAGGAGTACTGCAAGTTCAAGGCTAGCCTGGGAAATTCAGTGAGCTCCTGTCTCAAAACAAAAAATTATGAAGAACTGGGGATGTGGCCCAAGGGTAAAGTGCCCCTGGATTCAATCCCTAGTACCAAAAAATAAACATTAAAAAATAATATAAAAAGAGCTGGGGATGGGGAAGTAGCTCAGTGGTAAAGCACCCCTGGGTTCAAGTCCCAGTACTGAAGAAAAAAAAAAGTAGAGAGGAAGATGGATAAATATCAAAATCCCTTTTCAGCAATGGATTTGAGGTAGTTGGTTTTGTATTATCACTCCACTTTTTCTTTTTTTTTTTTTTTTTTTGACAGTGCTGGAGATCAAACCCAGCAACTCACACATGCCACTCTGTACCCCTAAGCCACACCTCAACCCCCATGGAGGGCAGGCCTGAGAAGCTGTGCAGGAAGATCTGATTACATTTAACTCTCTCAAATACACCTGGAAAACCAAACCCAGTAAACATTCCTTTGGGCATCAAAGTTGTTTGTGAACAAAACAAAAATACAAGAGAACAAGATATTGCATCTCAAGCCTGTGAGGGCTGGCTCAGCACATTGAGAAAGAAACCCATCTCATGTAACACTAAACCTATGGCCTCAGTAAATCATCAAACCAAGTAAATCATTAGTTGTTCCTTAATCAACTAAAAGAAGTTGTCTCTGGAGTAGATTGCTATACTAATGAAATGGGTTCCTTTAGGAATTTTTTTATCTATTGTGAATTTTTTAAAAAACTAGCTTAATGCTATCATAGTTGTTTCTCTAATCCTTTATGTTCCAATAGATGTCAATCTTGCCAGAGGAAAATTTGCCAGAATCTCTACTTCTTAAAAATATAAACTCCATTCATCAGATAAGAATAGTTAGCTTACTGCATGTTCCTAACATTTCTTGGATTTTACTGATGATTATATTTTTCACTCTCTTTGGGAAGATTCCCCCAGGTGAAAATTTTCTAGAGCCAAAACTACCTCCTAATTTTAAGACAAAGTTGTGGGCATTTGAACTTATTGAGTTTTCCCCCTTTTTATGTAACACGAACAATCAGAAACTTCTTCACCATACAGAAAAGGTTTTCATTTGAATTTGAGAAACATTATAGGTCAAGTTATGTCAGTAAGTACATAGTAATCTATAGTTCTTGAAATAACCAAAAATTCTTTCTGATTTAGGAAACTCTTTATGTTCTGGCACCAGTCAATAGTGTGTTCAACCATAGGCCAAAGTTGTTATTGATATTTAGTACTCCAGAAAGAATACTGTACTTTCAAGGATCCTCAAACCTCTTTGGCTTCAAGGCTTTAGAATTGACTGAGCTCTTTAATATACAAAGATTCTGAAATAATGAAAGGTCAGGGCTTATGATATAAAATGTCAGAAACAGCTCATTGAAGCAAACCATATAGGTGTCATATAAGTGTTCTAAATGGTTATATTATTTGTTCTCAACACATTTATCAACAGTCTGCTATCAGCAAGGAATTATATATAACAGGTGCTATGCATAATGAAAAGACACAGTCCCAGTTCATAAACTTACAATCCAGTGGGAGATAGACATGCACAAAAAAATGGAATATACAATACCCAGAATTTGCCTTGCAGGGGAAGAGCAATGAAATTGGAAACTGGAGTAGTCCTAGCTACAGCAGGAACCAGTTACACAACAGTTAACATAATTCGGATTATGTATAACATAGTTCCATAATCATAAAATGAGATGTTGCATGGACTGGTCCATTGGTCTCCAAATATTTTTTATTACAAATACACATTGATAAAAATTGTAGTATTACATCTCCAATGTTTCTTTGTAATAATGTGCATGTACCAATGTATTATATATACTATAAAGTAATAATTAGCTTGGGAAGGTTTTTAAAAGCACCAAACTAATTATATCAAGACACCTAGACAACACATAGTTATTTTTTAAAGTACCTCAAGACTAGAATAAGATACATTTTGAGGGGGCTTTCTATGCATGGCAGAGGGTCTGGCAATAAGGATATTGCAAACAGAAGAAAAGGCAGAAGACATACATCCAGCAAATAACTAAATGGGGCAAACATGACTGTTGTAAAAGTGACCTAAGATGAAGCTGGGAAATTAGA
The DNA here is from genome assembly GCA_004024805.1 of Geosciurus inauris. Lineage (NCBI taxonomy): Eukaryota > Metazoa > Chordata > Mammalia > Rodentia > Sciuridae > Geosciurus > Geosciurus inauris. The sequence continues at coordinate 134,965 of PVHX01001289.1, forward strand.
TACAGACTACTCCTACAGGCCTTACAGTTTGCAGTACAGTTTACTTAAACTATAAAAGAGAGCCAGTGAGAGTTTCAGCAAGCCAGACATGCAGTCTAATGTTTATTTAAAGAAAATACTCTACACCTACTGAGCCTGAACATAGGCATACCTTATGACCAATTTTACTACCAGGCATGTATCCTACAGAAATGCATACATAGAATCCCCAAAAAACATGCAGTGGAATGTTCATAATAGTGCTCAGGATAGCTAAAACTAGAAATCACTCAAATGCCCACTAACAGTAGAATGGATAGACAGATTGTAGCATAATCATATAATGGGAGCCTATACACTAATGAGATTTGATGATCTATAGCCACATGCAAGATGAACCTTATAGACAAGTTGAGTGAAAGAAATGAGGCATAAAAATGTATGGTCCCTGTCATATTATGTACAAAAATAACTTTTCCAAAGAGATCAAACTATCTCTGTTTACTAATGATATGACTATTTAAAAGACCCCAAAAAACTCCACCAGAAAACTTCTAGAACTCATAAGTGAATTCAGAAAAGTAGCATGATATAAAATTAACACCCATAAATCAATTGTGTTCATCTACTCCCATGATAAATCAGCTGAGAGAGAATTAGGAAAAGTATACCATTCAAAATAGCCTCAGAAAAACACTGGGAATCAATCTAACAAAAGAGGTGAAAGACCTCTACAATGAAAACTATGGAACACTAAAGAAATAAGTTGAAGAAGACCTTGGAAGATGGAAAGACCTCTCATGTTCTTGGATAGGCAGAATTAATATTGTCAAAATGGCCATACCACCAAAAGCACTATACAAATGTAAGGCAGTTCCCATTAAAATTCCAATGATGTTCTTCATAGAAACAGAAAAGGCAGTCATAAAATTCATTTGGAAAAATAAGAGGCCTAGAATAGCCATAGCAATCCTTGGCAAGAAGAATGAAGCAGGAGACATCACAATACCAGACCTTAAATTATGCTACAGAGTTATAGAAACAAAAATGGCATGGTATTGGCACCAAAACAGACATGAAGACCAATGGTACAGAATAGAAGATGCAGAGATAAACTCACATATATACAATTATCTCATACTAGACATACGTGCCAAAACCATAAAGTGAAGAAAAGATATCCTCTTCAACAAATGGTGCTGGGAAAACTGGAAATCCACGTGGAGTAGAATTAAATTTAATCCCTACCTCTCATCCTGCACAAAACTCAATTCAAAGTTGATCAAGGACCTAGACATTAGAACAGAGACACTGTGCCTGCTGGAAGAAAATGTAGGCCCAAATCTCTACCATGTTGGCTTAGGAAATGACTTCCTCAACAAAATTCCTAAAGTGCAAGAAGGAAAATCAAGAATCAATAAATGGTATGGTGAAGAGAGAACCTATATAATAGGAGAAAATCTTTGCTATCTGTGTCTCAGTTAGAGCATTAATTTAGAATATACAAAGAAACTTAATGCCAAAAACCCCACCCATAACCCAATCAATAAATGGGCAAAGGAAGAGAACAGGCACTTCACAGAAAAAGAAATATAAATGGTCAACAAATATATGAAAAAATGTTCAACATCTCTAGCAGTTAGAGAAGTACAAATTAAAACTACCTTGAGATTCCACCTCACTCTAGTCAAAATAGTGATTATCAAGAATACAAGTAGCCGGGCATGGTGGCGCAAGCCTGTAATCCCAGCACTTAGGGAGGCTGAGACAGGAGAATCACAAGTTCAAAGCCAGCCTCAGCAAAGGCGAGGTGCTAAGCAACTCAGTGAGACCCTATCTCTACATAAAACACAACATAGGGCTGCGGATGTGGCTCAGTGGTCGAGTGCCCCTGAGTTCAATATCCAGTACCAAAAAAAAAAAATACAAGTAACAATAAATGTTGGAGAGGATGTGGGGGAAAAGGTTCACTGGACTATAAATTGGTGCAACTACTTTGGAAAGCAATTAGAGATATCTCAGAACACTTGGAATGTAACCACCATTTGACCCAGTTATCCCACTCCTCGGTGTATAACCAAAGGACTTAAAATCAGCGTTCTACAATGCCACAGCGACATCAATGTTTATAGAAGCTCAATTCACAAACTAGGTGCCCTTCAACAGGTGAATGGATAAGTAAAATGTAGTATATATACACAATGGAATACTACTTAGTCATAAAGAAGAATGAAATTATAGTATTTGCCAGTAAATTGATGGAACTAGAGACCATCATAATAAGTGAATGATATCCCCCAAAAATCAAAGGTCAAATGTTTTCTCTGATATGTGGAAACTAACCCAAAATAAGGGGACAGAAGGGGAAGAATAGAAGTTCAATATATTAAGCAAAGGAGGATGAAGTGAAAGGAGTGGGGATAGGAAAAGGAAAGATAGTGGAATGAATCTGACATAACTTTCTTATGTACATATATGAATACACCACAGTGAATCTCCACAGTACACATTCACAAGAAATCAATTTTTAAAAATTAAGAATAACTGTGGGTAAATGGCAGAAATAACAACAGGAAGGTAGTGGGGGGGTGGGGAAAAGGAAAGGAAAGGAGAATTACTGGGGTCCAAAGTAGAATAAGATATATTCCGGGGGCTGGGGCTGTAGCTCAGTGGTAGAGCGCTTGCCTGGCATGTGTGAGGCACTGGGTTTGATCCTCAGCACCACATAAATATAAACAAATAAAGATATAAAAAATACAATAACATTAAAAATAGATATATTCCATGCTTATATAATTATAGCAAAGTGAATTCTACTGACATGTAACTAGAAAGAACCAATAAAATTTTTTTAAAATAACTTTTCCAGGAACCCAGACCCAGGTGCAGGATTGCCTCCAGGGATCCCTGCAGGAGACCGGGCCTAAGTGAGGCCTGGGACTGTCTCCAGTAACATGCCAGAGCCCCTGCCTCTTGGCAGGAGAATAGGCCAAGGCCCAGGACCACTTCCAGGTACCTCCGCAGGAGCCCATCCAAGGTCAGGCCCAAGACTGCTACCCGCTGGTCTGCCAAACTCATGGGGAAACCCAGACCCAGGTGCATGATTGCCTCCAGGGACCCCTGCAGGAGCCTGAGCCTAAGTCAGCCCCAAGATTGTTCACACCATTCTGAGCCAGAGCCCCTGATGATCCGTGGGAGCCCAGGCCTAGGCCCAAGCCCACCACCTGGGACTCTGAGGGAGCCTAGGCCAAGATCAGGTCTAGGACTGCCGTCATAGGCCTGAGTGAGAGTCCAGGCCAAGGACCTCCCCAGAGTGGAGATCCATGCTGTTGCTCCTTTCCTGTATCCATTTTGGGAAACTGCAGCCATCCCCACAGCTCTTGCCATGTAGTAGCCTCCACCTTGGCACAACAGACAGGGCCTAGAGGCAGTGGCCCACCATAGCTCAACATATCACAGTGCTGCATCTCCAATCAGCCCAAATCCATTATAAGTCCCACCCTTTTAGCCCCATCTCTGAAAGTGTTTGTACCCATCTTGGGCCACCCCCACTGCCATCTTGAGTTACCTCCACTACTGCCACCACCATCTTTAGTGGCAGTAGTGTGCATCTGGGGACACCTGCTGGGGACTGGAAGTGAACTCCAAGGAGAGATACAGGTAATCTGTAGGGTCACTATAAGATTATAGGATAGAAACCACAATATGTCAGACTGGCATTGCAAGAAAGGAAGATACACAATCAACATGAAAAAATAAGGGAAGAATGTGCCCCAAACAAACCAAGATACTACAATAAAAGAATCCATTGACAGCACAGTTGATGAAATGTCAGAGAAAGAATTCAGAATGTATGTAATTAAAATGATCTATGAATTAAAGAATGACTTAAGTAGGCTGGGGCTGTAGCTCTGTGGTAGAGTGCTTGTCTCACATGTGTGAAGCACTAGGTTCAAGGCTCAGCACCACATAAAAATCAACAAATAAAGATATTGTGTCCAGCTACAACTAAGAAAATATTTTTAAAAAGAATGATTTAATAAGCATATACAGGCAAAAGTTGATCACTCCAACAAAGAAATAAGAGAGCAAATAAAGGCAAACATCAATTACACCAACAAAAAGATAAGGGAACAAATACAGGTAGCAAAAGATTACTTTAAGAAAGAGCTAGAGATTGTGAAAAAAAAATCAGAAATTCTAGAAATGAAAGAAACAATAAACCAAATAAAACACTCGATAGAAAGCATCACCAGCAGACTAGATTGTGTGGAAGACCGAACCTTGAATAATGAAGACAAAATATACAATCTTGAAAATAAAGTTGACCACACAATGAAGACGGTAAGAAACCATGAACAGAACATACAAGAATTATGAGATAGCATCAAAAGACAAAATCTAAGACTTATCGGGATAGAAGAAGGCACAGAGTTTCAAACCAAAGGAATGCACAATCTCTTCAATGAAATATCAGAAAATTTCCCAAATATGAAAAATAAATTGAAAAATCAAATACAAAAGGCTTACAGGACACCAAATGTACAAAATTTCAACAAGGCACATTATAATGAAAATGCCTAGCATACAGAATAAGAATAGAATTTTAAAGGCTGCAAGAGAAAGGAATCAGATACATATAGGGGGAGACCAATTTGGATCTCAGCAGGTTTTTCAACCCAGACCCTAAACATATACCAAGCTCTGAAAGAAAATGGATGACAGCCAAGAATCTTATATTCAGCAAAATTAAGCTTCAGATTTGATGATGAAATAAAAACATTCTATGATAAACAAAAGTTGAAAGAATTTATAGCAAGGAAGCCTGCACTACACAACATTCTTGGCAATATATTCCATGAGGAGGAAATGGTAACCAACAATAAAAATATATGAAGAGAAGAACTACACTAAAGGAAATGCCAATCAAAGGAGAAACCAAGTCAAGGTAAAAATCAAAAATAAACCGAAATGACTAGGATTACAAATCACATTTAATAATAACTCTGAATGTGGATGGCCTAAATTCATCAATTAAAAGACATAGACTGACAGACTGGATAGAAAAAGAAAAAAAAAAAAGACCCAACAATATGCTGCCTTCAAGAGACTCATCTCACAGGAAAAGACATCCAGATTGAAAGTGAACGGATGGGAAAAAACATATCACTCACATGGACCATGCAAACAAGCAGAGGTTTCCATCCTCATATCAGATAAAATAGACTTCAAACCAAAAGTGAAAAGGGATAAAGAAGGACATTGCATACTGATTAAGGGAATCATACATCAAAATGACATAACAATCATAAATATTTATGCTCCAAACAATGGGGCATGTATGTATATCAAACAAACCCTTCTCAACTACAAGAATCAAATAGATCATAATACAATAATACTTGGTGACTTTAACACAGCTCTCTCACTACTGGATAGATCTTCCAAACAAAAACTAAAAAAGGAAACCATAGAACTCAATAAAATAATCAATAATTTAGACTTAACAGACATATGTAGAGTATTCCATCCATCAATAAGTGAATATACTTTCTTCTCAGCAGCACATGGATCCTTCTCCAAAACAGATCATATGTTATGTCACAAAGCCAGTCTTAGCAAATACAAAAATATAGAGATACTACCCTGCATCCTGTCTGACTAAAATGGAATAAAATTAGAAATCAATGACAGATTAAAAAATAGAAACTATTTCAACACCTGGAGACTATATGATACACTATTGAATGATGCATAAATAACAGAAGATATCAGGGAAGAAATAAAAAAAAATTTAGAGGTAAATGAAAACTCCAATACAACATATCAAAATCTCTGGGACACCAAGAAGGTAGTGCTAAGAGGAAAGTTCATTTTATTAAGCTCATTCATTAAAAAAAAAAAAAAAGTCAACAAAAAATGACTTGACACTACATCTCAAAGCCCTAGAAAAAGAGGAACAAACCAACACCAAAAGAAATAGAAGACAGAAAATAATTAAAATTGGGGCTGAAATCAATAAAATTGAAACAAAAGAAACAATTCAAAAAACTGACAAAACAGAAAGCTGGTTCTTTGAAAAAATAAATAAAATTGACAAACCCTTAGCTACCCTAATGAAAAAAAGGAGAGAGAAAACCCAAATTAATAAAATTTGTGATGAAAAAGGAAATATCATGACAGACCCTACTGAAATACAGAGGATAATTAGAAACTATTTTGAAAATTTGTACTCCAGTAAAATAGAAAACTCTGAATACACCAAAAAATTTCTAGAAGCATATGATCTACCCAAACTGAATCAGGAAGACTTACACAACTTAAACAGATCAATTTCAAGCAAGGAAATAGAAGACGCCATCAAAAGCCTATCAACCAAGAAAAGCCCGGGACCAGATGGATTCTCAGCCAAGTTCTACAAGACCTACAAAGAATTAATACCAATATGCCTCAAACTATTCTACAAAATAGTAAAGGAGGGAACCCTCCCAAACTCATGCTATGAGGGGAGTATCACCCTGATACCAAAACCAGCCAGAGACACATCAAAGAAAGAAAATTTTGGAGCAATATTCCTGATGAACATAGATGCAAAAATTCTCAAGAAAATTTTGGCAAATTGCATGCAAAAACATATTGAAAATATAGTGCACCATGATCAAGTGGGGTTCATTCCAGGGACGCAAGGTTGGTTCAACATATGGAAATCAATTAACATAATCCATCACATCAACAGACTTACAGATACCAATCATATTATTTTATCAATCAATGCAGAGAAAGCATTTGACAAAATACAACACCCTTTTATGTTCAAAACACTAGGAAAACTAGGGATAGTAGGAACATATCTCAACTTTGTAAAAGCTATCTATGCTAAACCCAAGGACAACATTATCCTACATGGAGAAAATTGGAAGCATTCCCTCTAAAAACGGGAACAAGACAGGGATGCCCTCTTTCACCACTGCTATTCAACATAGTCCTTGAAACACTAGCCGGAGCAATTAGACAGATGAAAGAAATTAAAAGGATACAAATAGGAAAAGAAGAACTCAAACTATCATTATTTGCCAGTGACATGATTTTATACTTAGAAGATCCAAAAAATTCCACCAGAAAACTTCTAGAATTAATAAATGAATTCATCAAAGTAGCAGGATATAAAATCAACACCCATAAACCAATTGCATTTCTATACATCAGTGATGAATCTTCTGAAAGAGAAATTAGGAAAACTACCCCATTCACAACAGCCTAAAAAAAAAAAAAATACTTGGGAATCAATTTAACAGAAGAAGTGAAAGACCTCTACAATGAAAATTATAGGACATTAAAGAAAAAAATTGAAGAAGACCTTAGAAGATAGAAAGATCTCCTATTCTCTTGGATAGTCAGAATCAATATTGTCAAATGGTCATACTACACAAAGCACTATATAAATTCAATGCCATTCCAATTAAAATCCCAACATCATTCCTTATAGAAATAGAAAAGGCAATCATGAAATTTATTTAGAAGAATAAGGGACCCAGAATAGCCAAAGCAATCCTTAGCAAGAAGAGTGAAGCAGGAGGCATCACAATACCAGAACTTAAACTATACTACAATGCTATAGTAACATAAATGGCATGGTACTGGCACCAAAATAGACATGTAGACCAATGGTATAGAATAGAAGACACAGAGACGAACCCACTTACATACAGTTATCTTATACTAGACAAAGGAGCCAAACACGTACACTGGAGAAAAGATAGCCTCTTCAACAAATGCTTCTGGGAAAACTGGAAATCCATATGCAGCAAAATGAAACTAAACCCCTATCTCTCACCATGCACAAAACTCAAAGTGGATCAAGGACCCAGGAATTAGACCAGAGACCCTACGCCTAATAGAAGAAAAAGTAGGCCCAAATCTTCATCATGTTGGGTTAGCACCTTACTTCCTTAACAAGATTCATAAAGCACAAGAAATAAAAGCAAGAATCAATAAATTGGATGGATTCAAACTAAAAAGCTTCTCAGCAAAAGAAATAATCAATGAAGTGAACAGAGAGCCGACATTCTGGGAGCAAATTTTTGCCACACACACATCAGATAGAGCACTAATCTCTAGGATATATAAAGAACTCAAAAAACTTAAAACCAAAAAAACAAAAACCCAATCAATAAATGGGCTAAGGAGCTGAAAAGACACTTCTCAGAAGAAGATATACAATCGATCAACAGACATATGAAAAACTGTTCAACATCTCTAGCAATCAGAGAAATGCAAATCAAAACTACCCTAAGATTTCATCTCATGCCAGTCAGAATGGCAATTATCAAGAATACAAACAATAAGTGTTGGTGAGAATGTGGGGGAAAAGTCATGCTCATACATTGCTGGTGGGACTGCAAATTGGTAGAACCAATCTGGAAAGCAGTGTGGAGATTCCTTAGGAAACTTGGAATGGAACCACCATTTGACCCAGGGGTCACTCCTGGGTCTATACCCAAAAGACTTCAAAACAGCATACTACAGTGACACAGTCACTTCAATGTTTATAGGAGCTCAATTCACAATAGCTAAACTGTGGAACAAACCTACATGCCCTTCAATACATCAATGGATAAAGAAACTGTGGTATATATACACAATATATACTCAGTATTAAGAGAATAAAATTATGGCATTTGCAGGTAAATAGATGGAGTTGGAGAACATCATGTTAATCAAAGTAAGACAATCCCAAAAAGCCAAAGGCCAAACGTTCTCTCTGATAAGTGGATGCTGATCCATAATTGGGGAGAGGACACAGGAAGAATGGAAGAACTTTGGTTAAGGGAGGGAGGGGAGAGGGGTCATGGGGGCAGTAAAGATGGTGGACATTATGGCCCTAGCTTCATGTATGGCTGCATATATGATATGATTCTACATCACATACAACCAGAGAAATGAAAAATTGTGCTCCATTTGTGTACAATGAATCAAAATGCATTCTGCTATCATGTATACCTAAGTAGAATCAACACATTAAAAAAAAAAGCAGGTGTACCACGTCAAGATAAAATGGACATGAATTATAAAAAAAATTGTTCAAAGTTACTAAAAAGTATGTATCTCTTGATTAAAAAAATAATATCAAATGTTTATCAGTTGATGAAAACATTCAAAATATGTTGCAACCAATGCTCAAGAGAATGTTTATGATCAAAATTTTGAGTTTTAAAAATATTTCTTAGAGATTATATCACTTATGAATGAGAAAAAAATTAGAGTAATAAACCCTGTTTGAAGGTATTTTCATTGCCAAAATTCAACCATTATTACATATCTATGCATCTAATATCATTGTGAAATGGAATTGAAATTATTGTAATTTTCTCGACATAATTAGGTATAAAATACCAAAAGTGAATAAAGGATCTGGACATTTAAAAAAATAACTTTTCCACTGGGGAAATTGAGACAGGTCATTTGAATTAACATCCAAGGTTGAGAATCAATGGTATAATATAATGGGAACAATATAACATGTTTAATATCATGGAAACCATAAAGAATTAGAGTAGCTCTCAAATCTGTAATTCTAAGTATAGCTAGAGTAAACACATTCCTTTATATGTATGTATATGTATATGTATGTGAGTGTATATGTATTACTTCACATTTCTTTTTAAGAGAGAGTGCTTCAAGAGGATTAGCACATACAATTAGAATAATTCTGTCCAGAGATTTTAAAACTCAATTTAAAAAAAAATTAAAAATACTGTCTACATGGATTCTCAAAAAAAAAAAAAAAAAAAGTAAATACAGTGAGGAGAAAACAAATTCATCAGAAAGGGATAGCAGAAGCCAGGCTCACTGGTGCATACCTGTAATCCCAGCAACTCTGAGGCCAAGGCAGGAGCATCACAAAGTTCAAGACCAGCCTGAGCAACTTAGTGAGACTCTGTCTCAAAATAAAAATATAGAAAGAACTATGGATGTAACTCAATGGTGAAGAACCCCTGTGTTCAATCCCCAGTACTAAAAAGGAAGGAAGGGAAGGAGGGACAGCAAAGGTGCCTGCAAAGGAAAAATAGAAAAAGGAAAGTTACAAGGATCAATGAACCAATGACCAATGGGCCTGTTGTCAAGCCTATTCCTTTTATAAGAATGGCCCCATGAAGCTACCTGGAGACCCACCAAGCAATCTTCTGATTATGATGTAGCTTCGAGTAAGAGTGTATCTATGGGAAGGTCTTGCTTGTTCATACTGAGGGAGTATTTCCCCATTTTTCTCCTTGCATTTATTCTGTTTTTCAATGAACAATCTGAATTTTTACTTCAATCTTTGCAAGCCAATGAAATATTAGATTTTTCCTTATAAAATGTTTTTCTGAATATTGTAAGATTTCACTCATATGAGGCATCTAAAATAGTCACACTTATAGATGCAGAAAATAGATTAGTTGCCAGGGTTGGGAGGGTGGATAGGAATTGTTTAATGGGTATAAACTCCAGTGAGTTCTAGAGTAGTGCCTGTGTTACCACACCAGGACTGTTTTTGCCTTCTGTGCAATATGCCAATCACTGAAACCCCAAGTTGTCACCCCGTGAGGTGACAAATCCTGCAGAGATAGGAAAGTCAGCCTCAAATCCACCTGCCCAAAGATAGGGTTTAAGGTATTTCTCAAGACAAATAACCCTAAGGAGTTGGGTAAAGGAGTAGGGAACACTGATTGGAGGTAAGGAAGAGTATGGCAGTCGGTAGTTAGCACATGCATAATTAAACATGGTCTTCATAGGATGTATGTGCAGAAAATGGTTGCGTTAGCATGCTCTCAAGATGGAATTTTAGCCCTGATGTCAAAAGTTAACCCACTGGATACTTGCACAGGACCAAGGGAAGGGTTGATGTTTTTAACCAATATAAGATAGACAAAAGCTGTGCACACCTGTAATCCCAGCAGCTTGGGAGGCTGAGGCAGGAGAATCTCAAGTTCAAAGCCAGCCTCAGCAACTTGATGAAACCCTGTCTCAAAAGAAAAAAATAAATAAAGGGCTGGGGATGTGGCTAAGTGTTCAGGCACTCCTGGGTTCAATCCCTGGTACCAAATAAAAAACAAAAACAAAAAACAGTCTTTGAGTTCTTGAAAACCAAGTTAGGCAGCTACTACCACCATGACACATATGTCAGGGGTATTAACTAAAGCAAAGCAAAGCTGATGGGAGGACACCATTTAGCTGTATGACCACTAAAATTGGTGGTAAAAGCAAATAGCTAAAAGCAAGTGAAGCTAGAGAGTTCAATCAGGTTTTCCCTCAGTTTAACAATTTGATGTTGTGCACGTAAGCCATGGCACACACCTAGAATCCTAGCAGCTCAGGAGGATGAGGCAGGAGGATTGCGAGTTAAAAGTGAGCGTCAGCAAAAGTGAGGCACTAAGCAACTCAGTGAGACTCTGTCTCTAAATAAAATACAAAATAGGGCTGGGGATGTGGCTCAGTGATTGAGTGCCCCTGAGTTCAATCCCCAGTACCCCCCCAAATTTAAATATATTTATATATAAAATACATATATATACATAAATATATATAAAGAGGGAAGAACTCATGTTAAATATTCTTACAACATACACACAAGCAAAGTGACATAAGGAAAATTTTGAGGTGATGGTTTATTTCCTTAATTAGAGTGATGGTATCAAGTGTATTCAAACTCATCAAACTGTGTACATTAAATATGTGCAAGATTTAGTATTTTAATTATACCTTAATAAAGCTGTTTTTAAAAAGTCTGTGTGCTCAAAAATTCTACTTTTTAGCTCACATGCCGCAGGAGTCAACTCCAGGCTCCATGGGGAATCTACCTTGGTGAACATATAGCATTTCTTAAAATCTAGACTCCATTCATTGCAAGCTTTATACCTTCACCTTAAAAATGGCTTTTCTTGTAGGATGGAGTGGGGGCTGGAAGGAAAGCAGGAGAGAGAAGAAACATAAACACCATATTAAATGTACCTAGTAATGAAAAGATGTATCTCGATATCTGTGATAATGACATAGGAAATAAAATGTGCTTCTCAGAATCAGTACTACAAATTCCTTCCAAGCTTCTCCCTGTTCCTTTATCTAGTAATCCTCTCATTGTTTCAGCTTCCCTTTCACCTGGCATTGCACATCGATCTCTCAAGCAAGGTCTCTGAATCTTTTAAAAAGATTAAAAGAAACTACTTCCTGCAGCAGTGACATTTTTCCACTTGAAATGTTTACTCTGGTGCCCACTCTCTCAAAGAGCCCCTGCCACTGTAACTGAATGCAGCTGTTGGCATCCATTCTACTCAGTGCTATTTAGGAACCCTGCATACTAACTACACTGCAGCCCTGTAGAGGAAGTGCAATGTGGGTCATCTGCTGTTGGATGGGAGAAGAAATAATACAAAGACTTGCTAACAAAGCCTTAATGTGAATATGGCCTCCTGGGAAGCAAGGGAGGCAAGCTGACTAACCTGGGTGGAGTCACAAGAAAATGGAACAGCTATTTTTAACACAAATGCCTGGCATTTAAAGGATCTGCAAACAAAGCCTTAAGGTGGGGGCACAGGGAGGAAGGGTCTGTGGCTAGGACTATCAGCCATATTAGGCAGGTGTACAAGGACAAAATCACTGCTTCCCAGACAGATCTTCCCACCTGCAACACATATTTAGTTAGCAACATAATCAACTCTTTAAATTAAATCAACTGTTTTTTAAACAGTACATTGTAATCCTTATCCAATTGTTTAGTAATTAGCCAGATTGAAATGAAAAAAACATTTTCAATTCCAGACTGTCCCATTCTCCACTCCCTATTCCTATACACTGCTTTAAGCTGCCTCCACCAAGCAAAGTGAGCAAAATCTCAGGGACTGGATGCTTAGTCTGACTTCCTTGCTAAAATTTTCTGTGCTTTCTCACCCTACCATAAAAGTAAAAGAAGATAAACCAACACATACCAACATAATCACTAGGAGTTGTACTTATTCCTGTAATTTATACCATTCTCCCCTTGAAGATTATAAGAAATATTTCCCTCAACATTTTAAAAATGTGAAACCCTTTTGGTTCCCTGACTATATAACAGTTCACAGAAACATCGGCAAAATGTAACTTACTTTACAGCTTTATTAACTGTAAAAACCAGATGACCAAAAGGAGGCAAAAGAAACCGCTGGGCAAGGCTTTATTGGAAATACACGCTCTGGGGCTGAACTCTCCCGTCCATCAGAGGGTTTACGGGAGAATGGCGCCTGTGTTCGGGCAAACAGACAATTTCAAAAGGCCCGGTCAGGAAGGGGAGGGCTTAGGGGCAGGAAGAAAAGGCCAGAGTCCTTCCTGGATAGGTCAGGAAAAACCCTCTGATTGACAGGAGGCGCATCTACTGGTGACATCAGCGGCTGGCTGGCCACTCTGTCCACAGATGCCCTGACCAGTCCCCCTAATTGGACATCCTGGACCCTGAACCGACCTAATATTAACCTGAATGTACACCACATCTATACACATCATTTGTCCTTGCAGGTTTTCATGGTCAGGCCCCCAAGTGGTTGAGTAAGAAAAAAAAGGAGAGAGAACAAAATCAGGTGGCACCTGATAGAAATCTGAGAGGGAAAAAAAGCAAGTCAGTCAGTCTCCAGATGTCAGTAATTCTAAGAGAACACAGAGACAAGCTCCACAAAATGTATTAAACATCTACTCTGTGCAAGGCTCTATGATAAGTAGTAAGGAGGATGACATAAAATAAGAGCTCTGATCTTGCAGATTTGTCTTAGTCTGTTTTCTGTTGCTGTGACAGAATACCACAGACTGGGTGATTTATAATGAATGGAAATTTATTTGGTTCATGGTTCTGGAGGCTGGGATCAAATTCCCTTTATCAGGAACCCACTCCTACAGTAAGTAACTCACTCTTACAATACTGGTCTCCACTCGGATGGCACAGCCCTCGTGGCTCAATCACTTCTTCAAGGCCTCACCTCTTCATATTACTACAATGGCAACTAAATGTCAACATGAGTTTTGGAGGGGCATCCAAACCACAGCAGGATTTAAACACCTAATGATCTTAAAGGCACATATTCAAATGACACCTCTCTCCCTCTTCTCCATATTCAATTTCTCACTAAATCTTGTCTGTTCTACCCACAAAATAACCAAAATAGCCCTTGTCTTTAATCCACCATTGCTCTTTAAACATGTGATCCATTTCCCACAGCCACAGTTATCTTTGCACAATAAAGATGATCAAACCTGTTTTAAAATTTTCTAATAGCTTTCCACTTTAACATGGCTTACAAGTGCTGTGGGTCTATCCTATGCCTGCTTCTTACATGTTACTTTACTTCCCTGCTTCTGCTAGATAGATCCTGATCTTTGGACTTTCTGTTCTCCTTCCCATAGGGCCTTTAGTTAATCCTGGATTCATAGAATATAATCCTCAGGGGGCAGGGACCTTATCCATTTTACTTGTCATTATAATGCCTAGCACAGTGTCTACTATTTAACAGATGCCTTAAAAATCTGTTGAATGTATAAATATCTATGTTTGATCTACTGGCTGAAAAATAACATGGAAATATATGCTAGACAGTTTGAAATGCAAGAGAAAAAAGTTATAGACAGAAAAATAGATTTGAGGACCATCTTTATATACCTGATATCTGAGGAATGGGGAGATGAACATGAATTACCAGGGAAATTATTAATAAGAAGAGATTCAACAACAGACCCTGAGAAAGATTCTCATTGGAAGGGTAGCCAGAAAGGCCAGAATAGAATCTATTATGTAGTTAAGAGGCAAAATAACATATTTTAGAGTGAAATTTTTCATAAAGTAAAGGTATACAGGAGGATCAGACACTATGATGAGACACAGAATATGAGCATTGAAGTATTAGATTTGGGAAGGAGATTATCATTTATTAAGGAGACTCTAGACTAAGTAAAGAATCCCAATGAGAAGTACCACATGAAAATTCTGGTAAAATGATATTAGAATAAATAAGTAAAAACTGATATATGTGTGTGTTCACACAAACACACACATTCTGTTTAAAGCTATATGCCATCCTAATGCTTTATTATATGGTTAAATTTCACTATTACTCTGATTTTTTTTTCAGCAGAATGCTAATAAACACAAGTTCTTTGTATAAATGGCATATGGACTGCATTTTTTAGGGTGAGAGCTAAGCTGTTATAGCAAAGAATCAAATCATACATTGACTTAAAAAAAATTAATTATATTCTCGAATAATGGCCCCAATGTGATCAGTCCAGTTTGGGGGGAGTCTTTCATGTTCTTGGTTTTCTTTGTATTTTTTGCTCCCTAATTCTTTAGGCCACTGTTGCTATCTGCACAGTCAAAGCTGAATTAAGCTTAAGACTAGATTCCAGAAAATAAGAAAGGGAATCAGAAGATAGAGGAGGTGCTAACCCTAAATGTTTCATGTTCCCCTGGCTAGAACAGTTACATGATCATTGTTAATGGTAAGGAAGGCTGGGAACATGGTTTAACAGGCCAGCCACAAGCCACACCATTCCTGTGTTTCCATGGTGAAATGGATAAAAGATACTGACAGAGACCTACCTGGCAGTCTCTGCCAGAGCTCACCTCTCAGGATATCTCCACATCCATCTTTCTTTCCTCAAGTAAAACACAACCTTTCCTCAAAGGAGAAACCAAAAGTCTCATCCAGTTATAAATCCATCTCAAAGTCCAGGAATTACAGATAGTATTCTTTGAGGACTTTTTTAGTTCAGGTACCTATAAATTAAGAGAATTTATTTTGTGTGGTACTGGGGCTTGCATTCAGGAGTACTACGACTGATCTAAACCCCCATTTTCTTTTCTTTTCCTTCTTTCTTTTTTCTTTTATTTTCTTTCCTTTCCTTTTTCCTTTCCTTTTTCATTTCCTTTCCTTTCTTCTTTTGGCAAGCTCTTAACTAATTGCTGAAGTTGGCCTCAAACTTTCAATCTTCCTAACTCAGCCTGCTGAGTGGCTGAAATTACAGTCATATGCCTCCATGCTTAGCTAAATTAAGAGATTTTTAAAATCTTCTCAGTAGTCTGCTCTACCCCATACCCACACCCAATATGGAATTATGTGCAAAAAACAAGAAAAACACAATAAAACTCCCACTTGGAAAAGGTAAAAGTAGTACACAGAAATTATCCAATCCTGCTAGGCAGAAAATTCTAGAACTTAGTTCTGACAGTAAAGTAAGTGTCTAATTAGCCCAGTTTGCTATGTGGAAATAATCTCTTTTGGGGCACCCAGATTTGCACCATAGAAAATGACTGGTTGTCCATTACTACTAGGGACAATTCTGAAGTGGGTGTTAGAGACTATGATCCACTTTGGAAATGGTTTGGGGCTGAACAATAATAAGCTACCAAACTACTTCCCCTCAAAATATAAAAATTGTTGAGCAGAAAACAATTAAAATGGGGACCTCTCTGCTTCCTCTCTGCCTAAAACCAGAATATTCACAAATACAAAAAGTCTTTCTATTCGCACCCCTACACACACACACACACACACACACACACACACACACACTTTTCTCACCTAAAGACTGGACATAAATTCTTTGTAATACTTGATTATTAGCCCAGAGGTAGTAGATACAGAAGAATCTAGAGGCAGTGTTTTTCATAAATTTACCTTCCCACAGTTCTCCCAGCTCTGAACCTTGGACTACTTTCCCTTTATTTATCATCTTTCTCAAATGTAATTTTTTTTTCATTGAAACAGGTTTCTAAGCTACCACTTAGGGGTGATTTTTCTCCTACTTTCCATGTACACTGCCTTCATTAATACACTTGCTTATTTTTCAATTGTTAATCTATCTCTTGTTATGAGATATGTACCATGGATCTTAATTGTCCCCCAAAGACTTGGTTCCCAGTGTAGCACTGTTGGGAGGTAGTGGAACCTTTAAGGGGTGTGGCCTACTGGGACATCTTTAGATCATTCAGGGTGTGCCAGCAAAGAGGATGATGGGATCTTCAGCCCATTCCTTTTTCTATTTTTCACTTCTTTTCCATGAGATGAGCAGATTTGCTATACCACATGCTCCCTTGCCACAGGCCCAAAGCAACAGGTTCTAGGATCATGGCCTAAGCCTCTAAAACTATGACCATTGTTTTATACTTTGATTTACCTCCGATTTTTATTACAGTAATGGAAAACTGCCTCACATAGTCTGTCTCAGCCACAAACTTATGAGGATTGAGGAAAAAATATATTTCTCCTCTTCACTAAGCTTGTCATTTACTTGGCAATATATCCTTCAAATCTTAGTAAGCTTCTGGTATATTTTTATAATCTATTAAATGTGCCAATATCCATACTCAACATTCTTTTTCCAGTCATATTTCTCTAACCAGCTTATTTCTTAGCCTCTGGACTCAACCCTGGCCTTTCTCCTTCATTTTAATGAAGACTTCCTTGAGACCATCAGGAACAATAGGTTTGCGTAGGAAAGCCACACTCTTAATCTTGTCTTTTCCACAAACCTGGATCCCTTTGTTTTTCAGGGGAAAAAAATCTTAATGAATCTTTGAGAAGACCTTTGAGTTTGGAAATAGTTGGCCTTCCCAAATTTATGAAGATCCAAATCTCTGGGCCCATCACAGTCCCTTATATCTCTCATTATAAACCGACTATTTCTTGCTTGAGCTTAACTCTATTAAATTTATTTCTAAAATATTCAAAGAGGACTAAAAATACATTCATATTCTGTTCTTTCCAACCCCTTCCCCAAAAGAAGATAGTCTGTCTTCCAAGTAAAAGTTTTAGCAAATATTTTTCCATGATGTATACAAATATCACCCGTTTCCAGTCTGTACTATTTGGATTCTCACTGTTTCACTGTTTTCAATGAAGGGTAGCAGAATATGCTACCCCAAAATATGTCACTTTGGCATAAGTACTATTTTGAGCTGAAAATCCAAAATCGAAAAGAAGCAGATACTTTTTCTTGTAAGCCCTCTACCCCTCTCTATTTGCCCAAAAGCAAGAAATAAATTTGATAAAGTCATTTCTCTCCTCTCTCCACCAGGAAGCATCAGAAGTTAATCACCAGAAACAACTCCAGACTCTTATCAGCTCAGAGATGGCACCAGAGGAATCTGCATAGCAAATCTTACAAACTAGTCCTTATCTTTCATTAGTTCTCCCATATATTTACCTTCACATGACTTATTATCCTAAAAATTCAATCCTTTCCCTTTGTCTTTTTTCTAAAAGTCTATTAGTCTTGTGTTAAGACCCTGTACACACCATAAATATGTTTAAACATTATATATCAATTAAAATTATTTTTGCCTCACAAAAAAAGGATGTCATATAAACCCAAACTATAACCACCTGATTGAGTAGTTTATCACCTGTAAGTCTGAAGCACCCATTGGTAAGCTTCTGTTTGTTTTTCTCCCATTCATCTCTTTTGTTTATCAGATTTACAAGGCTTCAGGCAAAGAACCCAGGAGGATAGAAGAGAAAAGGTTTTTTTCCTTTCTTACATCAAACAACTCACAGTTAATTGTCATGAAAGCTGTTATTTCAACAGAGATCCAAATGTACAGTGGAATGAAGAATAATAAAGGTTATTTCCCTGTAAGGTAATAGTTCCAGCTGAGCAGGGCATCCTATTCTGCATGGCTATCCAGGGACCTACATTCCTTTAATGTTATTTTTCCATCTAGAGCTTTATTGTCATTTGTTTGATTCTAGTTCAGTCATGGCCATAACATGGTTCCAGAATCTGACGGGAAGGGGAAGGAGTAGGTCCCAATGTCTTAAGACCTATGCCAACAAATGTCAAATGCTACTTCTATTCACACTCCATTGATGAAAACTTTGTCACATTATAAGGGTTTTCTGTCAAATGTAGATGGAGCAAGAGTTACTAAACAAATGGAAAATTCTCATTCCATTTACTGCAAATTGCTTTTCCCCAAGTTGTACACCAAACATTTTCTATTTATAATGTAAGGATTGTCCAAATTGATTCCTACAACTGGTTCCCAGAGAGGGAATTGGCTTTCTGCAAACCTCTGTGGAATCTAGCAATGGCCCTGTGATGAAAGTAATTAATTCTTATCAAGAACAAGCTTGGACCCCAGCCTCCCAACCCTGTCAGCAGAAAGTAGGTGTTTCCACAACCATAGAAGGTAATGTGGAAAACCCACTGCTATCATCTTGCCACATTATATATCTATGATTATAATAATTGGATATCAGGCCCCTGACCATACTAAAGGAAAAGCTGATATTTCCTCAATTATAAACACTTAACTCTCAGAATAAGGCTGGATCCAATATTCCCCTTCATCATATTGCTATTGTATGAATGTCCTTATCGGAACATGGTGTTTCCCCAATCATATAGTTTAACAAGCCTAAGTCCAAGGTCAAGGTCCCTCTCCTATTAAGTCTTACTAGGTGTCTTTACAGTGCTCTAGAATACAATGTTCAGAGAAGGGCATGCATACCCACTACCACTCTTGTGTCCTCACATCACTCAATGAATATTGCCCCACCAGCAGTATGTATTTGTCTCCTGTACAGCTCAGGTGTGGATTTTTTCTCTAAAGGAAGGCTTAAGATATTTTTGTAAAGCCAAACGACCAGATGGAAGTAAAACAGGACTGAAACAGGCTTTATTCTGGGAAGGACTCCCGGGCCACCTCCCCCCAGGCCTGAACAGGCCGGAAATGGCACTAGGGCCTCGTGCTACACAGAATTTAAAGGGCCCTCCCCATCCGGAAAAGGCAGGCTTGAGGCTGGAAGGGAAGGGCCTGGGGCAGGAAGAGGTGTTGGTCTAGAGTCCAGTGTCCTCT
>PVHX01001289.1:154901-216833 GCA_004024805.1 Geosciurus inauris
TGTGGATTTTTTCTCTAAAGGAAGGCTTAAGATATTTTTGTAAAGCCAAACGACCAGATGGAAGTAAAACAGGACTGAAACAGGCTTTATTCTGGGAAGGACTCCCGGGCCACCTCCCCCCAGGCCTGAACAGGCCGGAAATGGCCCTAGGGCCTCGTGCTACACAGAATTTAAAGGGCCCTCCCCATCCGGAAAAGGCAGGCTTGAGGCTGGAAGGGAAGGGCCTGGGGCAGGAAGAGGTGTTGGTCTAGAGTCCAGTGTCCTCTGAGATTGGTTAGGTGAAGCTGGTGAGGTCAGAGTCCTTCCGGGATGAGCCAGGAGTCATGGCGATTCTCACATTGGAGGTTCGCTGTTCCTTCTGTATCAGGTACTGGGGGCTGCCATTTTTGTGTGTTCTGCGTGTGTTGGTGTGTTGGGCGCGCGCCATGGGAAGGTGGGTGGGCTGGCCCCGGGCGGTGACAGTGAAGGGGGGGAAGGGGAGAGAGACAAACTTTAGGGAAGTGCCCTTAGGCGAAAGCCCCCCCCCCGCAGGGCTGCACGTGGGCGAGGCGGGAGTCAGGGGCTGATGGGGGCCAGGGCAGTAGGCGGTAGATGCTGAGGGCACTTGGCCTGGCAGCAGTGGTGCACCCTGCCTCACTGAGCTAGCGAGGCGAGAGCCGGTTGGCGGCTGACGGGAGATTGTTTTTCTTGTCTGCCTCTGACCTAACAATTTTTATTTAAGTACTACAGGGAAATGGAATTCACAGTAGCTTGAAGGCCATGAAACACATAGTACATCAACACTCAGACTACACTAAATACTGAGCACAACTAAATGGTTTTCCTCTCAAAAGCCTAATGATGAAGAAATTAAGCCCTTTATGTTAGTCATATTTCCATTACTATAACAAAATGCTGAGATAATCAACTTAAAAAGAGGAAAGGTTTATTTTTGTTCAGTTTTTGAGGCTTCAGTTCATGTTTGCTGTGTTGCTTTGAGCATGTGGTGACACAATAGATCATGACAGGAGCCTATTTACCTCATGGCTGCTGGGAAGCAGAAACAGAAAGGATAAGGGTCCTAATATCATTTTCAGGGATATACCCTCAATTACTTAATTTTCTCCCCATTAGGCCCCTTCTCTTAAAGGTTCTACCACCTTACAATAGTGCCACAGGCTGGTAACACATGGCCTTTGAGCGACATTCCAAGTCCAAACTATAGCACCCTTTACAATAACAAGACATTACATGCAAGAGTTTAAACCAAAATCTGAAAACAACAAATGATTATAGTTTTGCTATTTAAAAAACAAAAACAAAAAACAGTAAACCTTTTCAGATAAGCATTATCAGTACACCCTTTCAAATAGGCTTTCTTGAATGTACTAAATCTAGTTTTACAAATTCACATTCCCCTGCTGAGTATGATCAGCTTTCTTCTCTTCTACCTGTACATTATTAGGCCTTTTCTCCCTGCTGGTGACAAGACAGCCCTCATAATAGATCCTAGATTATACTTATACCTAATGGAGAGCCTGCCATTTTGATGCTTAAAGGATCTGGGGTATGATGTTTGCCCAGTTAATGGTTAGTGAGCACTCCTTTCTTTCTAACCTGCAGGGAAGTTTTTAGTAAATGACAGTCTTATTTTAAATCCTGAATCACTTCTCTTAATTTCCACCAAACTAGTGATCACTAATTATGTCCCTTTATAAATCTTTCTGGCTGATACATACATCAGATGCTAAAATCCCCCTATCATCAAATTCTCTGAGTCACCTGAGCTGCTTAGTCCAGGCCATCAGCACAAATTCAGTTCTGGAAATTGATTACATGAAAGAAGACCAATGGTAGCTCAGAAAGTAGGGTAGGAATATGTAATTGGCACAGCAACTATAAAATGTTGCTGTGAAAAATGAGTGAGATAGGAATCATGTTAGAAATCTAGACAATCAGCAGAATAGAAAGTGGGAGAAATGAAACTGAAAGGCAGATGTATTCACCTTATTCTCCATTAATTTGAACCCCATTTTGTTGTTGTTATTGTTGTTGTTTTGTTTTTGAGACAAAGGGCTGGTACAGCATGAGCTTAGCATGCAGGACTTGAGTTCAATCTTCAGCACCACAGAAAAACTTTTGTTGTTTTGTTTTTTTTTTTTTTAGCGAAAGTTACTTTTCTACAAAGAATTAAACATTTTCTGTTTTAAATTAAGAATAATTAATAAATTATACTAGTAGTTATGTACTCCATGACAATGTCTCACTAAAATCATACTTTTTAAAATTAATAGTCATAAACTTATACCCCATTAGAAATCCCAGGAAATTAGTTAGCTGTTCTTTCTAATTAACATTTTTATCCAAGTTCCATCAACTAGATGTTATTAAGATTTAAAAATAAAATAGACCATCATTATGATCTCTAAGCTTGTCATATTATGTTTGAAAGACTTTCATAGTGAAGAGGCAAGACCATTACCTTTGAAGTAATATTTTGTAAGCCGTATGAGAACAGGGCACTTAATTTTTTTAATCCCCTAGGTGTAGTGCCCTGGTCTGAGTACACTTAGTAAATACCTGTGGATTTGATGAACCAAAAATGTCTTGAAATATCAGCCCTTGTATATTCAGAGCTTTTGCCATCACTTCAATTTAAGCTCCTGCCTTAACATTCTAATCAAGCAGCAGAAAGACCAAGTTCTTCCCTCCATAGCTTAGAAATACAACATATCTGTTTGCATAGTGCTCAGTTTTCATCTGTCATGCTCACAGGGACCAGATGGCCACCTCCTCTATAACACTTCCATCCCAAGGAGGACAGCATGACAGAATGTGAAACTGGCAGCCTTTGATAAGTTCCTCATAATTCTGCAGTGAAGGCCCTCCATGCATTTTCTATTTTTTTGGAGCATGCACACTCTAAATATGGTTCATGAGATGAACAATTATATAATCAGGGAACCTTAGAGGCAGAGAACTCATCAAGTTTTCCAAGGATGTTTTAAGATTTTCCCAGGGAGCTATCAATGCTGACACATGGCATTTTGGGTCACCCTTAGGCCCACCAGGGAGAGGAAACTTCAAACCCTACCTTTGTGTTAGAGACTGGAATAACAGATGTGGACTCTGTTTTCCCCACTTTCTCTGTGCCCAGGTGCAAAGAGAAGTCAGCTGAATGAAGTCAAGAGTTTCAAACATATGTGGGCCATTCTCCTGAGCTTACTCAGTAGCAATGGATCTCATCTGTTGAAGTAGGAAAGCTGTTCTGGAAAAAGCAGTTCAAACCTTTTGTCAGCTCAGAATTCCCACTTTCTTGCAAAGGTTCCCATCACTTGTTTGGACAGTTTCAAAACTGGAGACATAATGTGACTACTATCTCACTGGGTATCTACAAATTGATATAAAATGGTCAACAATTTGCAAAGACAAACAGACTCTGTTTCGCCTCTCAGGGTGATTTGTGTGGAGGTTGGTTAAGTCCTCAGTTCTTCAGATGGTTTGTGTTTCCCCATTCTGAGTATCCACCTCCAGCTTCTCAGGTTCTGGTGGTTGTTTGTTTTTCCTGTCATGTTGAAATTTCTCTGACCTAGGTAATATTTAAAAATAGTTTTACATCTGTCAGAGTGAATCACAAAGAACAATGATTTATTGATTTAGGAACCCTACTGCTCTATGATAAATAGGTACCTAAGGTTCTTCTCAGATATGTTTGTGTGTATATGTGTGAGTATTTAAGGAAGCATCGGTTGCATATAAGGTGTCCTCCCAAACTACTGTGTTAATGTGGGAATATTCAGAGGTGAAATGATATGACTATAAGAGCTATAATATAATCAGACCATCCTAGTTTGAATGGACTCACTATATGGTCACTGGAGGCAGATAAGGCATGGCTAGAGGAGGTGGATCACTGGAGGCAATAGCTAGAAGGGTTCATCTTCCCTGCAGTCCATTCTCACTTTCCTCACTCTGCTTCCTGGCTGCCATGAGTGGAGCAGTACTCCTCCATCACACCTCTTGACAAGATGTTTTGCCTTACCTTCTGCTCAGAACAATGAATTCAGCCAGCCATGAACTAAACCTCTGAAACCAGAGCCAAAATAAACATTTCCTCCTCTCCATTGCTCTTGTTGGGTATTTTGGTCACAGAGACAGAAAGCTGACTAACAAAGAAATTGGCACCTAGAGTTGTTGCTGTGACCACCTTAGTCTTTGGAAATGGTTTGTAGGAGGAGTTTGGAAAAGTTTGGAGATGCAAGCTGGAAAACCCTTAGAATATTGTAAGCAGAGCTTAATGGGCAATTCTGGTGGGAGCTCAGAAGACCATAATGCCAATAGGAATGTGGCTCATGAGAGTTCAGAGGGAAGATGCTATTGGGAATTGGCTAGAAACCAGTTGTATTTTATTCTGGCAGAGAACTTATCTACAATTTGTCCATGTCCTGAGAGTTTGTATGACACTGAATTTAAAAGTGATGGATTAATTAATCTGGTGGGGGAAATTTCAAGGCAGCACAGCATTCAGATGGTAGCATGGGTTTTGCTGGCATATTTAGCCAGGTTTACTGGAAACATTGGGAGCATAAAGCAGAGCTAAAGGACTTTAAAAACTTTAAAGTACATGTAAAACTGGGGCCAAAAAAGGCGTGGTTGTTCAGGTCATTAAAACCACTAAAGAGATGCTAAGTACAATAGGAATGATAATTTGAGGACATCTCAGGAATTTTCAAGATCACACTCATTGCAGGCACTGGATACAGAAGGGAAATTTTCTTTGAGAAGAGATCATGGAGAAGCTCCACTTGAAGAGGAGGACCTAGGAAATTATTCCACCATGCTTAACTATCCATGTACTCAGAAGCTGCTATAGCCATGATTCCAGGGGGTCTGGCTACTGCACAAGCTAGCAGCAGAACTTGGCATATCCACATGGTGCTGATTCTGCAGGAATGCAGGACTTTGGATTTATGGGCTCATGGAGGTTTTTACCAAGATTTCAAACAAAGGCCTGGGAGGCCAGGCAAAGTGTAGCAGGGTCAGAATCTAGGTAGTGCACGAAGCAATGAAGGTGAAGCTGAAGCTGGAATGGAGTCCCTAGTAACTAATAGATACCAGTAATGGAGACTGTCTGCCAAGAAAAGCTGCTAACTGCAGAGAGAGCCAGGCTAAAAAGAACCATTTGCATAGCAACTAACAACCAAAGGGGCCCGGCTGCCCAATCCTTTTGGAAATCACATCTTGCCACCATATGGCCCAGATGCCACAGATGGAACTACAAAAAATCTTTTACTTTCTGGATTTAGGTCTTGCTTTGGCCCCATCCCTTCTCTTTATGCCCCTAGCCCTTTCTTTTGGAATGGGAGTGTTTACTCTGTGCCACTGTACATTGGATATGTAACTTGCTTTTTATTTTTTTATTTTTATTTTTTTAGTTATAGATGGACACAATACCTTTATTTTATTATTTATTTTTTAATGTGGTGCTGAGGATTGAACTCAGTGCCTCACACACGTGAGGCAAGTGCTTTTACCATTGAGCTACAACTCCAGCCCCTGCTTTTGATTTTTATAGGGGCTCACAATCAAGAGTTTGCCTTGAGTCTCAGAGGAGAATCTGGACTTGAATTTTTGGCAATGCTGGAACTGTAAGACTATGGGACTCTTAGAGATGGACTAAATGCATTTTGCACTATGAAATGGACAATAGCTTTTGGGGGCCAGGAGTAGAATGTTACGATTTGGGTATGAGGTGTTCCCCAAATTCTCCTGTGTTGAAGGACTATTTAGAGGTAAAATTGTTAGATTAGAAAAACTGTAACCTTCCCCATTGAATGCACTGACTACATGGTAATTGAGACATAGCTGGAGGAGGTGGATCACTGGGGGCCTGCCTTGGAAGGATTCATCTTCCCTATGATCCATCTGTCCCTTCCCTCTCTCTGCTTCCTGGCTACCATGAATGGAGTAGTGCTCCTCTACCACTACCTTTGGCCATGATGTTCTTCCTCACCTTGGGCCCAGGGGAAGGGACTTGGCTGACCATGTACTAAACCTCTGAAATTATGAGCCCAAATAAACCTTTCCTCCTCCTGTTGTTCTTTTTGGGTATTTTGATCACAGTGATAAAAATCTGACTAACACAGAAGTTCAAGGGTAAGGAATTGACATTTGTCAAAATATTTCAATAGATATTTAATAAATGGTGGCTTATGTTCTCTATCAGAGTGACAAGCAACAGCAAAGTTACAAAACAGCAGCAAATCAGAGAACAGACCTGCAAAATAAAAAAATAAATGAAGGGTAGAGGAAATTCACAATGGATCATTGGATCCTCACTGGCAGCAAAAACAAACTGAATACAGAAAATGATGTAATCCATTTCTTCAGCTCTTGTAATAAAATTGAAATTCCAACACAAACACATGAACTATCCATTTTGCTCAGTTTGATATTTGGGGGGTTTTTGTGTGTTTTGATTTTTTTTTCCTGTTATTATCTCTGTTAAACACTCATGAGTTTAAGATGGAAGATAGAGTATGTAATTTTAAATCAATGAAAATCAAGATTAAAAGACAATAATATGCAAAAAAATGTGTATGTGTGTGTGTGAGAGAGAGAGTGAGAAACATCTCATTTGTGTTTTTGTTCTTACCTAGAGAATTAACAAGTTCCTACAAAATAGATATTTCTCTTTACTCCAGATTTATCTCTGAATCATTTAAAATGGCAATGTCGTGCCAGGCACAGTGTTGCATGCCTGTAACCCCAGTGACTTGGAAGAGTGAGGAAGGCAGATTGCAAATTTGAGGCCAACATCAGCAACTTAGATTCTATCTCAAAATAAAATAAGAATGGGATGTAGCTTGGTGGTGAAGCACCTTGGATTTAATCCCTAGTACCACCAAAATAAAATAAAATGACTATGAACAGCAGTGAAAAGAGACAAAGTTAAAAGTCCTTCAATAAAATAGCCCAATATCTGTACTTGGTTAATCCCACCTTCAATCAGCACAGCCATCACCTAATGTCCTCAAGAGTAATGAAGTCAGCATGACTGTATCATTCATCATTCAGAAAATCTTTTGAGCTTCTATCATGTCCCATATATACATATTATTAACAACAAACATTTCTATGCTGTTTTAAGTTTTCTCAAACAGCTTTTCCCTACAGGTGAACCAAGGTAGTCATCCTAACATCTTTGTGAAGTAGATAGCACTGTTATTTTTATTCCACTTTTGGAGATGAGAATTGAATATTGAAGATGTTTAGCAACCAGATAAGGTCATGCAGCACTTGAATGGCAGATCCTGAATACAGGTCCATCACTAATGGTAGAACCTATAGGTTTTCCACGATACAAAGTGATCCAAAATTCAAATAAAAAATAAATACTTTATCATATGTAAAACACTGGGAAGTCTCTCTGAGCACAATTATGTTAGGGATGATAATGTCTTTTAATGTTGCTTTGGCAGTTGGTCTGATAATTATAAAAAATTTGTTCTGGAGTAATTGATTCAATTGTGTATTAGGGAAATTGTTCAAAAATTGAATATAGTCAGCTTAGTAAATTAAAAGGGACATAGGGCTGGGGTATGAAAGCCAGGGAATTGTGTGTTTAATTAGCTTTTTTAAAATTTGTTGCTAGAACTTTTGAGAAAAATAAAATAAAATAAAAAATAAAAATAAAAAAATAAAATAAAATGTGTTGCTAGGAGGCAATAATTGTGTTTAAAATCTTGAACTGGGTTGACTGTAAAAGTTATCACTTTTACTTTGAGATAAGTAAAAGTGGTTTGTTGTTACAGTAGCTTTCATGAGCAACATCTGTTGCCAAGAAGTAAGGATTGGGTAAATAACTCAAAGTTCCCTGGCAAGGGGTCACATTGGCCAAGGAAAAGAGACAAAGTCTTTCCTCCATTATAATTATGTGTTATTAGAAAACAAACAACTAAATATTTTTAAAAGCAGAATATTATGCAAGGAAGTAATGAGTGCTAAGAAGAAAAGTAAAGTGAGGACATAGAATAGCACAAGATACTATTTTGGATATGATGGCTAGGAAATTTCTCTTAGCAGGGACTTTTCCATAAAGACCACAAGAAAAAATATATTTAAAAGACATGAGGGAGACCAAGTATAAACACCCTAAGTGGGAAAGCCCTTTAAGAAATAAGAAGGGCAGTGTAGTGGGAGCAGAGTGAATAAGGTGAAAAAGGTAGAAGTTGGAGAGGTCTGCAGAAACCTGCATGGAGACCACTGTAGCCCATAGGGCGGCATGTTATTTCATTATAAGTGTATAGATCAAAGTTCTCCAGAGAAACAGAATCAATAGAATATCTCTCTCTCTCTCTCTCTCTCTCACACACACACACACACACACACACACACACACACAGAGGAATTGGTTTATATGGTTACAGGGGCTGACAAGTTCCATAATCTCCAGTCTACAAGCTAGTGACTCAGGAGAGTCCGTGGTATAGATCCAGTTGAACCTAAAGACCTGAGAATCAGAACAGCCAGGATATAGTTCAATCCCTTGAGATCTAGGTTGAGCCAGTGTTTCAATTTAAGTCCAAAGGCATGAAAATAGCCATGTCCTAGCTCAAAGGAAGTTAGGCAGGAGGAATTCCCTAATACTCACAGGAGGGTCAGCCTTTCTGCCCAATTCATGAGCCCATTCCCACACTTCATTTGCTGTGAAACAAATTCCTTCACCAGAAGCAATGCTGTGTAGAATGCTATTTTACCAAATGTCTAGGTATTCCATGGCCTGGTCAACTTGACACATGTAATTTACCACCACAAAAAGCTAGATGATGAAGTTGTGGCTCAGTGGTAAAGCGCTTGCCTAACATGTGTGAGGCACTGGGTTCAATTCTCAGCACTGCATATAAACAAAGTCCATTGACAACTAAAAAAAAAAGTTTTTTTAAAAAGCTAGATGATAAGTCATAATAGGGTTTTGAGTCCATCATGACATGATCTGGTTGCATTTCAATAAATCAATTCATCCATTGCATGGAGAATAAACAAGAGGAGAGTAGAACAAAAACCAAGAGACTATCAGAGGGACAAGATGATGGCTTGGACTAGGTAGTGGTAGGGAGATGGAGGATAGTATTTTGAAGGTACAGTCTAACAAATGTGGTATTTGAGTCATAGAAGAAAAGAAGTCCATTCTAAGTTGTGTTATATTTGGCATTGATTTTTGCAATACAGGGGATTCAACCCAGACTCCCTCATGTATGTGAGGCAAATATTATATTACTGAGCTATAGCCCCAGGCCTATTCTAAGTTTTAGAAAGGGTGGATAAACAAGGTGAATGATGATGCCATTTGTTAAATATGTGGACCACCGTAGGGGAAAGAGATTTGGAAAGTAAAATGAAGAGTTTGGTGTTAGATATATAATAATCACGATCACCTTTAGAGTTAATTAGCTTGACTTAATCATTTCACAATGTACACATATATCAAAACTTCACATTGTACACCATAAATAAGTACAGTTTTTATTTTTCAATCATAGTAAGTCGGGGAGATGATCCCTATTAGAAATCAAGTAGATATATATAGAATGGATAGTTAGCTTTATGAGTTTAGAATTCCAAAGAGTCTACTAGGTTGGGGAGGTAAACTTGAGAGTTTCAGCATATATATAGATCTCTTAATCCATAGAACTATATGAGATCATCTAGGAGAAAATAAGTATCAAAAAAGAAAGTAAGTCTAAAGTCTGAGTCTGTGGGCCCTCCAACCTTTAAAGGCGAGAAAGCGTAGGAGAAGTCAGAAAAAGAAGCTGAGAAAGAGCAACCAGAGAGGGAAAAAGAAAACCAAGAAAATGGAGCCCTGTAATCCAAGTGAACACAGTGTTCCAAGAGGGAATACATAATCCAGTCAGATACAGCCAAAGTCCAAGCAAGATGACTGAGCAGTGAATATTAAAGCTATGTTGATATTGTTGCTGTCAGTGGCAATAGCTGTGGACTAGTGGACTTGAATATCTGACAGAGTGGTTCCAAAGAGCCTATTCCAAGAGCCTATTCCATGAAGTGGAGGCAGAAAGCATTGGTGACTTGTTCTAAAAGTTCTGCTACAGAGAGGAAGAGGAGATGGTGAGTGTAGCTCAGTGGTAGACTACCTGCCTAGTATGGGTGAGGACCTGGGTTTAGTCCTCTGCCCTACCAGAAAGGGTGGTCAGAAAAATTCATGCAGTAATTAGAAGCTAATGTAAAGTCAAGAACACTTTTTGTTTTTGCTGCTATTTATTCTAAGAGGAGAGATTTTATATTTTTATGCTGATGAGTAGGGCAAGGGAAGCATAATAAAAGACAGAAATGAGAATGAAAGAAATCTAGTTCTTCACTAGATGAGAGAGGATAGAATATGGGGCACAGGTAAGAAACACATTTTAGATAATAGTAGGGCCAAGTCATATGTGAAAGGGAAGCAGAGACTACATATGACTGCCTATCTGGTTGATGGACTGGAAGGAGTAGAGGTTTTCTTCTGATTACTTCTATTTTCATAGTACTACCAAAAGAAGTGTAAGCTGAAGTATTTCTGAGGACAGTGAAGGAGTTTGAGAAAAGTGAGGGAGTGAACAGGGTATATTTCACAAGATAGGTCATGGTAGGGACCACTTGAGGTTTGGTATCACAAACCTAGCATGAGAGAGAAGTTTGGTGTTTTTTTGTTTGTTTGTTTTTGTTTTTGTTTTATGGCCATGATATCTGCTTGGCCTATAGACATTAGGAGAGAGCTGAATTTGATCAGTGTCATCATTTGTATCTTGAATGTTCCCCAAAGGCCCAAGTACTGAAGGAACAGAGACCAGCTTGGTGGAAACTAAAAGGTGGGGCCTAGTGGAAGGAAGGAAGTTGCTGGGATCATGTCCATAAAGAGGTTACAGGGACCTCCTCTTCCTCTTCCTTTACTTCCTGGCTACCACAAGGTATGCAACTTCCTCTACCACATGCTCCCACCATTACGTATTGCCTCACTATGGACCCAAAACAACAAGGCCAACTGGCTGTGAACTGAAATCTTTGAAACTGTGAACCAAAATCAATATTTCCTCTTTATAAGTTGATTTCTCTCAGGTAATTGTTACAGTAATGGAAAACTGACAAACACAGCTGGGTTCAGAGGTTTGTCAGAAAGTATAAGAAAGATGAAAAGATATGAGAAACTTAAAGATGTAGTCAAGATAATAATTTTAATGATGAACCACAGACTCTCAACTGGGTAAGTGGAAAGGTTATAGAACCAATTAGTTAGACGTGCCAAAGAAGTCAAAGAAATATTAAAATTAGGAGCCTACAGGAAATAAGCTATAAACTTAAGAGAATTCAAAGGATAGGATACTGGAAATTATTATTTTGGAGTATGAATCTATGGGAAATGATAAAGATATAACCATTAAAATTGATGGATGAGGTGGGATGGAGGACAAATCTCTGTAAGTGAAGATGACAGTGAACAGAGAGGCCAAGATGTCAATGGATTATCAATAGGGATAGTGGTGACAGTTATAACAGAGAAAAAGGGACATACATGAACTAAACACTAAAGATGTTTAATAAGAAGAAAGGGAGTAACAGGAGAATGATTGATGATTATAATGTGAAAGGGTAGAAATGCTGTAACAACGGTGCTGGCTTCAGTCCCTGCAAGAGTGGGGTTTGGTTTGAGAGGGGGGGTCAGAGATCTCTTCACACCCCTGCCTTAGCTTGGATACCAGCTGTGAAGAGTAAAAATAGAGGAAAATGGGGGGGGCCCACTGGGCAGGATTGGTTACTTTGAACAAAACAGTATTTTACTTGAGCAAAATAACACAGAATAGCGACATTGAAGACTATGCTTAGCTAGTGGATACTGACAAGATGAGAAAAAGAAAATCAACAGAGCAGACAAAAGGAGGGGTGGACAGAAGGCAAGAAAAGAGAAGAGGGCAGGAAGAGAAGTGGGTGGAGTAGGACAGGAAGAGGGGAAGCAGAGACAAGTAAGGGACAGGAAGGCTCCTGACACTCACTGCCCCCCCATTTTCAAGGACCTTAAAAAGATTGACTCTCTGTGGACTGGGACCCCTGACCTGCAGCCAACTCCTACAGGCAGTGACTGTCAGCAACATGCACTGCTCTCAGGCATATGCATCTAGACCCAGTAACCTTTTCTTAATGCTGACAAGCCAGGCAGACATCTTCACATATCCCACAGATTTATATGTATAAATGACTTATCTCTGATGTCCTTGGACTAAAGCCCTCCTTAGCATCTGTTTTCTGATCCATGTTCTTCCCCATCCCCAGCCAGCACTTTCCCACTCAATTGTCTTGTAAGTGCTGATTTGCCAGCCTTGGAAATGCAGATCCAAGGATCAAAGCAATAATATGGCACCTCCAAAGGTTTTACTTTACTCCAACCTATTTCTCAGGAGTTTGGAAATGGGAACATCTCTAGCAGCAATTCTCAAAGAGAAAGTATATCCAGTGGACTATGAAGTGAAAAAGGTGAGCACACAGCCAGCCCTTGTGCAAAATGCCCCTGGGGCAGGTCCCTACAAGGTGGGAGGTACAGCAGAATCCTCAGGGAAAACTTGACTATGATTATAAAGGGCTGCCTCATCCAACAGCATCTTTGCATGAAACATTATCTCAATCTGTTTAAAAAAAAAAAAAAAAGCTCTATGAGGGTTTCACTAGTTAGTCTAATTTTAGAATAGTATTCTACACAGTTCAGAGGGAAAAATTGACACTTGCTAAATTAATTCAAATTAGTTTGACTGCAAACAGAATCACATTCCCACAGGGAGTCAATCCCATCTCTGCCAGAAAAGAATGTTTAAGTCTGCACTGAGCTTCAGCCCTCAGAGCAAAGCCATCATCACTATCCCCCACCTCAGATTCCTCACCACACCACACCCCATGCTGGCAGGAGAGACCCCATTCAAAATGCAGAGAGTGGGCTTCCCCAGGACCATGCTCAAGGCAGGAGTAAATCACTTTCCATTCAAGGACAGACATGCCCTTCACAGTGAAAATATCTCAGTGGGCAGACCCCTTTGCTTGAAGGCATCTTTGTCTATTTTGGGGTGGTGCCTTTTCTTCCCCTTCCATTTCTCTCCTTGGGGCCCTAGAACTAGACCACCAAAGCAATCCTGATTCACCCATTTACTAGCCAGATGTGTTTGGACATTACTTGTTGCCATATCCTACCTGTCACATGGGAATAAAATAATAACAATAGCACTTTGTGTGAAAAGTACAAAGTACTTAAGATTTGTAAAGCAAGTAAAAGATGGTTTCTCCTCCCAAGTAAGCACCTGATAAACAGTAGCTATTTTTTAGGGAGATGTCTTTGCTATTTGCTTGCTATAGTTTGGATTTTGAGTGAATCATCAAAGGCCTAGGTGTTGAAGTCTTGGTCTCCAGCCCACCGGATATTGGGAGTTGATGGAACCTTTAAGAGGTAGGTCCCAGTGGAAAGTTGATTGTTGGGGGCATATCCTTGAAAGGGATATTGGAGCCCTGGTGTCTGTCCATTTCGTGTCTAGTTCTTTCTGTGTGTGTGTGTGTGTGTGCGTGTATGCTTTCCAGATACCATGAGATGAATAAGCCTCCCCTCCTATAGGCTCCCACCACAATATTCTGTGCCACCACAGGCCCAAAGCAACAGAGCCTAGTGACCATGGACTGGAATCTCAAACCATGAGCCAGATCTTTTCCTTTATTGATTTTATTATCTCAGGTATTTTGTCATAGTGACAGAAAGCTAACTCATTGTTATTCTTTGAAGGTCTAAATCTAGCCTCAGTATATTCCTGGTCAATTCCTGGCAGTCACAAGTTTTAAATCTAAGTTCATATTTCAGTGCCCTCTAGTCTCCCCTGCCCCTCCCCACACAATCCCATTCCTCAGTCCCACACCTACTCCCACCACCACCACCACTGTCCTCAACTCTTCCCTTGAAAAATCCTAATCAGATAGAAAAAAAATTTCCAGTGACACAAGAAAACTGAATAACTAAAACATTTATGCCTTCCTTCCAATGTCTACCCCATGGACCATGATGGTTCACTCCAGCTGCTCTCCTCAGGGTGAGTATCTGCCCCTGGTGGCCCATAACTTGGGAATTTAAGGATAAAACTTGGTCTCCAGATTTGTCCAAGCATTTAAGTGTCAATCAAACCAGTCCATGTCTCTCCAGAAGAGTTTAAAGCAAAGAAAAGCCTGTATAAAGGAAGAAAACAGGCCTAAATTCTCAGTCCCTTCCATATGTCCAGATACACCAATTCAAGATAAGTTACTTTAAACAAGAAGGCATTCAATTTCAGTTGAATTCACAGGCCACACAAAGGTGCAACAGAAACACATTGCCCTTTGTTGGAACACTGTCCTGAGGTACTCGCCAGTCTCTCACTTATTGCTTCATCTCAAAACTCTCAAATATAGCAACAGGCAAGTCTACTCCTTACAGAGTCCACTTGGACATCTTTAATTGTCTTTCAGTGTGATTTCCCCAGAGTCAAACATCTGCTCAAGACCAAGAACATTTCAAAAAGCCAAAAGTAAATAAACAAAGAAACCTTTTTTCCATGGCTCTCTAGTTGATTTTCCCAAGTTTTTTCCCAGCTATAAAAAGATGTTTCAACTGACAGGAAATCCTGACTGACACATGTCTCCTGAGGGGAACTTTAACATTTTGTCCATCAACATTTCAACTTGGCTGAAGAATCAGTCTACCTTCTTTTGAAAGCTTCCTTATGCTTTTTATCTTAGATAATTGAGTGTCTAGATCATGAGCACCAAGATGTAATCTGAACCTGATGATCATTTTAAATAGGCCAACTCTCTGGAAATCCCCTTCTTTACTCTTAATTAGAAAGTGTCTTTCTAGTACGTCAGAGATTAAGGCTCAGGCATATTTGGAGAACTACTTCCCTCTTATAGGCTGCTAGAAGTTCAAAAGGCAAAATATTTTTCAATATTAGGGGATACATTTCAAGATATCCATTTAACTTAACCTGGTGTGTTGGTTTCCTATTGTTATTGTGACAAATTACCAAAATTTGGTGATTCAACACAAATTTATTCTATTATGGTTCTGGAGGTCAGAAGTCTAAAATCTGTCTTATGTTGGCAGGGTAGTTCCTTCTGGAGTGTCTAGAGGAGAATTTGTTCCCCATCTTTTCTGGCTTCTAGAAACTTTCATGACATTCCTTGGCTCACAGTCACATCACTCTAAACTGTTTTTGTCTTCCCATAACCTCTTCCTCCTTTGATCGTCTTACCTCCCTGTTATAAGTCCTCCTGCAGTTACATTTAAAGACCATGGAGATAAAACAGTAATGTTATCCCCAACTCAATATCCTTAAATCAATCACCTCGGTAAAGCCCCGTGTACTGGATAAAGTAACAATCACCAGTTCTGGGGATTAAGAAGTAGATATGCTTGGCGAGGGTGAGGTGCTATGATTCAACCTAATATATATGGCTTTGAATTCATTCTGAATAATGTGGACCAGGCTACACTTTTTTTAAATAAAAATTTGTTATTTTATATATTACAATATGGGCCAATTGACAAAACCAAGATTTTTGTCTGCACGCCTATACTAATTTAGTTGCTGATTTGAATCTCTGTCCTTTAATCTGAGTTTCCTCAGCCTCATCCATCTAGAACCACAAGTCCGCCTAATTTCCTTTTCATTCCTTGTCCTGGCCAATTGCTGCAATTTTCTGAAAATTAATTGCATCAATAAGGACTCTTGTTTGCCAAAATAACCTAAATTAAACTGGTTTAAATTTTTAAGAATGTGTTGGCTCACAAAATTATAGGAGTGTGGATGGGCTTAGGCACAAATATAAGCAAGTACTCAATTACATCTTCAGGAGTTTTGAAAAGTACATATTATCATTATTAGTATTATTACTAATACTGAGGATTGAATACAAAGCCTCATGTATGTGCTCTACCACTAAGCTGCACCCCTGGCCTCTACATCTTCAAGAACTTCAGCCCTTTTTTCTTACTTGCTCCATCTCTTTGACATGCTTCTTTGGTCTTTGTTTTTTCCTCAGGCAAAAGGCTAAGTATTTGCACACACACACACACACACACACACACACACACACACACACAAGCTACCAGAAGTGCTGGTCTTCTAATCAATTTGGCATCCCCCACAGATGCAGACAATGCCTCTTCCCCAAAAGTTCCAGCAAAGATCCTGGGAGGAGTCTCCCTGATCCAGCTGAGGTCCCAAGTACATTACTGACACAATCACCGTCACTAAAGGGATATGCCACACTGATTGGCCAGGTCTTACTCATACACTCTCCTTGAAACATAGGATGAGCATCTGGTCCAGACCACCTAATAATTTTTTTTTAGTTGTAGATGAACACAAATATCTTTATTTTTATATGGTGCTGATGATCGAACCTAGTGCCTCATGCATGCAAGGCAAGCGCTCTACCACTGAGCTATAACCCAGCCCCCAGGCCACCTAATAAAGAAGGTGGTCTCCCTCCCCAAAATACAAATGCAATTAATAGGAGAAGTAGGTGATGTGAAAACAAAATTAACATGTCTACTACACCTGTGTCACACCCAAGCAGTGCCTTTTACATGGACCATCATCTACCTAGACATAGTCTATGGAAGTAGAATTATCATGCTTCCATCTGTGAGCTATGCAGTGTTAATTGGTTGGTTGTGGATTCTCAGATAATAGTAAAAGTTATCTTTTCTCGCACCTAGGACTGAATTGTGAAAGAACTATTCTGTTACTGAAATGACCAGATACCCTAGGATTGAAAGACCACATCAAAAAAGTCTCCACTCAGAGTCAGATTATTAATCCAGTGAAAATTTAAGAAAAAGTAAGTACTTCAATTATTTAAAAGATGAAATGACAACAATGAAAGCATGATGTTTAGGGTACCATACTTTCATTTTCACTCAAGCACAAAATATTAAGAGTAAGTGATCCAAAGCTTCTTCCGTTTCAAAAATCTGACTACATCAAGTAAAAAGGGTTCAATACAGTTTTCAATTTCATGGCTTTTTATTTTCACAAACTAGTCCTTGGTGTTTTTTTTTTTTGGTACCGCGGATTGAACTCAGGGGCACTCGACCACTGAGCCACATCCCCAGCCCTATTTTGTGTTTTATGAAGATACAGGGTCTCACTGAGTTGCTTAGCACCTCCCCATTGCTGAGGCTGGCTTTGAACTCAAGATCCTCTTGTCTCAGCCTCCCAAAGAGCTGGGATTACAGGTATGAGCCACTGCACCTGGCCAGTCCTTGGGTTCTTGAAGTAACTAATCTATTCCTAGGCATTCACTCTTCATCCAAGTCTGATTTTCATTTTTCTCTCATTTGAAAAAGATGACTTAGAGAATTAGGCAAAAAAGATTATGTGAATAAAGAAATCTATAAAATTGCAAAGTTTACATTTTTCATATAGATATTTATCATTTTTTTTACAAAA
The DNA here is from genome assembly GCA_004024805.1 of Geosciurus inauris. NCBI lineage: Eukaryota > Metazoa > Chordata > Mammalia > Rodentia > Sciuridae > Geosciurus > Geosciurus inauris. Next base: position 172,391 of record PVHX01001289.1, read on the forward strand.
ACGAACATAGTAAAATTTTAGTTAATACAGTATTCTGGATACCCGTAGAATTCCACTAGATAAGAACTGTATTTACCTCAGAAATCTATGATAGTGTGGATTGATATAAACCAAGGTTTAAAAGAGCCACTTCACTATTCACATTTTAATCAGTGCTGACCAGAAGCTAAAGCAATTTTAGGTAAGATTTTAAATTAAATGATACAACTAATCTTCCATGTAAATGAATCAAATTAATATGTTTAAAGGTTACCTGCCCTCATTTAATGGCAGTTGAAGTGAGTCAAAACAGAGAGCCCTCACAAAGACTAAGCATCAATGGTAAACTGTGGCTTTTGTTTTGGGCCACCTTAAATTTTATTTTGCTTGTAGGTATTTTCCATTAAGATACACACACAAATTCTTTTAGGCAAAAGTTTTAACATGGAACTTTCAGCTTGGAGATCTTACTAACTGTACTTGAAATAGCTTTTAAGCAATTAATACTTCAGAAAAATTCCAAACTGATACTTAGGTGATTAAAGTTGTTAAGCTGCAGAACTTTTTTAAGGTTTGCTGGTACCTGAAAATTCGGTAGAGTCAAATGCATTAACTTGAAGTAGCATTTGGGAGGGGAAAAACAAGTTCTAATCAAAGATGATAATGGATAAAGTAACTATATAGGCTCTCACACAAAATCTTTCTCAATTTTCACCCTGTAAAAATGACTACAACATCCTTCAGGCTTACTACATGCCCCATATAATCAAAAAGAAACCAATCAAGCAATTTAGCATTTCAACAAGCTAGGAACTATTTACTGTAAGCATATAGTGAAAGTCTGGAAGACATACTACCTTACTTGGGGAAAACACTATTAACAGGTAAGCATGTGTTGAAGGCAGTTTATAAATGAAACATTACAAATTTTATGTTTATGTATACAACTTATAAAATAGAAAAAAGCTGCTATTTTTCCAATAGGATAGCATCACACTAACACTATATAGTTAAGATTGAAAGCTTCTGTACACATGTTCACTCTAACTCCAAAGCAGCATATGCCTCTTGGACATTCTCATTTGTTACCTAGCATATGTCAATCACGGTTTCACAGATCTCTTTATCAGTTCAAGCAGGCTAAAACAATCATTCTTATTTAACCACAAGACAAAGTTAACCAGTTTCAGGAAATGAATGGTTCATAATCAGTAAAAAACATTAATATTACTTCCTCCCCCTACTACAGGATGGAAAAGTCTTCTAAGGACATGATATAATCCTAACAATGGACTATGTCCCTAGATATAGTGAATATGGGAATAGTTAGGAGCCTGAAAGAACATTAAAATATACATGACCTAAATTACCATCAAATAAGAAATAACTGCTAGAAACTCAAATGTGAATTACTGATTTTTCTAGTAACATCCATCAGTTTGCTGGGCTCTAGCCTGGTCTTCCACTACATGATTGCTAGTAGTGCAAAGTAATACCCAAACAATAGGGAGTAGTCTGAATCACATGGAGTTTTGAAAAATTGGAATGATGATATACCTAGCCTTATTTTTGTATTCTGAAAATAGTTCTAGATAATTATTTTCCTAGCTTCTTAGATCTTCTACCATATTAAAAAATTCAAATTAAACATGGTTGCCTGCAGATTCTTTTCAAGAAGTAAAAGCAAAACAGTTTGGTTGGTTGTTGCTGGTCTCCTTGTGTTTGTGCTCTCCAATTGAGCACTACTCTGGGCATTTATTGTGCTATTTTAACATAACCAAACATGAGAAAAACTAAAAGTTCAAATTTTGACAAGTGATTTTGGTAGCAGGCTTTTAAAAATGAAAACAAAACAAAATCTAAAATTAGACAGCCACTCTGACTATTTGAATTAAGATCTTAAACTTTTAAGACATTTAAGATGTCCAGTATTTTTCTTACTTACTTTGTTTTTTTCTTTTTTTAAATGAAGATATGTGGTAAAAATGACCTCAAAGACAACTCCCTCTGAAAGTCACATAGAGCATCATTTGTCACTGCTTTATAATAGAAATATATTTTATAAACATTTTTAACTGGAATGTTTTCAAATAATTAACAATTTTTATTAAAGCTCTGGTTCAAGTTTTCAGATGTTAAATTTTTAAAAAATATAATTTAGATCTCTGATGGAGAGAACTTAGCTGGGCTACACTACTTTTACAAGGACAGTGAGGTTCAGGAAGAGATCATTTTCTGAACATGGTAGACCTTTATTTAACAGAACTGATTATTTCCTCACCAAAACAGCTATGCAGGATACTTCCAGATCTCTACTACAAAAATCTTACCAGATTTTCTAGACAATTTTTTACCATTCATGTTTAAAAACCTTATACCACCAAAGGCAAAGCAGATAAAAATGAAAATAAGTAAACTTGTTTCTAGTCTAGTCTATTCACCTAAATAAACTCTTATAAAAATTTTATGGAAAAATTAAAAGTGTAGAAAGCAATTTCCTTGTTATTTATCCGTCAGCCAAAAAGTAACTACTAATTCTCCATAAAAAGAGGAAACTCAACCACGTCTACCAGTTTAATTAAAACGTCAGTCCTGAAGTGACACCAAGACATTCAAAAAATTTGTAAATTTAAGATGATGCTTAAAAATGAAAGCTATGGTTCAAAAGTTTGTGTTTATAGTAAGAGACTAAAATCTTGTCACTGCAAAATCCCCAATATTTTTTGGCACTGACATTAAAAGAAAGATTTTAGTCTTTTGGTCACTAGAAGCTGCTAACTACATACAAGCCTGAAAAAAGCGGGAGAAAAGACAGTGAAGAACTGAAGGTTCGGTAACTATTTCATATACAAATAAAACAGTTCAAAATAAACAGTCATTTCTACTAGGGATATCAAGATATAAGAACAGTTTCCCACCATCTCTTCCATTTTGAAAAGGATCCTCTAATCAGAAATAACTTCTTTAAGTTACTGTAAGTGGTGTTGCCTGACAGCAGCTTCAATTTCCTAGGCTAGTCTTCAATCCAAATAATTAAGTAATCTCACAAGGAATAATCAGACATGGCAACAGGGTTAAAAAAGCAGGGCAGTTCTTCCATGCACAAACATTTCAGGAGAAAATCAATTTTAAAGATAACCATCAGACTTCAAGTATCCTAGCACACTGTTACACCTAAGTTTTGCTTCATACCATTGGTGACTAAAATTAATTAACAATAAGTTTTGCAGTGAGTTTTTTTTTCCTTTTTTTTGCCTGCAACTATATACACATTGCAAAACTATTCTGTATCACATGATTTTAAATGAAATAAATATAAAAATGAACCACACAATCAACACATAACTTTAATACTCCACATTATTTATCTTGATCACAACGTTGCTAACCTCCTTGTCAACAATCTTGTGAGTTGAGGAGCTGATTATCATTCTCATATCCATCAGGCAGATATGCTCTCCTCAGCTGGTTTGACTTAGGTATGGAGCCTCCATTTTTCACATGGCCAGACAAGAAAGCGCGGACTGCTGGGTGATCAGCCATCTCAAGGGGGATGTTGGCTTCCAGGAACATTTTCACAAAGTCCTGGATGACACTGACTTTCTCTGTTTGCGCAGTACTGTTGCACTGAAGAGATGCAGTTAGGGGCCTCTGCTTCTTTCTCACATTCTGCTCTTCAAATTCTGCCTTCCTCTTGGTATGGGTCTTTGACTTGAGGTGGTCACTAATAGCAGACTTGCAAACATGATTCAGAACCACATTGCAAGAAGTACGGAAGAGTTTCCCTCCATCTTCATGAAGCTCACCTCCAAACTCAGTGAGACAATCCAGAGGTGTCACATACAAAGCAGTCTTAGAACAGTTTCGAGGTGGTGGTGCTGTTACTATGAATTGTTCCAATTTGATCTTGAATTAGGTTTGGATTAGTTTCCAGTTTTGTTTTGTTTTGTTTTTTCTTGATACTTAGTAGTGAAGGGTCTCCAGTGCAAAATCTGAGACACAACAAATCCTGGCACTTTCTGTTTCTTCAAACCCAGAGACACCTTCAAATCAGTTTTTCAACAAGTGGTGGTGGGGAAATAGTTTCTGGGCTTGCACCCTATTTTCCCTGAGGTGCCGGGAAGTCATGCCTTTAAGTAAGATTCAGGCTGCTGTTAGGGGAAGTAGACGAGACCCGGCCAGAAAGGAAAGAGGAAGAAAAGAAGGTGCACGGGTGTGAGAAGAGGAGGACCGTCACCGTGGCCACCATTGCCTGCTCGAGCCCCACAGCGGCCGCCATGTCCCCCCTAGATATTTATCATTTGTATTATAAAAGTATAATCTGAGTTTCTCTGTTAGATGATTGTTGCATGTAGTACATTCAGACAGGTATATGCTAAATTAGGGATCCAGGCTACCAGGGCTGCCTCTTATCTGATTTTCCTATTTTAGGTGACAGAATTTCATTTTGATTTTTAAAGAGACCTTGTCTCATTATATTGCCTAGGCTAGCCCTGAACTCCTGGGCTCAAACAGTCTTCCTGCCACAGCTGGTTCTACAGGTGTGTGCCAACTGTACCAAGCTATTTCATCTTTTAGTGGAGATCCACTTTGCTTGCACAGCTGTGGGATAAACCAAAGGGGTTGTTTAAATCAGGACAATATGTAAAATAGTGAAGTTTAAAAAGTAACTAAACTTTTATTGCAAAATGAGAATGATATACATTATTATAATTAACTCAATAATATAGAATGAATAATAAATGATAAGTCCTGAGATTTTGATATTCCAGTTTTTTTCTAGGACTCCATTAATACTCTTAAAAGTATTTTTCTGTTTTGTGATTATCTTCTTTCTCTCTTTTTTAAGTTCTCCTGATTCTTTCTAATCTTAGAAGTCTCCATTTTTCAGCCTATAATTACATCAAGTTGGAATACTTGCTTACGTTTGTGCCTAAGTCCATCCATACCCCTGCAATTTTCACAGAAACTCTTCTCAAATATGCCAAACCAGCCCCCATCTCTCCCTCTCCAATTCCAATTTTTCTCCTTCCTTACAGCTATTCAAGATCTTATATGCCAAATCAGAAGTTCACACTGCAACCCCTGCCTAAGCATCTCTCTTTCTCTCCAGCCCTTTCCTTCCACCAAGTCTCTGTGTTACATGTGGAGATCTGGCCCGTCTGAGTTTGCAGTTTTCATTTTCTCCTATATCATTCAACAGTCCAGTCCCACTGACTGCAACTATGAAGACTTGGAAACAACTAGCCAATCCAAACAATCCAAAAAAGAGTAGATTCTTTGCAGAGAGAAAAAAAATTTTTCTGAATTCAACAAAAATAAAAAAGGGGATAAGGAATATGGCACGGTACTGAAACCCATTCTTGTGTTTCTACAAGTTTCAAAATTGAAAATCCTGGCTCTCTGGCTGTTACTTCTGCTTTAAGCCTATGTGAGTCACATTAGGTTAAGCTGGTTAGAAACCTTTCTATAGTCTTTTGATTTTTAAAGAAAAATAACTTCCAAAGTCTTCCCCCAAGGATTGGAGGGTGTCATTTAATGATAAAGTACTTACCTAGCATGCACAAGGTCCAGGGTTCAATTCCCAGCATTCCAAAACAAACAAACAAATAAATAATGAAATCTTCCCTGTTGTCTAGAAATTATGTATATCAAGGCAATTTTAAGAAAAATCATTTGTGCAACCTTTCTGGACACAGCAGTTCCAGCTTGACTGTTTAATCACACAGTGAGCAAAGACTAAAAGCACAGGCTCTGGAACTTGCCTGGCTGGGTTCACATTCTAGCTCTACCACTTTCTATCTGCAACCTCAGTAAGTGCTTGTCTCCTGTGCCTCAGTTTCTTTATCTGAGAAAATGGATAGAATAATAGAATCCACCTTACAGTGTGAGAATTCAATCTGTCACTCACTACATGTAACATGCTTAGGATAGTACCTGGTACACAAAAAAGTCTCATTATATATTATTTATTACTTCTCATGTCTACTCTTACGTAGGCAGCACAGAAACATTGATTTGGAATATTAAATATTATCTACTAAATAACTTTTAGAGTATTCTTTGGTTTTTTTGGAGGGGGTACCAGGGATTGAACTCAGGGGCACTTGACCACTGAACCACATCTCCAGCCCTATTTTGTATTTTGTTTAGAGACAAGATCTCACTGAGTTGCTTAGCCTCACTGTAAAGACTAGATGACCAGAAGGAGATGAATTAAAGCTGCTCGGCAAGGCTTTATTGAAAATACACACTCTCAGGCCGAATCCTCCCATCCATCAGAGTGTGTCCGGGAGGAATGGTGCTGGGGCTCCGGTGTAGGGAGAATTCTAAAGGCCCAGTCAGGAAGGGGAGGGTTTGGGGGCAGGAGGAGAAGGCCAGAGTCCTTCCTGGATAGGTCAGGAAAACCCTCTGATTGATAGGAGGTATGTCTACTGGTGACAGTCAGCGTCTGGCTAGCCACTCCTTTTTGTAGCTGCCCTGCTCCCGGCTGCCCTGACCGGTCCTTCTAATTGAACATCCTGGACCCTGATCCGACCTAACACTCACTTTTGCTGGCTTTGAACTCGCGATCCTCCTACCTTGCCTCCAGAGCTGCTGGGATTACAGGCGTGTGCCACCGAAACTGACTAGTGTATTCTTTTTTTTTTTTTAAGTTGTCAATGGACTTTATTTATTTATATGTGGTGCTCAAAATTGAACCCAGGGCCTCACACATGCTAGGCAAGCACTCTACTACTGAGCCATAGGAGCACTCTCCATACCTTCAACCCCTCCCTTCCATCTCTCCCCATTCTATGCTAATAGACTGTGTTCTTGCCAGAGCACCCCTTTGTTTGTGACCTTTGGATCTGATTGGTCCAAGAGTGCATACAAGCTTCTATACTTTCTGGAATAAATGGTGTTTTCTGCATCTCCCTCCAATGTTTCTGTGTCTCCCTGGGGCAGAGCAGATTCTTTACCTACACCCTGGGGCCTGGGGAATTTGGCTCTGTGGACCACCACCATCCAGAGAGACCCCCTATCATCTTCCTCCCTGAAGACTCCTTCCTCGTCTTTTCTGGACCCCAACTCGTGGAGCAGGACCCATGTGGCACCCCCCCCCCGAACCCCCTTTTTAGCAATACTGAGCCACAATCCTAGCCCTGCTAGTGTATTCATGATCGATAAAAATTTCTGTACAATGCAATAACCATCATTCTGTGCAATTCTGAGTTCCCAAAATCCAAACTAAAAAAAATCATAGTAACTCTCAGATTTTTCCTGCAAGCAAAAGACCACTGCCTGTAAGAGATGCTGATATACACGGATGTTGTGTATGCATTTCACACACATATACCAGCATGAACTTTTGATTGCATTTACCCCTTGGCACACATTATTGGCCAATAGTCTGTTGTTCCCAAACTGAAGCTCTTACAGTTATGGGCTCTGGGAAAATAGAACTCAATGCTTACAGCATGGCCTGGTTCACTAGAGATGTGTTGGAAATAGACTCAAAGGCTCCATGGTACTGCTGGCCCATGTTGTCTCCGCACACAACTTGACATTGCCAGGCTTAGAGTAATTTTTACTACAACTTCAGATAAATTTTATTACTCCAAATTTACAGGTTCTACGCAGTATTATTGGATTTTAATGCCCTTGCTCTTGGAAGTGTCTTTAGTCTCTTCTTTTTATTCTGACCCAAATTTGGACTTAGCCTTTTCCCTCTGCCCCAAAGTTTCTGTTCCACTCCCAATACAAAGTAACAAACAGCAAGATGATTCAGCATTCTTAATTTCAGTGGGAAAAGTATACAAAATAGTCAATGTAGCAGTCTTGTATAGATGCTACCTCTATCACTAATGAATTATGGATGGGTCAACTCATATTTTTATTGTTTTTCTAAAATTATTTAATGTTATGAATGTTTTTGTTTCATAGAATTTTTTTTTCTTTTTTGTGGTTCTGGGGACTGAACACATGGGCAAGCACTGTACCACTGACCTACATTTCCAGTTCTCTGATCCCTCTAGCAAAATTCCTAGGAGTATGTACTTGAAAACGTTTATTCTGTTGTTGGGTGGACTGCTCTATAAATGTTGATTAAATCCTGTTGGTCAAGGGTATTAAGTTCTTTTATATCCTTGCTGACTTTCAGCCTACTTTTTTCTACCAAAAAAAAGGAGGAGGACGGTTTTGAAAACTCCAACTGTAGTTCTGAATTTGCCTATTTTTCCTTTCAGTTCTTAATGGATTGACGTTTTTATTATTATATTTTATTCCTCTGTCTTTAGTGGTTTTCTTTGCTCCAAAGTCTATGTTGTATGATATTATTGTAACTACTGCTTTATTTTGATTAATGTTTGTATAATATAATTTGTTCCATCCTTTTCTTTCAACTTGCCTATATTGTTATATTTGAAGTGAGTTTCTTATAGACAACATATAGCTTATAATTATGCATTTGATGTAATTATTTATATGTTAGACCTTAAGTCTAACTTGCCATTTGTTTGTTCTCTTGTTTTTTTATTTTGCTGTCTTCTCTTTTCTGTTTTCCTATGGGTTACTTAAATATATTTTAGTATTCCACTGTTATGGTTTAATGATGAGGTGTCCCTCAAAACTCACAATGCAAGAAGGTTTAGAGGAGAAATGATTAGGTGATGAGAATCTTAACCCAATCAGTGAATTAATCCCCTGATGAGATTAACTGAATAGTGACTGAAGGCAGGTGGGATATGGCTGGAGGAGGTGGGTCACTGGTAGCTGCCTTTGGTGTATATATTTTGTACCTGGCCAGTGGAGTTTCTGTCTGCTCTCTGATCATCAAGTGAGTTGCTTCCCTCTGTCATACTCTTCCACCATGTCATCACTGAAAATATTGTCCTTCCTTCCACCATGATGTTCAGCCATATCTCAAGCCCCAAGGAATGGAGTCAACTGCCTATAGACTGAGACCTCTGAAACTGTGATCCTTCAAACTTTTTCTCCTTTACAGTTGTTCTGGTTGAGTGTTTTAGTTACAGCAACAAAAAAGCTGACTAAAATATCCACCTTGATTTATCTAAGGTGTTTTTGATTGTACATTTTTGTAAAGTTTTTTAATGTGATTGCTGAGTATTTGTTATGCTTACATGATTTATCACATCTGCTGGTATCAACATTTTACCAGTTTGAGTCAAGTATGGAAATTTAATCTTTTATGTCCTTTTGTCCTTTTTATTTGTAATATAATTGACTCACTATTTCTTCTACATACATTAAGAACCACATAGGGCAGTGTTATAATTTTTACTTCAACTGTCAAACATAATCTGGCACACTCAAAAGGATAGGAAAATGTTTTGCATTTACCCATAAGTCTACTCTTTTCATCACTCTTTTTCCTTATCTAATGTTGCAGACTTCGATTTTTCATTCCTTCCTATATTTAGAACTTTTAAAAGCCATTCTTTTAGGTTAAGCCTATTGGTAAGAAATCATATTAGTTTTCCTTCAATAGAAAATGATTTCTTCTTCATTCTTAAAGGACATATAGATGAGTTTAGGAATTTATATTGACAGTGTGATTGTCCCTTGGTATCCAAAGGGGGCTTGGTTCCAGGATATCACTCAGATACTAAAATTCATGGATGCTCAAGTCTCATATATAAAAAGGTGTAGTGCCTGTATAAATCCTACACACATGTTCCTGTATTGTTAACATCATTTCTAAATTGCCTGTAATACCTGACACAGTGTAAATTCCATGTAAATAGCTGTTATTCTTTTATTTAAGGAATAATAACAAGAAAAAATTCTGTATCTGTTCAATAGAGGCACAATTTTTTTCTGAATATTTTTGATCTGTGGTTAGTTGAATCCACAGATGTAGAATGTCCAGATGTATAGAGCCAACTATACTTACTTTGTCATCACTGAAAATATTGTCGCTTCCTTCTGGTTTTCATAGTTTCTCATGATAAATCTACTGTCTTCAGATGTTTGCCTGTATAACTAAGGTGTCTTTTCTTTCTCACTGATTTTTATAAAATGTTTTTATCTTTTAATTTTCAGAAGTTTCCAGAAACTTGACCATGATGTTTCCTGGTATGAATTTCTTAGGATTTATCTTGTTTGGGGTTTGCTAAGCATCCTGAATCTGTAGACTTAGGTGAGTTTTCAGCCATTATTTCTTCTAGTACTTTTTTAGTTTCATTCTCTTTCCCTTCATTTTTCAAGATACTGATGACAAGATCACTAACTCTTCTTTTATAGTCTCATAACCCCCTGAAGGATTTTTTTTTACTTTTTTTTTCCAATCTATTTTACTTTATCATTCAGTTTGTACAATTTCTGTTATCGCATTTTCAGATTCACTTTTTTCCCTCTGTCTTCTCACTGCTAGGTTTACCCACTGAGTTTTAGTTATTGTATCCTAAACATTACATTTGATTTCTTTATGTCTTCTATTTCTTTATGAAAACTTACTTTCTTATATTTGTTTCAAGCATTTTTATTTGTATTAAAACAAACACCTTGTATTTGTTTGAAGCATTTTTATAATGATTCCCCTGAGACCTTTATCAGATAATTGTAACATTTCTGCCATCTCAGTTGGCATCTATTCATCAACCCACCCCTCCTCCATTTAGACTGAGACCTTTCTGGTTCTTGGTATGAGCAACTTTAGGTGTTTTGGGATCATACGTAAATCACTTGGAAGGGAAAGTGGAAATGGAGAGTGAGGTACCTCATTACTGCCAGATGAGAGAGAATTTCAGCATGCCACTTGACCTTCATGACATCTGAGGGGGAGGGCTACTCATTATTGTTAGGTAGGTGTGAGAGTTTCTGATTCACACTCATCCTCCACTGCTACCTCCCTGGCTGGCAGGGATTGAGAGAACATGTGTCTGTTTTCCTGATGGCTTCCACTGACAGCAGTAGGAAGAAAGTGGGATGAAAGTCCAGACTCCAGTAACTCTCCTCTGAAACCACCCCAGCATGGAGGGGCAGGGGACTTGATTACTTCTGGGCAGGTGTGGAACACCATGTCGTCTCCATGGATACCATGAGTGAGGGATGAAAGTTCCATCTCCTTAACTCTGCTCTAGCCCAGTGAGAGGACTGGAGAGGAAGGTTGGTGCCGCTACTATTACAACCTGGGAACAGTGGAAAGCTAGGCTTCCAGCTCAGTTTTTGCTGCTCTGAGAGGGGCAGGGCTTCAATTTTTTTTGTGATGTTTGACGAGAGCCAAGCAATTATTGTCTAATCATTTTCTGGCTCCCTAATTACCCATTTCTTGGTCCTTCAACTAGAGACAACAGACTTTGGGAGTATTTTGTGTTGCTGAGCTGTTGTTTTTTGTTTTTATCTTTTTCATTTTTCTTTGTTTTTGTTTTTGTTTTGCCTGCATTCGTTGATTCATTGGCATTTCTGCGTGTTCAACTTCTTTCATTGCAAGTCTAGGATAAGTCAAAAAGAAAACTCAGGGAAGGGAATTCATCCCTCTGGCCCTAAGTCTCTAACCATTCTGCCTTCTTCTCTTCACATATCAGCATCTCATGTTTGTCTTATACATAACGTCCACGGTTCTTAGTTATATTTGTTGAGTTATAGTTATTGGAAGCACTAAGGAAAAGACATTTATTCCATCTCCCAGTTAGATGTTTTAAATAAAACTGCAATAAGCTGTTGTAAACACAAGAGGTCTCTTCTAACATACTTCTTATGTGTTTTTCACTCAAGAAAGGCTGTTTCAGCATTCTCACACATAATTCTGAGAGATTCAATTGCTGTTTTATTTTTCAATTCTTAAATACCAAATTCTCTTCCATTTCATCTTGGGAAAAAAATCTGCTTTATTTAATTATTTATTCAAGGTTATGTTACTCAATAGGAATGACTATAAGCCTGAAGAAGCAATGACATTTATTCTTCACCCACATGAATCAGTTTATTTTTGACACATTATAAATTATAAATGTGTCACTGCCCAAAAAGAGATTACAATCTGAAAATGCAAAGTAACTTTTTAAATAAAATTTCACAATTTTGAAAGTGTACTGAGTTTAGGTTAGATAGATATAGTAAGTTCTGGTAATCTTATTGCATGGCAAAGTGAATGTTAACTAATAATGTGCTGGGAGCTAGATGTGGTGACCCACACTTATAATCCCAGCAGCTGGGGAGGTTGAGGCAGGAGGATCACAAGTTCAAGGCCAACCTCATCAAAAGCGAGGTGCTAAGCAACTCAGTCCCTGTCTCTAAATAAAATACAAAATAGGGCTGGAGATGTGGCTCAGTGGTAGAGTACCCCTGAGTTCAACCCCCGGTACCCCCCCAAAAATAAAATAATGTGCTGGGGTTGTAGCTCCATCAAAGAGCACTTGCCTAGCAAGTATGAGCCTCGGTTCCCAGCACTACAAAATAATAATAGTAATAATAATAATGTATGTTTCAAAATTGCTGAAAAGAGTGGATTTTAAATGTTCCCACCACAAAGAAATGATAAGTATGAGACAATGTGTATGTTAATTAGCCTGATTTAATCATTTCACAATGTATACAGGTATCAAAATGTCAAATTGTATCCCATAAATACACATAATTTTTATTACTCAATTAAAAATGAAATTTTAGAAATATTCCAAAATTAGTTTTATTATTCCTGTATCTTTCACAAAAAAAGAAAAAGAAAAAGAAAAAAAAGAGCACTCATTGAAAACCTTAAATTGTTCTCACAACTTAAAGGAAAACAATTTGTAGGAAAAAAAAAAGGAAATCCTTCCCATTTAAATCAATCTTGGTATTTGCAGGTAGGACAGCAGATGTTTTAACACTTGAATGTCTATACTTTTGTTTATCAAATGTAAATACAAAAATGAGTTAAATATTGCCAACAGGAAATATTGGAAATTCTTGGGGCTATTCTAGTTGAATGTCAGCTTCCACTGCCAGGGCTGGCAGCTCATAACCTCTCACCCTCATTCTTTCATCTTCACTCAGGGTAAATGATCAATCTTTTTAAGCATCACCATAGAAATTCAAATTGAAACTCTTGGAGCCTTTGGAAATGTAGATTGCTATTCCAGTTCAAGGGTAGGTGAAGGTCAGACACTGCTTCCCTAACCCTACTCTCAGTAAGCCTGTGACTATCTAATAATTTAAAACCCTTTCTCCCCTGTTCAGATAGAGAGGAATTCTCATGACCTCTAACCAGTAAGCAGGATTTCACTATTCAATCACTTATGTATTTAAAAATTTAAAATTACCATAACAAAACACGAATGCCATTTCAAACTAAGCTTTCCTAAACTTTTGACCTAGATGCATTTGTGGGTGAATTCAGTAAGGAAAAATAAATAAATAATTGTCTCCCAATAGAAAGCCTTTACATTGCCTATTATTCAGAATTAGTGGTCATGACAGCTTTAAAAAAAAAGAAGAAAAGGATAAAGGTCGAAAATCTGCATAATGAAGGGCATCTCTCCTGCTGTGAACTCTGAAGGGGAGGTGTAAGAAGCAAGGGCAAATTTGCTTCCTGCAGCACTGGTGCATGGCTTTCATGGAGGACAATATAATGATGCCTGCTGGAGCTCACCAGTGTCTCCTCCTTCTGCCACTTACTGGCTGATGCCTCTACTCAGTTTACTTACCCATAGAAAACTGTACCTGCCTTATGTACTGCATGAAAGTTTCAGGTTATTTTTGTTTTATTTTGTTTTCTTTTTTAGTGCTGAGAATTAAACCCAGGGACTCATACATGTCAAGCACATGCTGTACCACTTAACTGCACCCCAAATTCTTTCATAAAGTCTTTTGAGGAATGAATGAAATAAAAGATATGAGCAGGACATTTGAAGTCCAAAATAATAGTTCAGCTTCCTTTTGATTCATAAGCCATGATTTTTGTTTTGGTTTGGTTTTGGTTTTAAGTCAGAACAGACATAGCTAAGGCTTCACAGTAAGAGTTTACTGGCAAGATGTGGGGATAGTTTGGAAGGAAAAGAGAACAATGTATGCAACACATAGCATACCTGTAGTCCCAGCTATTCACAAGGCTGAAGCAGGAGGATTGTGTGAGACCAGAAATTGGAAGCAGCATAGGCAATCCTGCATGAAAGGAGAAAAAAAAAAAAGTGAGGAACTCCAAAATGATTTAGAGCATTGAAGAAAACACAGTATAGAGAAGAAAAAAAAGAGAGAAACTAAATAAATAAATAGGATCCAGATCATGGGCAACATTGTTATTTCAAGAAATGTTTTTATTTAGCCTTAAATGATAAGAGGTCACTAAGTGCATCCAAACAGAAGAGTCAAATGGATAGATGTACATTTAAGAAAGATCATGTTAGTTGTTTCTGAAGGACCAACTTCAGAGAGCAAGATTAGAGATCAAGAGAAAAATTAGAAGCTTATTGCCAGAGTCTAGGGAAAAAATGAAGTCCTAAGCTAACATAGGTAAAGTGGAAATAGGGAAATAGGGATGGAACTTTGGGCTGGAGGTTGTGCTGTGTATAGAAAAAGGGGGAATTTAAGAAGACTTAGGTTTTCTGATGTTGAAAACTGGATAGATGGCTGATTTTTTTTTAACATTTTTTAGTTGTAGGTGGACACAAAACCTTTATTTTATTTATTTATGTGATGCTAAGGATCGAACCTAGCGCCTCACACGAGGAGCAAGCACTCTACCACTGAACTACAACCCCAGCCTGATGGCTGGAGTTTGGTTTGGTTTGGTTTTCATTGTTTGACTATTGTCTTTTCATAATTTTGTAAGAATACACCTCTTCCTAATTAGTTAAGTTCTGTGGTCCATCCATGGACCCAATTATTCTAAGATGTGTGAAAGCAAAGCCCCATGGTGTACTGCAACTTGTGTAAAGTCGTGAAACATCACAGCCTGGTGTTATATAATTTGCCATTTGAACCAAGCCTCTCTAAACTTTTGATCTGGATGCATTTGAGTGAAGACAGTGGGGAAAAAATAACTTATTCATGACAGGAAGCTTTGTGGTTGTTTATTATTCAGAATTAGTAGAAATGACAGCTTAAAGAAAAAGGAAAACAGATTTTAAAACATGCATAATGAAATATGAATAAAATTTGACATTCAAAAACCATTGAAACCAGGAGTAGTGATTCATACCTGTAATACCAGATACTTGGGAGGCAAGAGGATCACAATTTTGAGGCCAACTTCAGCAACTTACCAAGACTCTTGTCTGAATATTAAAAAAAGGTCTGTGTATGTAGCTCAATTGTAGAGCACCCCTGGATTTGATCCACAATACTGGAAAGAGAGAGAGCGAGGGAATAGAAGATGAACGGCATGCTATCTGGAATTATCTTCAAAATAATCCATTGTGAGGAAAGCAGAAATATATAATGTTAAAATGAAATAAGATTAGTTATGTTAAACCAAAACTCTTGCAACTAAGAAATCCCTGAACTAAAAGGGTTTATTGAGCCACTAAATGCTAGCCAGAAATAAAGGACCAGTCCTGGGACAAGTGTCCACAGCTACTAGCAGCAGGCTAGGTAGCAGATAGAAAAGCATCCCTCAGTCTGGAAAGCCAGAGTATTTTATAAGGAAAATTAGGGGGAAAGAATGCAAACATTGATTACATTGGGCCTACATTGGCTATAGGTAAGAGGAAAGGGACAACTCACAGGGGTCAAAGTTTTGAAATAGGAGGATAAGCCACAAAAAGTATTTGCTGGGGCTGGGGTGTGGCTCAGTGGTAGAGCGCTTGCCTACCACTAGCATGCATGAATTACTGGGTTCGATTCTTAGCACCACATATAAATAAATAAATAAAGGTCTATTTACAACTAAAAAATATTTTTTAAAAAAATATTTGCTGCAACTTGTTTGCTTGGGGTTATATGCAGAATGCAACAGCACTTTGCTTGTCCACACTTCGGGGTTCTGAATCAAGATTTCAACATACATTCAGGGGAATGGAGCAGTTTTGTTTGTTTGTTTGTCCCAGAAGCTGTTAGCTAATTAACTTCTTTTGTCTTGCTTCTCCTCCATCCTCTGTCCTTTGTAATTAAATTTAGAAAAATCTTATAATTTTTTCTTTATTAGTCATATGTTACTAATGAGGGCATGGGATGTGTCAATATATTTATCCTCTCTACCTTTATCTATGTTTTTAAATTTGCATCATAAATTTAAACTAATTTCAAAGAAAAATAAATAGATACAAATGCTTCTTAAAATCATTTCCAGTAAAATTTTGTTCCCATTCTTGGAATTGGGGAGGAATAGCAGAACAGTTTCAGAATCTTTGTAAAATTTTCTATAAAAACAATCAGAACCGATGTTGGTGAAGAGTCAAGGGCAGGAAAGTCAACTGTAGTTTATCTCCAAACCAAAAGTTACCTGAGCTACCTTTAATCCAATAAGCCAGCCCATTGCTTCCAAAGCAGGAGTCTGTGGAACTACTTCCTAGA
Source organism: Geosciurus inauris (assembly GCA_004024805.1). Lineage (NCBI taxonomy): Eukaryota > Metazoa > Chordata > Mammalia > Rodentia > Sciuridae > Geosciurus > Geosciurus inauris. The sequence continues at coordinate 188,804 of PVHX01001289.1, forward strand.
GAACTGGAACATCATTTTGATAATTGGATATAATTTTTTCATGGCTAGGAGGAACTGGATTGGAGGAGAACTATGCAGAGCCAAGAGTACCACCTTCAAAGCTGACATTAGTACCATTGAAATAGAAACTATGCTTTCCATTAAGCTATATGTAGTTTCCTGTACACAAGGCAATATGTGTTTCTTTTTCCTCCTATGCTCCATTAATACTTTCAGGCATCCCTGTCACTATTTGTCTTGCACATGATAAATATATTTTTATTTTTTAGTATTGTAGGGGAGGGAGAGGGAGATAAAAACACCTTTGGCATAATTCACTAGAACAGCTGTGTGCGATAACCTCCAATCAGTTTTCTTCATTTCAAAACTATTTCCAATCACAAATATTTCTTTAAAATACACTTGTGCATTTCACCCGTGGATGTCTATGACTTCACCCTTAGAGTCTCCCCAATTCTGTGCTTGTATTGGAAGGACAAAACATTATACTAGTAGATTTTTCTACTAATTATTTTTTGAAGTGTTGTTATCCCAACACAAAAGAACTCTTTTGCTCAGTATAACAAAAATGGAAATTCTATGTGTATTCAATGGTAAATAGACAAATTTTATTTTTCATTTCCACTTGAAGAGTTACATTCATACAAAAGTTTACAAGTAATGGTTTTTATTTTGATTTTTTAGTAAAAAGTTGCCTTGGTTGCATATACAATATAATGTTAATTGCTTATAGGATAGTTAAACATCAATATTGAAGCTAATCTCTAACTGCTGTCTTGCAGATATGAAGGAATGTTCACCAAATATGTATTTTGTACTTTGCTGCATTGTACACTGAAACTAATAAGCCCAGGAATTATATATATTATATGCATGTACTGTTTCTAAAAACCACAAACTAAGAATAATAAAGTATCAATATAGTTTAGTGCCTGTTAATTTTACTATTGTTATGCAAATGTAGGGAAGTCATAGGGATTATAAATTAAATTTGAATAAAGTTTAAAACTATATATTTTATGATAAAGAGCCTTTGACTTAAGATGGCCAAAACACTGATACTATATATTTGCTGTAATGAGATTTATAAGAGTTTTATTTGTCTGATATTAAAAGCTACTTAATAAATACTTATTTCTGTTAACTTGAAAATAAATAAATAAATAAAATCAGGAAAACTAAGAGAACAAATCCAAAGATGGAAAATTCCCAAGTTTTCCTAAGTACTCCTAAACTCTCAGATACTCTATAAAGCATTTTGGAATATTAATAACTGCAGAAACTGCAAAGGGATTATAGGAAGATTTGAGGATGTACTATCTGTCAGGGGTTTGTGTCTATGAATTCTTGAAAGTAGCAAACCAAACCAACTTTACATGACAAAGACCTGCATTAAAGAGAAAATGCTGAGAGTAGAATCCTAATTGAGTAAGACAGGAAAAACAAGGACAAAGGAAAGAGAAAACCCAGATAAAGCTGGAGGAGCAGGACAGAGAAGGAAAACCATGAGCAATTCACTGCTGTATTTTTTATCACTTTGTATAAACAACAAAAGAAAGCTCTAGAATCATGAAATTAGAAAAGTTATACTGGTTCATTCATCTTTCTTTAACAAATAATTCACAGAAAAGGATTGTATCGAATCTCAAAGTTGGTATTAACAGAAAAAGTGAATTGTGTAAAGATTAAATATTTACATACTATTGAATAATGCCAGAAATTCAAGTTCACAAAACAGATGAAAATTTTGAAAATGAAAGAACATTTTTTAGTCAGTTTTCAACAAACTACCTAAGGCTGGGAACTTTCCTAACAAGTCTACTACAGAACAAACTCCAGGCAACCCAAATCAGAGAATACTGAAATGAGGATGGTGAAATATGAGGAGAAAAGTCTTATTTTGGCTCATAGTTTTGGATATTCCTGTAAGACGAACGACCAGATGGAAGTGAAACAGGACCAACACAGGCTTTTATTCTGAGAAATAAGCTCCCGGACCAGTTCCCCGCCCAGTCACCAGGCTCGAACAGGTCAGGAAAAAGGCCCCGTCCCTCGTGTTACACAGGGTTATAAGGCCTCTCCCCATCTGGAAAAGGCAGGCTTGAGGCCAGGAAGAGGTGTTGACTTAGAGTCCACTGTCCTCTGAGATTGGTTTGGTGCAGCTGGTGAGGTCAGATTCCTTCTGGTATGAGCCGAGAGCCATGGAGCTTCTCATACTGTAAGTTTACTTCTTCTTCCATACAGATCATTGGGGGCCGCCATTTTCGTGTGCTTGACGCATGCGTGCTGCGTTCGGTGCATGCGTCGCGTGCGTGCTATGTTTGCGCGCGACAGTGGACGGGCTGGCTCCTGGCGGTGATGGGAGAGAGAGAGGTTCTAGAATTGTCTCCCAAGGAACTTTCTGGCGCAGTGCCCATGCGGCGTGGCATGGTAGTGGGAAACAGTCCAAAATTGCCTCCCAAGCAAACTTTCTGGTGCCGCATTGGCGCAGCGCCGCGCAGCACAGCAGGTGGGTCTGGTTTTCTGTGTCTGCCTCTGACCTAACAATTCCAGTTAATGATTTGTTGGTCCTGTGCCTTTGGGCTTATGGTAAGGTAGGAGGAGCACATGCCAGAGCAAAAACCAGAAAGCCAAAAGGAGTGAGAAGGGAACTAGGGCCCCAAATCCCCTTTGGGGTCACACCCCCAATGACCTAAGCTCCTCCCACTAGGCTCTACCTCCAAAGGTTCCATCATCTCCTGAAAGCACCACACTGGAGGGCCCTTGGGGGACATTTAGGATCCAAACTATAGCCTCAATAATATTGTACCAGATCACAAATCTCTGCCTTATTTCAAGGAAAGAATTCTTGGCTTCTGTGGATCTGATGTTTCTATTTTAGATGTAGATAACTGAGTCAATATCCTCCAGATTCTAAGGAAAAAATATTCCTGGAAAATTTAGGACACATTTCAAAGAATGACAGCAATCTTTAAGTACCTGTACTAATTAATTATAATTGCTATGTAATCTACTACCTTCAAGAAATAGTAACTTAAAACAACAAATAGTTTGCGTGGTTAGTAACCTGGGAGCAGCTTAGCTGGGTGGTTCTAGTTCAGGGTCGCTCATGATATTTCAGACATATCATGAGCCAGGGCACAAGTCATTTCAAGGTTTGACTGGGGCTGTAACATCTGCTTTCAAGCTCACCCACATGGCTCTTGGCAGTCTCAGTCCTCCCCACATGGGCCTATCCACAGACGGCCTGAGCAGCCTCATAGCATGGCAGCTGCTTTCTGCAGAGATCTGATCCAAGAACAGGAAAGAGTTCCTGACAAGTTGCAGTCTTTTATAACCTAACCTTGGAAGTTACCATCACATCTGCCATATTCAATTGGTTAAATAGGCCAACATCTGTATATCATGAGAAGGATCAGAAGGGTTTACAAACCAAGAAACAGGCATCATTGTAGGTTATTCTGGAGATCCAGAGACATAAATTTCTCACAATTACACAATTAAATGAAGGGATATCTGGATTTCAAACCAAGATTCTCTGTGATTTCAGAAACCATTCTCTTTGTAACATGGTAAAACCAGAAGGAATGTGAATTTTGAAGCTACTAGATCTTTCTCTTATAATTCAACTACAAGAAAAATAGAACTAAATTTCCCAAAAGTCCTATATTTATGCTTTTAATAGGTAAATGGGTCTTACCTTATTCTCAATGACAATGGATGTCCACAGACAACTTCAAAGTTCAGCATAGCAGTTTAGCTGCTCTTCTCTTTCAAGTACAGAAACTCAAAATTTTCCTGTATGTAATTTATGCCCATTTTTTAAAGTAAAGAAGGATCAAAATGGCCAAGAACTCAATCTGAACTTTACAGCAGCAATTCTCAACTTTTTTTGTAGATGCATTTTATTATATAATATCAAAAAATCACATTTTTTATGATATTTTATCAATCTCATCAGAGAAGTCTTTAGTTCTTGGGAAGAAGTCATGTTTAGAGTGACAGATTCATACTTTCAAAAATCGTGATTTCATTTGAAAGCTGGAATTTTTCCAAGCATGGTGGCACATACTTATAATCCCAGTGGCCCAGGAGGCTGAGGCAGGAGAATCATAAATTCAAGGCCAGCCTTAGCAATACAATGAGACCCTAAGCAACTTAGTAAGATCCTGTCTCAAAATAAAAAATAAAAAGTGCTGCAGGTGTAGCTCAGTGGTAAAACACCCCTGAGTTCAACCCCCAGTATAAAAAAGAAGAAGAAAGAAGCCAGGTGTGGTGGTGTAAGCCTGTAATCCCAGCACTTAGGGAGGCTGAGACAGGAGAATCACGAGTTCAAAGCCAGCCTCAGCAACAGTGAGGTGCTAAGCAACTCAGCGAGACCCTGTCTCTACATAAAACACAAAATAGGGCTGGGGATGTGGCTTAGAGGTTGAGTACCCCTGAGTTCAATCTCCAGTACCAAAAAAAAAAAAAAAAAAAAAAGGAAGAAGAAAGAAATGAGCTAGAATTTTATCATTAACAACAAATAGTTGTTTTTGTTGCTTTTCTCATTTAAAAAATAAAGTTTGCCTGATATCCAAATCTGAATAATTATAATCTATCTGGGAAAATATGATGTTCTGTGGGGGAAAAAAACTGCACCTAGTGAAAACTAAGTTTTCACTCAAAGAATTTAAAAAGTGCTTTTTCTGAGACATACTTTAAAGTGTGAAGCAGAAGTGCTTTACTTTCATCTTCCATTTCTTTACTCAGATGCTTAAAAAGCCAATTATGTGAAGGATAAAATTTAATACCATTTAAAATGTTTATCGCCTCATCAAGGATCAGTGTGACATTCTTCATTGTTTGTGGTACTGAAGGTGAACCTCTTGTGCATGATAGGCAAGTTCTCTACCATGGAGCCATCTCCTCAGCCCAATTGATGTGTTTTTGTTTGTTTTATTGTAAGTGCATGAACGTTGAAACACTCATCAACTGTTAATTCAGTTTGGGGTCATGCTTTGGTTCTCATTAAGGTTCCAGCAGTCTTACCCACTATTGCTTTTGTACCATTAGTACAAATATCAACACAGATGTAAGGAGCATATGCCATGGGCATGCCTGGACATGCTGGGGACTCACTGGGTTGCTGGCCATAAGGAACAGCAGCCATTGACTTGCTTAGTCAGGCCTGCTTGCAATTGATGGGGGCTGTAAAAGGCACCTAACCATAGGCCTACAATTGATAGGGAGCCCAGCCCATGCAATCAAGGGCTGCAAGGGGCACCTAACTGTAGGCCTACAATTGATAGGGAGCTCAGCTCATGTAATCGACAAGGTGCAGTAAGGGGCACCTAACTGTAGGCCTACTGGTTACATGTGCAAAGAAAGGCTCAGTTGCAATTATACTATCTCACTGGACATAACCAATGGACATTGGCTTTCACTGGGAGTAACCAATCACCAGCCCACACCACCAACTCAGCCCACACCGCCAACTTAGCCCACATCACCAACTTGAAATTGCTTTTAAACTGCTTGCCCTGCCACATTTTTGGGCTTGCTCCAAGGACATCAGTGAGACCAGCCACCTTGCTGTCTGTCCCTGGATCATCATCTGAAGAGAACCACCAGATAAGGACAACGTCTGCTCTTTGGCTAAGAGAAGTGACCTGGCACCAGAGGTGCCTTGGGGCTCATGGTTGCTCCAGGATTATGTGAATTAATTATAATGTTTAGTTGCCCTAGGATTGTGTAAATTGCAGGTAGTGCTTAGTTGCCCTAGGATAGTGTAACTTACCTATAGTGTTTGATTAGTGTGCATCAAAAGCTAGTTGGAGTGCTCCAGCACACACAATACTTTTTTGCATTAATTATATTTTATGATTGTTGTGATTGAACATACACTTGCATTTAAAGACAATCCACCTCTGAGTAATTATTAATTACATATGCCGCTCATGATAACAGATAAAATGGCAAACTAGGGGTTAGTATTTTTATAAGGAATAATAATACTAATAATGAAGCTCATGAAAAAGTTGACCATGCAGACCTTCTTGCAAGTGTCTTGCAAAATAATGTTTTGGGATGTAGCTCATTGGCAGAGCACTTGCATGAGGCCCTGGATTTGATTTCCAGCACAGAGACAGACAAACAGACACATATACACACACACACACACAGAGAGAGAGAGAGAGAGAGAGAGAGAAATAATGCTTTAAATTGTTACATTCATTGAACTCTGATCATTTAAAGACCTTCAATTGATTTCTTAAGGACTTTTGAGACATGTTCCTTAATTTCCTTGTCTGATTCCCTGCCAGGGGTCACACTCCCCATTCCCTTTCCAAAATCTCCAAACACATGTCAGGCAAGTGCCAAGTGGACCATGCCAGTTCTCCACATGCCCAGTCCAAGGGTCAGGGAATTGCTGAAAGCACTCACTTTAATAGTCGCTCTGGACCTTCACAAGGGATGTGCTCTGCATTGTTAGTCAGCATGTCCACTGGAGAAGTCATGCATTTAACCATAGCTTGAACATGGTTGACATGCTACCACTCCTAGACCATGATTTACTGATGAATTGTAACCCATCCAACTTTCTTATCACTTGCAGATTTATAGTGTTACAATGTAATTTTATACAAGTACACCTCTTTCCAGCTTTTAGATAAAAAAAAAATTCCTCATTAGAAAATATGCAAAAATTTGCCTCATAGGAAAAGTTGTCTATTTAAAAAAAAAAAAAAAAAAAAAAACTACAAAGTAGATTGGATTTGAGACCTTGGACTCAGCAAAGCATTTCCTGAGGAGAAAGGAATGCTGAGAGTCATTCTGAGAGACCTACAGAACCACATGTCAACAAAAAGAGAATTAATTAGTTCATTAATTTCCTTCCTTTCTTTCCTTTCTTCCTTCATTCTTTCATTTTTTATGAAAACGGTGTCACTATATTGGTAAATTACATAAGTAGAAAACCATAGACCTGTTGGGCTTAAAACAACAAGTAATTGAGGAAAAGTCTGCATTATCTGGATATGCTAGGGGTAAATGCTCCAGTTCAATAGCTGAATTGTATAGTAATAACATGTTTAGTTTTGTAAGAAACTGCAAGTTGCTTCCACTAGCAATATATGAGAGGTCTTATTTTCCCACAAACTTAACAATCATTTGGTATTTTTCATTTTAACCATTCTGATACAGGTGAAAGGATGTCTCTTTCAGTTGTGCCCAGGGGCTATTGCACTCAGAAACCTGAGATTTTGCTTTCAACTACCATGTGGCTCAGTGACCACATATTACGAACTGAATTATGTTCTCTCACATTCATATGCTGAAGCCCTCCCACCAGTGTGAGAGAAAGAGCTTTCAAAGAGGTACTTGAGGGTAAATGAAGACACATGGGGAGGACCCTAAATTGATAGGCCAGGTGTCCTTTATGAAGAGTAAGAGGGAGGAGGATGGAGGCTCAAAGGAATCCACAGTGATACATCAGATCTCTAAGAGTGGATGAAATCAGCATTCCTGCAGTGGCAAATTAAGGCACTGAAGGTTGAAATTAACATGTGGACTATTCTGAGCCTGTGTGTTAAAGCTAAGATACACTGACAGTACAGGACAAAAGGACTCCCTCATAAAAGAGGAAAGGAAATCCATCTCAAGTCTAAGACATCCGAAAACATGGGAAAAGAGGGAACCAAGTCTCCCTCCAAAATGTAATTCCATCCCCCCAAAAAGGAACCCAAACTTTTGAAGAGGAACAAATTCCAAAGAAAGATTACAAAATTGATTATTAAAAGTGATTAATGAGCCAAAAGAAAATTTAAGGAACAAATTAAAAGAGTAACACAGTAGGTGAAAGTCTATTTCAATAATGAGATGGAGATTATGAAAAGAAACCAATCAGAACTACTGGAAATGGCACACAAAAAAATCAAATAAAAAATTTACTTAAGAGTTCCACTCTGGAGTTCCTGTGGGCCAGAAGGAGCCAGGAGCCACAGAGGGCCAAAAACTGCCCTCAGGAAACTCCACGAGTGTCCAGCCAAAGTGAGACCAGAGACTGCTAGCCGCCAGCCACAGGGGAGCGTGCACCCAGGGTAAGAGTCACCCCAGAGACCCCAGCATGAGGAGACCCTACCCAAGTGAGGCCTGGGCCCTCCCCAGTTCTGCTCAAGCGTTCCTGTGGACAGGTGAGACAGAGAATCCAAAACTGCCCTCAGGGTATGCCAGAGGTGCCTGCTAGCTTCTAGCCCCAGGGGAGCTCACACCCATGATAAGGATCGCACACAGACTCTCCTGCTTGTGACCCTGCCTAAGTGAGGCCTGGGCCTGCCCCTAGTTCCACCCCAGAGTTCCTGCAAGAGAGGGGCAAAACAGCCCTCAGGGATCACCACAGAAGCCCAGCCAAGGCCACTCCCACTGCCCTCTAGAGGTACATCTACTGCTTCTGCCACCAACTTTAGTGATGATAGTGTCCATCTGAGGACACTAGGGGGAACAGAAGTAGCTCCTAGGTGAGATACAGGTAATCTGGAGTGTCAATATAAGATTATAGGATAGAAGCAACAGTACCTCAGATGGGTATTGCAAGAACGGAATATACACAATCAACATGAAAAAACCAGGGAAGAAAGTGCCCCAAATAAACCTTGATACCACTGTAACAGAATCCATTGACAACACAGTTGATGAAATGTTAGAGAAAGAATTCAGAATGTACATAATTTAAATGATCAGCAAATTAAAGAATGCCATAAGTGAGCAATTACAGGCAAAAATTGATCAATCCAACAAAGATATAGGAAAGCAAATAAAGGCAACCATTGATGATTCTAATGAAGGATTAGAGAACAATTGAAAGTAGCAAAAGATTACTTTAAGAAAGAGCTAGAGATGGTGAAAAAAAATCAGAAATTCTTGAAATGAAAGAAACAATAAACCAAGTAAAACACTCAGTAGAAAGCATCACCAGCAGACTAGATCACCTGGAAGACAGAACCTCGGATAATGAAGACAAGATATACAATCTTGAAAATAAACTTGACCATACAGTGAAGATGGTAAAAAATCATGAACAGAACATACAAGAAATATGGAACAGCATCAAAAGACCAAATCTAAGATTTATTGGGATAGAAGAAGGCACAGGATTTCAAACCAAAGGAATGCCCCATCTCTTCAATGAAATAATATCAGAAAATTTCCCAAATATGAAAAATAAATTGGAAAATCAAATACAAGAGGCTTACAGGACACCAAATGTACAAAATTTCAACAGATCTACACCTCTGGCACATAATAATGAAAATGCCCAGCATACAGAATAAGGATAGAATTTTAAAGGCCGCAAGAGAGAGGAACCAGATTACATATGAGGGGAGACCAATTCAGATCTCAGCAGATTTTTCAACCCAGACCCTAAAAGCCAGGAGATCATGGAACAACATATTCCAAGCTCTGAAAGAAAATGGATGCTAACCAAAAATCCTATATTGAGCAGCAAATTTGAGCAAAATTGAGCTTCAGATTTGATGATGAAATAAAAATAAACAAAAGTTAAAAGAATTTACAGCGAGAAAGCCTGCACTACACAGCATTCTTGGCAAAATACTCCATGAGGAAGAAATGATAACCAACAATGAAAATTTACAAAGAGAGGAACTACACTAAAGGAAAAACCATTCAAAAGAGAAAACAAGTCAAGGTAAAAACCAAAAATAAACCAAAATGACCGGGATTACAAATCATATTTCAATAATAATCCTGAATGTAAATGGCCTAAATGCACCAATTAAAAGACATAGACTGACAGACTGGATTAAAAAAAAAAAGACCCAACAATATACTGTCTTCAAGAGACTCATCTCACAGGAAAAGACATCCACAGACTGAAAGTGAAAGGCTGGGAAAAAACATATCACTCACATGGACCCTGCAAATAAGCAGGAGTTCCCATCCTCATATCAAATGAAGTGAACTTCAAACCAAAGATGGTGAAAAGAGATAAAGAATGTCATTTCATACTTCTTAAGGGAATCATACATCAACAAGACATAACAATCATAAATATCTATGCCCCAAATAATGAGGCTTCTATATATATCAAACAAATCCTTCTCAAATACAAGAATCAAATAGACCACAACACAATAATACTTGGAGACTTTAACACAGCTCTCTCACCATTGGATAGATCTTCCAAACAAAAACTTAATAAAGAAACCATAGATCTCAATGAAACTATCAATAATTTAGACTTAACAAACATATGTAGAGTATTCCATCCATCAAGGAGCAAATACACTTTTTTCTCAGCAGCACATGGATCCTTTTCCAAAATAGATTGTATGTTATGTCACAAAGCCAGTCTTAGCAAATACAAAAAAAATAGAGATACTACCCTGCATCCTGTCTGACTACAATGGAATAAAATTAGAAATCAATGACAGATTAGAAAATAGAAACTACTCCAACACCTGGAAACTAAATAATATGCTATTGAATGATGCGTGGATAACAGAAGACATCAGGGAAGAGTTAAAAAAAATTCTTAGAGGCAAATGAAAACTCTGATACAACATGTCAAAATATCTGGGATACCATGAAGATTGCACTAAGCTCATTTATGAGAAGAAGTAAAAGTCAACAAATAAAGGAATTGACTCTTCATCTCAAAGCCTTAGAAAAGGAAGAACAAATCAACACCAAAAGAAGTAGAAGACAGGAAATAATCAAAATCAGGGCAGAAATCAATGAAATTGAAACAAAAGAAACAATTCAAAAAATTGACAAAACATAAAGCTGGTTCTTTGACAAAATAAACAAAATTGACAAACCCTTAGCCACCCTAATGAAAAGGAGGAAGGAGAAAACCCAAATTACTAAAATTCGAGATGAAAAAGGAAATATCATGACAGACACTACTGAAATACAGAGGATAATTAGAAATTATTTTGAAAATTTATACTCCAGTAAAATAGAAAACCCTGAAGACACTGACAAATTTCTAGAGGTATATGACCTACCCAAACTCATCAAGAGGACATACACAACTTAAACAGATCAATTTCAAGCAAGGAAATAGAAGATGCCATCAAGAGCCTTCCAACCAAGAAAAGCCCAGGTCCAGATGAATTCTCAGCTGAGTTCTACAAGACCTTCAAAGAAGAATTAATACCAATTCTCCTCAAACTATTTCATGAAATAGAAAAGGAGGGAACCCTTCCAAACTCATTCTATGAGGCAAGTATCACCCTGATTCCAAAACCAGACAGAGACACATCAAAGAAAGAAAACTTCAGACCAATATCCCTGATGAACATAGATGTAAAAATTCTCAATAAAATTATGGCAAATCGCACAAAAACATATCAAAAAAATAGTGCACCATGATCAAATGGGGTTCATTCCAGGGATGCAAGGTTGGTTCAACATACAGAAATCAATTAATGTAATACATCACATCAATAGACTTAAAAATAAGAGTCATATGATTTTATCAATTGATGCAGAGAAATCATTTGACAAAACACAGCACCCTTTTATGTTCAAAACACTAGAAAAACTTGGGATAGTAGGAATATACTTCAACTTTGTAAAAGCTATTTATGCTAAACCCAAGGCCAATATTATGCTACATGGAGAAAAATTAGAAGCATTCCCTCTAAAAACAGGAATAAGACAGGGATGCCCTCTTTCACCACTGCTATTCAACATAGTTCTTGAAACACTAGCCAGAGCAATTAGACAGATGAAAGAAATTAAAGGGGTATGAATAGGAAAAGAAGAACTCAAACTATCATTATTTGCAGAAGACATGATTCTATTCTTAGAGGATCGAAAAAATTCTACCAGAAAACTTTTAGAATTAATAAATGATTTCAGCAAAGTAGCAGGATATAAAATCAACACCCACAAATCAATTGCATTTCTATACATCAGTGATAAACCCTCTGGAAGAGAAATTAGGAAAACTATCCCATTCACAATAGCCTCAAAAAAATAAAATAAAATACTTGAGAATCAATTTAACAAAAGAGGTGAAAGACCTCTACAATGCAAACTACAAGACACTGAAGAAAGAAATTGAAGAAGATCTTAGAAGATGGAAAAATCTCCCATGCTCCTGGATAGGCAGAATCAACATTGTCAAAATGGCCATACTACACAAAGCGCTATATAGATTCAATGCAATCCCAATTAAAATCCCAATGTCATTCCTTATAGAAAATGAATCATGAAATTTATTTGGAAGAATAAGAGACCCAGAATAGCCAAAGCAATCCTTAGCAGGAAGAGTGAAGCAGGAGGCATCACAATACCAGACCTTAAATTATACTACAAAGCTATAGTAACAAAAACGGCATTAACTGGCACCAAAATAGACATGTAGACCAATGGTATAGAAAGAACACACAGAGACGAACCCAGTTACACACAGTTACCTTATACTAGACAAAGGTGCCAAAAACATACATTGGAGAAAAGATAGCCTGTTCAACAACTGATGCTGGGAAAACTGGAAATCCATATGCAACAAAATGAAACTAAACCCCTATCTCTCACCATGCACAAAATTCAACTCAAAGTGGATCAAGGACTGGGAATCAGACCAGAGACCCAACGCCTAATAGAAGAAAAAAATAGGCCCATATCTCCATCACGTAGGATTAGGACCTTGCTTTCGTAACAAGACTCCTATAGCACAAAAAGTACAAATGGGATGGATTCAAACTAAAAAGCTTCTTCTCAGCAAAAGAAATAATCAATGAAGTGAACAGAGAGCTGACATTCTGGGAACAAATCTTTGCCACACACACATCAATAGAGCATTAATCTCTAGGATATACAAAGAACTCAGAAATCTTAACACCAGAAAAACAAACAGCCCAATCAATAAGTACGCCAAGGAGCAAAACAGAAACTTCACAGAAGAAGGTATACAATTGATCAACAGACATATGAAAAAATGTTCAACATCTCTAGCAATCAGAGAAATGCTAATCAAAACTACCCTTAGATTTCATCTCACACCAGTCAGAATGGCAATTATCAAGAATACAAACAACAATAAGTGTTGGTGTGGTTGTGGGGAAAAAGGCACCCTCATACATTACTGGTGGAACTGCAAATTGGTACAACCAATCTGGAAAGCAGTATGGAGATTCCTTAGAAAACTTGGAATGGAACCACCATTTGACCCAGCTATTCCACTCCTGGGTCTATACCCAGAAGACTTCAAAACAGCATACTACAGTGACACAGCCACTTCAATGTTTATAGCAGCTTAATTCACAATAGCTAAACTGTGAAACCAACCTAGATGCCCTTCAATAGATGAATGGATAAAGAATCTGTGGTATATATACACAATGGAATATTACTCAGCAATAAGAGAAAATAAAATTATGGCATTTGCAGGTAAATGGATGGAATTAGAGAATATCACGCTAAGTGAAGTAAGCCAATCTCAGAAAACCAAATGCCAAATGTACTCATTGATAAGTGGATGCTGATCCATAATGGGGGGAAGGACAAAGGAACAATGGAAGAACTGTTCACAGGGGCCTAAGGGGGGAGGGGGCATGGGGACAGTAAAGGTGGTGGAATATGACAGTCATCATAGCCCTAGCTTTACGTATGACTGCATGTATGTTGTGATTCTACATCACTTACAACCAGAGAAATGAAATGTTATCCTCCATCTGGGTACAATGAATCAAATTGCACTCTGATGTCATGTAAACCTAAATAAAACAAATAAATTAAAATATGAAAAAAATACCTAGAAACAATGTAAATATACCTCAATGATAGAATAGATACATTATGGTATGTTCTTAGTAAAAAAAATTTACTTAAAAGTATCATCAATAGATTAAAATATGTAATAACCTCAGGCCTTGAAGGCAGAGTACATAACCTTGAACACTCAGTAAACAATAAATTAACGTGGTGGGGGAGTAAGGCCACGATCAAAACATACAAGCCCTTTTTTCCTTTCTTTCTTTTCTTCCTTCTTTCCTTCTTTAATGGGACAACATTAAGAGACCAAACTTGAGAGTCACTGGAATTGAAGAAGGCATGGAGGTATGGGCTAATGGCATTAAGAACATCTGCAATAAAATAATAGCAGAAAAAAATTTCAAACCTTAGGAATAAGAATAGCATCCACATATAGGAAACATGAATAGACTAGATAGACTATTCTTCACAGAACCCTAGATAGGCTAGATCAGAAAAGAGCTTCTTCAAGACACATCAGAATCAAAATGTCTGACATAGAGAATAAAGAGAATATTAAAAGCTCCATGAGAGAAACATTAGATCACATTTAAAAGTAAACTAATGAGACTTAGACATTTGTCTTCTCACCTCAGACTCTAAAATGCAATAGGGCCTGGAATGCAATAATCTGTGTGCTGAAAAAAAATTCCAACAAAGATTGCTATATTTAACAAAGGTATCATTCATAATTTAAAATGAAATAAGAACTTTCCAAGATAAGGATGAACTAAAAGAATTCATGGGACTGAGATTGCAGCTCAGTGGTAGAGCACTTGCTTATCACATGTGAGGCACTGGGTTCAATCCTCAGCACCACCTAAAAATAAATAAAATAAATGTATTGTGTCTCTCCACAACAACATATATAAAAGAATTCATGACCACTAAGCCAGCACTATGTAAAATACTTAAGGAAATACTACACACAGAAGAACTTAAAACCAAACCCCAGAATTCCTGAATGAATGTACTCACTAGAACAGCAGTCAAGCAAATGAAAATGAAGTCAATTCAAAATATGAAGCAAATAAAAGTGGCAGGAAATAATAAACATATCTCTACTATAATTATAAATGATCTCAACTCTTCAGTAAAAGATATTGGCTTGACAGAGTGAATTTTTTTTATAAAAAGGCCCAACTATATACTATTTTCAAGGATGATAAAAGATATTCCATGCAAATAGAATTCAAAAAACAAATAGGAGTGGCTATAATGATATACAACAAAGCAGCTTTCAAGCAAAAATTAGAAGAGAGAAGGAAAGTAATTACATATTGGAAAAGGGAACAATCCAAAAAGAAGCTATAAAAATAGTAAATATTTATGCCCCATTGGTATACCCAATTACACAAAACAAACACTTTTCAATATTTAGTTCCAATAGAACCTAAGACAAGTCTCTCAACAATAGATAGGTCATCTAAACATACAATCAATAAAGACACTTCTGACCTAAATAATACTATAAATCAAAAAGACCTAGCAGACATCTATAGAATATTTCATCTAACAATAGTTAAATACATTTTCTTATCAGCAGCTCATATAGACCATTTTTTAGGGCACAAAGCAAGTCTTACCAAATACAAAGTAAATCAATATTTTATCCCATGCATTTTATCCAATTATAATGAATTGAACTTAGAAAGCAACAGTAAGAAGACTTATAGAAACCACATAAGCACATGGAGATTGAACAATGCTCTTAAATGAAGAATGGATCACAGAAGAAATCAGAAGAGAAATTTCAAAATTCCTAGAATCAAACTAGAATGATGATACAACATGCCAAAATATTTGGGACACTGAGTGTGGTTCCAAGAGGATGGTTTGTAGCCTTAAGTGCTACATTAAAAAAAAAAAGAAAAGAAAAATATCAAATAAACAATCTAAGGGTACATCTCAAGGTCCTAGATAAGCATGAACAAACTAGTTGAATACAGGAAACAATTAAGATCAGAGCTAAAATTAATGAAATAGAGAATAAAAAATTACAAATGATCAATGCAATGAAGAGCTGGTTCTTTGAAAAGATAAACAAAGATAGATAAACCCTTAGCAAAATTAACCAAAAGATATGACCCAAATAAAAAAAATTAGAGATGAAAAAAGAAATATGACAACAGATATTTCTGAATTTCAGAAGTTCATTAGAGACTATTTTGACAACATATTCTTATAAAGTAGAAAATCTAGAAGAAATTGACATAATTTAAGACACATATTTTAGTCATTGGTTTTGCTCACCAAGGGACCTGATGAGAATAATTTTAAGGAGAAAAATATGGGGGCTCATGGTTTTAGAGGCCACAGTGCATAGACAGCCAGCTCTGTTCCTCAAGACTGGAGGTAAGATTGAACATCATGATGGAAGAAGGTAGTGGAGGGAATCTGCTCAAGACAGCATGCAAGGAAGCAGAGAGAGACTGCACTTGCCAGATACAAAACATACTCCAACAGCATGCCCACAAAGACCCACCTCCTCCAGCCACACCCTAGCACTTCAGTTACCACTCAGTTAATCTCATTAGGGGATTAATTCACTAATTGTATTAAGGTTCTCATCACCTAATCATTTCTCCTTTAAACCTTCTGGTATTGTCTCACTCTCGAGCTTTTGAAGACTCCTCACATCTAAGCCATAACAATACATACGACCAGTTTGAACAAAGAGGATATAGAAAACATAACACCAACACAAAACAACAACATTGAAACAGTGAGAAAAACCCTTCCAACCAAGATAATCCTAAGACTAGATTGTTTCTCAGCTGAATTCTACCAAGACTTTTGAGAAGAAATAAAATGTTAATCTTCCTCAAATTGCTCCATGAAATAGAAAGGAAAGGAACATTTCCCAATTAATTCTATGAAGTCAGCATCATGTTGATAGACATCAAGGAAAGAAGACTGCAGATCAATATACCTGATGAATATAGAGGCAACAATTCTCAAAAAAATATTAGCAATCTACATTCAAAAACACATTAGATGATTGTACACCCAGTTTAATCCCAGGGAAGCAAGATTGGATGAACATATGCAAAACAAAAAATGTAATTTATCACATGAACAGACTAGAAAGAATTCCTCAAAAGACTAGGAATGGAACCACCATATGACCCAGTTATACCCCTCCTCATTATTTTTCCTAAGGAATTAAAGTCAGCATATTGTAGCTACACCTGCATACCCATGTTTATTGCAGCACAGTTCACTATAGTCAAACTATAGAACCAGGCTAGGTGTCCAGTAGATGAATGGATAAATAAAATGGGACATATACACACTATGGAGTTTTATTCAGCCATAAAGAAGAATGAAATTATGTCATTTTTGGGGCTGGGGCTGTAGCTAAGTGGTAGAGCGCTTGCCTAGCATGTGTGAGGTCCTGGGTTCCATCCTCAGCACCACATATAAATAATAAATGAATAAAATAAAGATCCATCAACAACCAAAAAAAATTTTTTTACAAATTATGTCATTTGCAGGAAATGAATGGAACTTGAGAACAAATCCACATGGATATAGTCATCTGATCCTTGACAAAGGTGCCAGAAACATGTTTGAGGAAATATAGTCTTTATAACAAATGGTACTGGGAAAATCAGATATCCATACATAGAAGAATAAAACTATATCCTTATCTTTCACCATGCACAAAAGATCAAATCAAAGTGGATCAAAGAACTATGAATTGGACCAGAAATACTGTAAGGATTGGAAGAAAACGTAGGTCAGCACTCCAACATACTGACACAGGCACTGACTTCCTTAAGTAGATTACTCAATCTCAAGAATTAAAACCAAGAATCAAATTAATGGATGTCCTCGAATTTAAAAGCTTCTGCATAGCAGACAATTAAGATGAAGGAAAGAGCACCTACAGAATGGGGAAAAAAATCCTTGCCAGTTACTCTCTAACAAAAGGTTAATATTCAGAATATATAAAGAACACAAAAATCTCAACACTAACTCCCCAATTAATCCAATTAAGAAATGACTGAAAGATCCAAAGATATATTTCTCAAAAAAAAATACTAATGACCAACAAATATGTGAAAAAATGTTCAACATCCCTAACAATGAGGGAAATGGAAATCAAAACTACCCCGAGATTTAGAAAGACAGTCATCTGTTGGGGGCAGGCTCTCTGGGCCCGGGAGCTGCCCCGCTCTTTCAAGATGGCAACCTGGCTATATGCCAGAAACTTGCAGTAAATAGGTGGATAACTTAAGGAAGTGCACAGCATTGGCTGGCGGCAACGTCACCGTGCATGCTTGGCTCGTGAGCATTGCCTGCTCTGACACACGCCTGTATTCTGCTCATGCTTTCCCCTCGTGCTTGATAATGCTATTCCTGCTAATTGGTTGTAACTCTGCTCGGTAATACTTCCTGCTGTGTGTAAGGTATATAGAAGGAGGCTGGAGGGAGGAACGGAGAGAACAAAGGAGAACCTAGGAAGGCAAGAAGAGCGCTCAACAAAATAAAGATTGCTTTCTGAGAACAACGGCGTGATTATTGTCTCCTGCCGGCGGGCAACGATAGTCATCAAGAATACAAACAACAATAATTGCTGATGAGTATGTGGGGAAAAAGAACACTTAAACATTATTGGTGGGACTGAACATTGGTACAACCAATTTGGAAAGCAGTATGAAGATTCCTTGAAAGACTAAGAATGGAACCACCATATGACTCAGCTATCCCACTCCTCGGTATTTGTCCCAAAGAACTAAAATCACATAGTATAGTAATACATTCATACTAATGTTTATAGCAGCACAATTCACAATAACCAAGTTATGGAACCAGCCTAGGTGCCCACAACAGACGAATGGATAAAGAACATAGTATGTATACACAATGGAGTTTTATTCAGCTACAATGAAGAATGAAATTTTGTCATTCAATGGCAAATTAATGGAACTGGAGAAGATCATGTTAAATGAAATATGCCAGACCCAGAAAGTCAAAGTTTGAATACATTTCTCTCATATGTGGAAGCTAAAGAGAAAAAGAAAAGAAATGTTTAAAAAAGTGTGTGGGGAGCTGGGCACAGTGGCACACACCTATAATCCCAGTATTTTGGGAGGCTGAGACAGGAGAATCACAAATCCAAAGCAAGCTAGGCACTAAGCAACTCAGTGAGACCCTGTCACTAAATAAAACACAAAATAGGACTGGGGACGTGGCTCAGTGGTCGAGTGCCCCCGAGTTCAATCCCTGGTACCAAAGAAAACAAAAAACAAACAAACAAACAAAAGGCGTTGGGGGGAATCACAAAAATAGAAGGGATGTCAATAAAGAAGGGGATGAAAAGAGGAAGAAAAGGAGGGCATATGAAAGTACTGAGGAGCTAAATCTACCAAATTATACTATGTCCATGTGTGAATATACCACAATGAATCCTGATTGTATATATAATCATAATGCACTAATAACAAGTAATAATACTAATAGAAGGGAGGTCAGCAGAGGGGATGTATTGAGATTGATCAAATTATGCGCATGTTTGATGTGGCAGAATGAATTTCACTATTTTGTATAATTACAATGAATCAATAAAAAAAATAGGAGTAGGAGGAGGAAAAGAAGAAGAGGAGGTGAAAGACACCAGAAATGCATCACAAAGGAAAGATCATTTGAGGACACAGCAAAAAGAAATCATCTGCAAGTCAAGGAGAGAGGCCTCAGGAGAAACCATACCAGGCTGCATCTTGATCTTGGACTTTCAGCTTCTAGAACTATAGGAAAATGAATTTATACTTTTTAAGCTGTCCCGGCTATGGCATTTTGTTATGACCACCCTATCAGACTAATACACAGAGTATGAAAGGAAGAGCCATCCAAGATATACTAATGGAGCCTTTGCTTTCTAATACCAAACACTACTGCCCATGTCTTCCCCACCTCACCAGCCCCCAAACCACTAGAGGTTCAGCATAAGGTTCAGCATAGTTCTGAAAAAATCTGACTCCAGACTGTGAGAATCAATCAGATGGTGCTGTGAGACTGAAAGAAGCAGCAGACATCCAGGATTGCACAGAGTACAATTTATTGGGTACTTATTGACAGAATCATGGTTCTGGGTTGGCAACAGTACCAGTGGAGCTTCACAGTTTGGGTCAGAAGTAGGGGACTTATATAATGACAAGGATGAAAGTGACTACACATCCAAGCCAGAATGTACCTGGTTTATCTCAAGCTAATATCAAGGACATCAACCACATTGCTATATCAGAGGAAAGCCCTAAATACTATTACAATGGTTTGAGTTATGCGAGGAAACTATGCAGGGAAAACAGCAAGTTACTCAAGGGCAATCATGATGGTTACAGCTCAAGTTGGCTGCATACCGACAGGTGTGCATACCAGCACACAGGATGTGTCTCCATTGTGCACCCCCTGGACACACTTTCTGCTTCTTCATTGAGCTCTGTGGATGATGGCCACAAACCAATATTTCTCTTTTGGCAAATGGCCATACAGCAGTGTGTACCCTATTTTCCTGAGGCTTTGGCTTGTCACCATCAACAATGCTTTTTGAGAACAAAATAAGAAATTTAGGTTTGCTATCACATTTGTCCTTGAACTCTTCCCCTAAGGATTGGTTCCAAATTCCAAAGAGGCGATTTTGAGACTTTGCATTAGTAATAGAAGGAAGACATTTCTGGCTATACCATCCTGGCTGGGACCAGGGTACAATAATAGAACATCTAGAGAAATTACTGGGTGTATAGACAACAACATAAGGAAGTGCCAAAAGGCCACCCTGGGGTGGAGGGGAGCTTGGCTCAGAGAACACTTCTGACCGCTCAAAGCAGGCTTTGTCTTCAGCAGAGAAAAAAGGAGCCCAAAATACATGCAGACTTCCTGCGCATGACAAAAAATAAAAATAAAAAGGCATAAAAGTCAATCTAATCTCCACGAGAGCTTTTGGACAGACATTCATGCATAATTTTTTCAGTTTGTTTTTTGGTTTTGGTGCTGGGACTGGAAGCCAGGACCTCATGCGTGTTAAACACATGCTGGACCACTGCACTACAACCTCAGCCTCCATGAACAGCTTTATATAAACCGGGCCTACTGTGCTGACCCCCACATGCCTTCTTTAAAAAGCAATTTACTCTTAGCCCTGCCTGCCTTAAATTAATAGGATATGTTATGTTCCTCAGCAAACAATCCTGCTGATAAAGAGAACTCAAGTTACCCTGAATGAGGGGAATTTTGTGACCTTTATACAGACTAGATTCTAGAATTCAGAGAGAAATGATAATTAGGAGCCAAGCCCCCAAATCATAAAATCTGTAAGAACAAGTTCCCATGGTCAGCATGGGCCAAAGTGACCCAGAGTTGCCTTAGATCTTTACCACGTACAGTGGGGACTTGGAAGTCTGAAACAATCCGGCTGTTAATCAAAAGTCAAGAGGCAAACCCGGGTGGGACTCTCTAGAATCTTTCTTGGGACCTCTCAATAAAACTGGAGGACAGGAGGGGCGCACCATCCCTCTGCTTTCTGAGAGGGCCACTGTCTCCCTTGAGAGTGTCCCTTTTTTCTCTTTTTATATCTCTTCTAATAAACTCATGCCTGCTACTCTGAGTGACATGTCTGAAATCTTCCAGTGTGATCTCAAGAACCAGTAACTGAGGACCTCTTCAGTTGCTTTGGCTCCAAAGCATGTGCTTACTCTGTAACAACAGGAAAAGTTAGTGTGACTGAAAAATTTGAATCATTCACATTCTTATATCTTAAAAGTTCTCAGAAGAGAAATAATCTCTTTTAAGAATGCCCACCGACAATTGATTTCATTTTCAGGGATAAGTTTGTTGCCATATAGGAATAAGCCAGGAAAATGGTTTGCAATGTTTTAAAGAAAGAATATTCTTCAAATTTGCCTTCTGGTATCCTGATATCATAGCTTAAAGAATAGAGTACATTTAAAGAAATTTTTTAGTTGTAAAACTGAACTCACTGTGTGCATTTATTGTTTCCTTTTAATCAATTTTCTCATCCCCTTCCCTTTGTATTTACACACAAATGTCCTCACCTGGGCTTACAAAGAAACACACATATCATCTACTTCCTTCATAGTGCTTATGCCACATCAAACAAATTGGCATGAATTTTTTGCACTGCTAAGAACTTCACAGGGAACAAAAGCTAGAACGCTATCGACTAATGAAATAGAGAACGAAATTTGGAGATAAAAGAAAAAATAGGGCTGAGGTTGTGGCTCAGGGGCAGAGCGCTTCCCTCACACGTGTGAGGCACTGGGTTTGAGTCTCAGCACCACATTAAAAAAAAATAAACAAAACAAAGACACTGTGTCCATGTATAACTAAAAAATATTTTTTAAAAAAAGAAAAGATAGACCGAGTCTCAAAAGAGAAGTGCTGGTGAACTGTTGGAATGCGAGAAACAGCCACAAACTCTGAAACACAAAATAAACATTTGTGAGCCACCTAGCCTTGGCCTGCACCCTTGACTGCAGCCTTGATCCATGTCCTTGCCCGATGAAAGGAACATGAGGGCAGTCCACTGGAAAAACTGGCACCAAATTGTATAACTCCACCCTGGCTCCACCTCCAGTCCACCCTCTAGCAACCATCCCTCTATAAATATTAACACCCCACAGCACAAGGTCGAGGTCTCTCCTTCTGCAGATGGCCCACGTTCTCCCTTGAATGTGCCTCTGCTTTTTAGAAAGAAAAAAAAGCCTTTGTGTTGCTGCTGCATGCTGAAATTCTTTGCCATCATGTATGCCAAGGACCCCACTTGTTTAGGAAATCCTCCGAACTCTGGGCACAAAATCGTGGTGGCCATTACCTTTAGTAATTTTTTTTTTTTTTTTTTTTTTTAAGTAGGAGGGTTAAAAGCTTATCTGGTTTTGAGGGTGGGAAACTAGCATTCTCCAAGGCTTTTGTGGAGGGGGTGCTGTGGAAAGAATTTGAGCCAGAAACCACACCCATGAACTTGACATAAGTTGTAAGATTTGGTTGAAAAAAGCCTAAGGGTTTGGCAATAGAGGATTCATAACAAGCCTGAGGATGGAGATAAGCTCATTTAAAAGTTTCTATTTTGAGAACCACTCTTTAATTCAACTGGGATCATAATAGAAGAATACCAACTAAAAAAGAAACTAATTTCCTGGGGTAGGGTGGGTGGTGATGGTAGGAGGGCAGGGAAAGACAAGAGGGGAGGGAGAAGGAAGAAAGAACTATTTTATGGTGGAAATAAATTTTTAAATACTCAGTAGAGAAAAGAACATTGCAATGATGAATCTGTATTATTTCCCACTTTGTTCCAAAAACACATTTAAGATTCTAGTTTGAAAATTATTCTAAAGCTGGCTGAAGCCCAGCTGCCTCATTGCAGGGGCCGTGATGGGGTGCGGTCTTCCTATCCAGTGGACAGAGGGTAATGAGAGCAAGTGAAGCCTCCCCAGCATCCAGAGGCAGGAGAGTGTGTGGGTTAGTCACAGAATCTGCTCCAGCAGAAATGCCACATTGGTCAATGTTAAGTGTAAAGTAGCAACTTCCTGGTGAGCCACAAGTGAGGAAGGAAAACATCTCACTTATAGTCATTTGTGAGAGATTAACTCAGAAATTCAAGGCCTGTGTGAAAAGTTGAAAAGTTCCCTTCAGAATCTGGAAGAGAAATTATTTAAAGCATATGTAAATATTTAGTGATACTTAGGACTGGGGACACAGCTCAGTGGTAGAACACTTGCCTACCATTCAGGAGGCCCAGGAGTCCATCCCCAGCATTGCACACATGAACCCATGAAAACATACACACACACTATATATATATAATTTAATGGATAAATTGCTTCCTCTTGACCTGACAACATGAAGTGAAATGTCAAATAAAAGGAGCATGTTCAGCCTGTTGTGCCCCAACAATAAAGATTCTCTAATTTGGAGAACTCTGATGGTTGCACATTCTACAGGAGTAAGAGGAAACAGCTATTTAATACCTTGGGTACGATCACACCAATGACTTTAATGACACTTGAAATCAAAGAGGTAAACCAGTCCGAGTTCAAATCAAGCCAGCTCTAGGTCTGGCTATCATGGGCAAAATCATATAGTGAAGTCCTCAATTAAGTTTATCTGAGAATTAAAAGACATGTTCTTTTATTTCTGATATTGGATATCAGAAATATCCAATATGTGGGTTTAATTAACTCTTATTAACTTCCCATCTAATATTTAATTACTACTGTTTCAAAGGAGTGGGGCTTTTCTGCTGCATGAGGGCTCTTCACTGTATGTGCCAATTTCATTTTGAAAAAAAATGTTTGCCAAATTTTACTCAAGTCTGAGAAGTTATTCTTTCAGTAAAGAAAATGGAATCTAGGACTAGAGTTGTGGCTCAGTGGTAGATCACTTGCCTAGCATGTGTGAAGCACTAGGTTCAATTCTCAGCACCACATATAAATAAATGAATAAAATAAAGGTCCATCAACAACTAAAAAAATATAAAAATAAATAAATAAAAAGAAAATGGAATCTAAGTCAGGCTTGGTGGCACACTCCTGTAATCCCAGCTACTTGGGAGGTTGAGACAGGAGGATAGTGAGTTTAAGGCCAGTCTGAGGAACATGGTGAGACCTTGTCTCAAAAAAATGAATAAGGGCTAGGGGCGTAACTCAGTGGTATAGTGGATGTGTGAGTCCCTGGGTTCAACCCCCAGTATTGCAAAATAAATAAAATAAAAGTTAACTTAAAAATGAATCTAAGGGTTCTTTTCATTCTTTGCCAGAAATACAACCAAAAGTATTTAAAAAGCAATTGTATCTTTTATTGATTTTTTTCTCTTTAGTAAGGTGGTAATAGTCATATTTTTAGATTTCCAAAAAGGGGATAGTATTTTTCATGTATATGATTAACATACGAACATGTAAATGACTACGAACCACAGTCCTATTGGCTTTCTATCTTTTAGACTCCCACCAAAACCGCCCGTTAAGTTCTGCTACAATTTTTACACCATTCAACATTGTTTTCCAGTTTGCATCTCTAAACTCTTCAAAATTCTCCCACGGAAAACCAGTTTCAAAGCCTCTGAACCACATAGTCAAATCAGTCACAGTAATGACCCCACTTCTTGATATTAACTTCTGTTTCAATCAACTTTTCATCACTGTAACCTGATGAGAACAACATAGAGGAAGAAATTTTTATTTTGGCTCACGGTTTCAGAGGTTCAGTCCACAGTGGACCAACTCCATAGCTCTGGACCCAAAATGAGGCAGAACATCATGCAGAAGTATGTGGTGGACCTGGCAATAAGGAAGCAGAGAGAGCTCTACTCACCAGGGACAAAATATAAAACCTAAAGGCACAGCCCCAGTGAGCCACTTACTCCAGCCGCACCCCACCCACAGTTACTACCCAGTAAATTTATATCAGTGGATAATCTCAGAATCTCATAATCTTGTCATTTCAACTCTGAACCTTCTTGCATTGTCTCACACATGAGCTTTTGGAGGACACCTCATATCTAAGCCAAAACACCTCCCAATGCTGGCACTTCTGTTTTAGTTGGCTTTTGTATTGTTGTGACCAAAATACCTGCCAAGAACAAATTAGAGGAGAAAACGTTTGTTTGGGGCTCCCATTTTCAGAGGTCTCAGTCCATAGACTTCATTGCTTTGGGCCAAAGATGAGGCAGCACATCATAGAGGAAGGGCCCAGAGGAAAGGTACTCAACACATGGTAGGGTCAGGAAGCAGAGAGAGAGAGTGGGGAAAGGGCCCCAGGGAAGATGTATCCTTCCATGCCCCAGCAACCCACCTCCTCTAGCCACACCCCACATGCCTACAATTACCAACCAATCACTCCATTCAAACTAGGATGGACTGATTAGATCACATCTTTCATGATCCAATCATTTAACTTCTGAATATCCTTGTATTACTAGGAGATTTTGGGGGACAACTCATGTTCAAACCATAATACCTAAGGACCTTCCATTAGGCCCTACCTCTCAAATGTTTCACAACCTCCTGTTGGCAGCACTGGTGGACCAAGCCATAGTGAATATTCAATCACCAGGGACCTTTGAGGGATGATCTAACCACACTCAAAACATAGAAATCATATAACAAGTAATAACATTATAGAGAACCTGGGTTATATTACTTTCCTCTGAAGAGTGTTGAATTTTGTTCTACATGCAATCAAAATTCAAATTCATCACCTTGGTCTTGTTTTGCCTCTGGACAAAACACTGATCTATCTCCTGAATCTGTTGTGACTACTTCTTTGTGCTTGAGCTGTTATTCTGCATGGGCCATACTGGCTGGAAGGACCCTCAGGGGAAAAGTGAGTTCAATGTACATTACACTGTTTGGCTTCCCTTCTTTCTAAGAATTGTGACCCTACCAGTTTCTGTCTGCTTTTGGCAGCTCTCCGGGGCATCCAAACTATTTTTTGTTTATTTGTATTTTATATTTTGTTTAGCATTTGTAATAGTTATAAGCATGAAGTTCCAATATAAATAATTCTCACATCCCCAGAATCAGAACCCCTACATCAAATGCTAAAGAACACAGCAGAAATCCACACATAATCCTATCTGACGCTATTCCCTCAACCCAATTGATGAGCAAATAAATATCTTGCTTAATTTCCTGGGTCATAAGTATGTAATATCATTATATTTTCTTAAAGCATCATGATGATATAATAAGCAAGCTTCTTTTAGGTTTAAATGTTTTGGTTCATAGCTTCCCTTTAAATAAAGTTGAGTGGTGTTTTTTCTTTTGTTCTAGTGTTGGAGATGGAACTCCAGGGCTTTGCCCATGATAGACAAGCACTCTTTCACTGAGCTATACCACTACCCTTTAATTTTTTTTAATTTGCTTTTTGAAGGGAAATTTATTTCCAACTTCGCTTTCTGTTCTCAAGGAAATGGCTTATACCATATTGTTTGTACCCTTTGAAGAGGGATATGAGAAATGAACATTATAGAGGCACATGTGTATGACAAACTGCTGCAGGCTATCAGACTTGCATAGAAATGAATGATACAATATTTGACTAATTGCTTTATTAAGCCATAGGCTTAAAAATACATTTTACCATAAGTTGCTACATAAATTGTCAATATGTACATAATATTTGGGAAAGATAACTTGTATTTTAGAAAATCTAACTGCAGTTTATCGTTTTTTATAAACTTTTGTGCCATGCCTTGGAGCTCTTGAGGTAGGTACTGCCTTTTTATCCATTTTCCACATGAGGAAACTGAGGCATAGGAATTCCAATCCTTGAGCAAGATGTATAGCTCAGTGGTAAAGTACTTGCATAGCATGCGAGAGTCCCTGAGTTCCATCCCCAGCACAGCAAAAAAAATTTTTAAAAAGAAAAGAAATTCCAGTCATTGCTGGAGTCACACTGGTGAAAAGTCAAAACCAAGCAATTCAACTTCAGGATTCAAACAAAGAAGGCTAAGAGGATTGTGGAGGGTCCTTGACATTTCAAAGCTACTTTTTCAGATCCCTACAGTCTTTAGTAAGTCCTAGGACTTGAACTTCCTCTCCTCTCTTGTGCTTAACAGAGAAGCACAATAAAATACTAAGTAGCCACTCTCTTGCCTTGTCAGGAAAGTTGATGGCAGAAGAGACCATAAGTCAGAGTTCTCTCAAGAGCAGGCTAGGGAAGTTTTCATCCTACTGCTCCTGGTGGGGGCCACTTTTTGAGGTGAGTCTTTGAAATTACCTATTCCACACTGTGAACGACTTTGTCTAGGCCTAACTTTGCACTGAAAGTAGTTAAAATTTTGCAGGGCTATGTCCTAAACCTCCCCCCCTCACATTCCCTGTTTGGTTCTTTCCATTCTATTTGCTCACATCTGCTTTGCTATTTTGATTCTTCTACACTTTTGCTATCTGAAGTGCTATAATAAAACTAACCAGCTGATCCAGGGTCACACAAATTCTATCATTTAAAAGTAACTATAGAATTCATTGTGCTAGAAATAGCTTGGTTAGATGTAGTGCCAGTCCTCCATTATTTGTAGCCTAAAAAAGTGAAATGAAATAATGAATCAACTGTGTTTTGGAAAAATGTAGTTGGTTAATTGTGTGGACTTACCAGTAATTACACCTGAATAGGAGAGACAGCCTCTTTCCTCATCCTCATCCACATCCAGAGTTTTTCCTTGTGGATTTGAAGTGTAATGGGGATAAAGTGAAACTTTGAATCCTGTGGACAAGAATCTTTCTGGACTTTGAAAAAAAAA
>PVHX01001290.1:0-216624 GCA_004024805.1 Geosciurus inauris
ACAATGGAATATTATTCAGCAATAAAAGAGAATAAAATTATGGCATTTGCAGGCAAATGGATGGAATTGGAAAGCATTATGCTAAGTGAAGTAAGCCAATCCCAAAAAACCAAATGCCGAATGGTCTCTCTGATTAGTGGATGCTGATGAATAAGGGAGGTGGGAATGGGAAACATAAGAGAAACAGAGGAACACTGGACGCGACATGGGGGAGGCGGGGGGCAGGAAAGGGGAATGGGTATAGTAAAGACGGTTGATAAAAAATATATATATATATATATACTGTTCATTGAAAGTGCATATAAAGGTGTTTAATATGAAGAATTTAATCTGCTTATAATTTTGTGCAAAGTTAGAAAAATTATAATTGTAACAATTTTTTCTATTTGCCTCAACAAATGTTTGCAGTGAACAGTGTGTACAGCTTCTGAAAATTTGTTTTTTTCTGTTACGTTTGATAACATGTATTAAAATGCAATTTTTGAGAAAAAATTAAAAAAATAAAATTAAAAAAAGAGCAAAACTTCAACTGCACACAGAATAAATTTTGCAAACTTGATATTCAGTGAAAGTAGTCAAAAATAAAAGTATACTTCATGGTACCATTTACATAAAGTTTAAAACCAAGCAAAAATTTGATAGTGAATTTTTTCTGTATCAGATTGTGGTGGTGATTATATGAATCTATATATATGATAAAATTTCATAGAACTATACACCAAAAAATGAGTGCACAGAAAAACTGTTGAAAGCTGAATAAGGTCTTTAGTTAAGTTAATAATATTTTATCAACATCAAATTCCTGGGAACTGATGTACTCTTTTTCTGTAATATATCTTTGGGGGAAGCTGGGTAAAGGATTCACAGGAATTCTCTGTACTACTCTTGCAATTTCTTGTGAGTCTCAGATTATTTCAAAATAAAAAGTTTTTTTTTAAAAAAGCAGACAAAATTAATATATGCTGCTAAAGTCTAGACAGTAGTTTCCCTGGGGAGAATCCAAAGAGACTAGAAGAGGACATTGGAGGTTTGTAGGGTGCTTTCATGGTCTGTTTATTGATTTGAGGGCTAATTACACAGATGAAAACGATCAAGCAGCTCAGGAGGCTAAGGCCAGAGGATCGCCAGTTCAAAGCTAGCCTCAGCAAAAGCAAGGTGCTAAGCAAGTCAGTGAGACCCTGTCTCTAAATAAAATACAACATAGGGCTGGGGATGTGGCTCAGTGGTCGAGTGCTCCTGAGTTCAATCCCTAGTACCAAAAAACAAACAAACAAAAAACAAGATGCTCATGAGGACTTGACAGTGCCCAGCACACTCTCAGTAAAAGTGCTTCTCAATGTCCCCAGCTGTGTTCTGCTATCAGGTTCCTTCTTGTGTTGTTCCCTCTGCCCAGGTGAGCACAGTGCATAAAAAAGGCACAATAGCTGACAGGAGAATAGTAATATCTTCTAACGGGAAAAATAGAGCCCAATGTGAAGTCCCCTGTGCCTCATCCCAGTACAGCACAATATGAAAGGACTTGTTAGAATAATCAGATACCCAACTTTACCAATCACCAATGATCCTATTAGTTTATAGCTTAAGACAAAATACACTTCATCTTTTAAAAAAATCCTGATAATATAATATAAATCTTGACACTATAACAATCAAGCAACATTCTGTTGCTATGAGAAACTTCATATAAATTATAGAGGGTATTCTCTGATTTTGTAGTTCCTGAGCGGAAGGGAGGTTCCAGCTATTTGAACATTTGATGAGCTATGCTACAGTGCTCTGTCTCTTATCATTCTTAAAATGGTCTTTATTTCCACATTGGAGAAATAATATTCTGCCAAAGTCTGAAGTGATAGGAATTGTTGAAACTACAGAATATACTACAGAAATGTCAGTGCTTAGGTTGTAATATTTGATAGTAACCATATCAGCAAATTCAGTTTTAATTTTTTGCCAGTTTGGCTTTTAAAATGGCAAAGCAGCATTAATAATACTTATGAAGGGTTACTTGAGAATTGTTTTTATATCTTTGGTGTGTCTGCCACACTGATTTTTTCACCCATTTTTAATGGGATTGGACTAAGAAATGCAAACAAAGCCAGTAGCTGTGCTTAGTCTCTGAAATCTTACGTCTCGATGGGCAGTTGCTGTATCAATTACAGGATGAAAAATGATGCACTATAAGCCTTTCCCCTAAAGAATCTGCAGATCAGAGAACAATCATATATGCTCTGGACACATGACACAATTTTTTAAAAGTATTATCCTTTCAACCAAGAGGGTTTTATGATGTGGGAAATGTGATTTAAAACAGTTGGCTTTTACATCACCTTTACAATAATGACATTGTCCACTATATGTTTTGTGACTGGATTACACTTTACACATTACAATCAGATATGCAAGAATGTCCTTTGTTGTTCTCTATATTCTTTCCTCTTGTCTTAAAGTCTCCTCACAAACTGAAGGCTCAGGGGTAGGCGAGACTTATTCCCCAACTTTTCTGGTTAAAATAGCCTCCAAGTCAACTCACCCTCCGGGAGGTAGATACTCAGATACCAAGGCATTGCCACACACCTCTCCCTCTCTTCTCCCTGAATTCTTTGGAGGCTCTGGGAGGGAGAGGGATGCTTCATACCCTGGTGGCTTGGAGAAGGACCTCTGGTCTTTCCACATGGGGGATGGGGGAACACAACCCACATGGTTTCTGGACATGCATCTCCATCTTTCCTCATCAGTTGCTGACCATTCTCACCACCTGTGCTCTCAGTACCTGTGCTCTCCAAGCACCTAATTTCATGGAAGATGGCCTTCTCATCTTGATACTGGGCTCTTGCTCAAGCCACTGACATGGGAGATGTGGCTACAACTCCCACGAGTACCTCCCACAGGCTTTTGTGTCTGAAGTCTTCAGACCTTCAAGCCTTGGAGGTCCTTGTACATCCATACCATTGGCAACCTTGGGGTAAGCCTGCCAATTCTTAACACTTGGCCACCTTCTCTTCTTGCCACAGTCATTTAGATGCTTCTACATCTCTTCCACAGCCCATAATAACTCAGGTTATCAGGCTCGTAACTTTCACTTTGTAGCGAGGCAGAAAGAAAATACAACAGCATGAAAGCTTGCAGTGTTTCTCTGAACCTGTTGGGAGTATGTTTTTATTGGGGCATCTATTGTCTTTCCTCTCCCCAGTCTCCTGGACAAAAGTAGAATCCTGATCTTATCCTTTCCTAGCAATGAAGAGCTCTTGGCTTCTCCTTCCTATCTGAAGGAACTTCCCTTGCATCGCTTCCTCTCCCTCCTCTGCACCATCTCAAAGGTTGATGGTGGAAACACTGTAGGACACCAACCCAAGCCACACAGAATGGAAAAATACACAAGGAGGGGCTTTAAAACTATACATGATCCCTGACATATGACTATGATAAAGTTTTCTGTTCTCTTTCAGCTAACAAGCATCCAAGTTTCAAAGGGCAGGGAAGCACTTGACAGCAGCATCCTTGCTGATGATCACTGGAACATCCAGGTTCTTCCAGCAAAGGGCAAGCAATGACCAGATTTCATAGGAACTTCCAATACACTTACCGGATAGGTATACATTAATTTGCATGTAAAACCAATAGTTATAGTATAGCCTAATTCAAAAATTTTAGAGCAATAATCATAAAAGAAATGGTCTTTGATAAAATAAAGTGTGAATTCCAAAAGCTGAATGTACCTGTAGAGAAATTTCTTGTGCTATATTTTTAAACAGATGATGTTTTTGTTTTTATCAATACAATGCATTTTGATCTTGTACTGCTTAACCAATTAAAGACTAGTAGGATAGAAAGTAAATGTTATTGATCAACTGGCAGAAAATCAAATTAATAGAATAGTGCAAAGATGCACTTTAAATACTTTAGATCTTACTTCCTCTGTAGTAATAGTTATTACATATCATGATACTGCAATCATGTATTTGAATCCAAATCCTATATCATATATTTGAATCCAATTTAAGTACATACTTCTTTATTTGATAAATATTTTCATGCTAATTTTTAGATACCTTGGTATATGTAATAGCCACAATCAATACTGTTGTCACCTCTGACTCATGTGGGTCTCTCAGATCTACTGATCTTTTTGGGGGGAGCCGGCACTGGGGATTGAACCTAGGAGCACTTTCCACTGAGCTACATCTCCATGCTTTTTATTTTTTATTTTGAGACAGGATCTTGCTAAGTTGCTGAGGGGTTTACTAAGTTGCTTATGAGGCTGGCCTCAAACTTGCAATCCTCCTGCCTCTCCTGTACCATTGCACCAGGTAGGAGCCATGGATCTTTAAGCAACATTCTTGCACATTTTCCTGCTCCTCTTGGACCTCTGGCTCATACTTGAAGCCTCTGCTTGTACTTCATAAGGGACAGTCCCAAGTAGAACCTTGTGCTGGGAATGTTCTCACTCAAGCAGATAGAACCACTTCCATAATCATTAACAGTCACTCAAGTCTGCATATTGCTGGACCTTCAGAACCAAAACCATAGCCACCTAAAGACAAGGCTGAATCTTTATTGTTCTTCAAGTTCTCTTCCTCTAAACACAAGAAAAATATCTAACATTTTCTGAGAACTTATTATTTGCCAAGTACTTTACATTTATTATCTTACTTCATACCCATGATAAGTCTTTGCGGTATGTACAACTAATATCCTTATTTTACAGCCAAGGAAAAAGAGGCTCAGAGAAGTTAAGTAACTTATTTAGAATCAAATAGCTATGGATTTAAGCCATCTGACTCCAGGGATCTTAGTTACTAAAGCTGGAGTAATGAAAAGTGAAATCGTTTGTCTACAGTTATACAGCTAAGAAGTGGTTAGGCTGGGATTCAAATCCAGATCTTATTCAACTCGAAATCTTTTTTCCTAACTCTGCCAGGCAGGGAGGAGAAGTGAAAAAGAAACTGTCCAGATTGGTCTATGAGAGCAGCATAAATTCAGCTGATCAGAGCAGGAAATAACCTTTAAATAGAAACTGGAAGGAAAGTTTATGAGACCTGATAAATCAGAGACTCATTTCAGCCGACTAGGTGGTGGGTCTTATCAGTCTGAGAACAAAGTCTTTGGAGAGCACATGATCAACCTGACCAATGAGATTTGCATATTGTGATGGGTGGGTGATAGAACTAGCAAATCAGTAACTGAGAAAAGGAGATTATTCACCGAAATTGACCAATCAAGAACTCAGAGTCAGTCCTGTGGCTCTGAGCTGGGAACTTGCTCCTCGGAGAGGTAATCTGACTTCCTAATGGCCAAAGGCCACTCTGGGCTCTGACTGGCGCCAGGGTTCCAGGAATCAGGTCTGAAGCCATTCCTGCGCCAGCAGTAACTGCCAGGGCGCCTTTGCTCATAGATCAGCCATGAGGTCAGCCGTTTGTGTGACTCACTTCATGAAAATGAGGCGGCAGTGTGAGGCCTTACTGTTTCTCTGTAAGCATTTAAATTGATTTTTCCAGCTGGTTAAATTTCCCCCTTTGTTTTTATACAGAGGCTTAGGATGCGACTGGATATCAGGCCTAAAGACATTACCAGGTAAAACAGCCTTCCTGCCCACTGCCATAAAAGATCCAGACTTTGACAAAAACAAAAACAAACAAACAAAAAAACTGGTGCATTGAAACCAGGGCCAGGAGTCCCTCTTAGGAGTAGCCTCACTGAGAGTCACTAAGACAGTCCTACCAACTAACAGTTTGAGGAAGCCACCAGCAAGGACTGAGGTACATCCCTAACAAGAGACAGGGACATCTGTCTCCTGAAACACCCCACTGAGTGGTGACCCCACTCATTGCCACACATGACAAGAAATCACTCTCTTCAGGCCTGCACAAACCATGTGTCTCTTAAAGACAGAAGCTTCAGGAGCCCCAAGAACTTCATATGTGGAGACTCTCCAAGATAGGAAAGGAGGCCCTGGAAACTCACTTAGAATTTGCCATCCAGGGGCTGGGATTGTAGCTCAGCGGTAGAGCGCTTGCCTCGCATGAGTGAGGCCCTGGGTTCGATCCTCAGCACCACATACAAAGCAATAAAATAAAGACATTGTGTCCATCTACAACTAAAAAAATTTAATAAAAAAAAAGAATTTGCCATCCAAAGTTTTTTCCTATTGCTACTGTCATGTGTCATCCCAATTCACACAACCTTCCATACATACGCACACCATCTTGTTTTGGGTTTCCCTAGATGGTCTACTCAGAAGGTGATCTGAGAAAGCAGAAGTATAAGGGTAGGAAGAATGAGACAGGAATGTAGGAAAGAACCTCTGAGAAGTGTACAGAATGCTTCCAAGAAGTAAGTGTTCATCGAAAGATGATAGCTGGAGTCTATCTACTGCTCCTCTCCCTCACTGGTTTAAGATTATTTCTGGGGAACTCTGTCTTACACTTGCTTTTTAAATTTTAAAATTTTTTTCTAATTAGTTTTACGTGACAATAGAATGCATTTTGATACATTGTACACAGATAGAGCACAACTTCTCATTCCTCTGGCTATATATGGTACAGTCACACCAGTAGTATAATCATACGTGTATGTAGGGTAATAATGTATGATTCATTCTACTATCATTCCTACCCCTGTACCCCCTCCCTTCCCTTCACTCCCCTCTGCCTAATCCAAAGTACCTCTATTCTTCTCTAGCCCTGCCCCTTATTGTGAATTATAGCATCCACATATCAGAGAAAACATTCAGCCTTTGATTTGGGGGGGATTGGCTTATTTCACTTAGCATGATATTCTCCAGCTCCATCCATTTACCAGAAAATGCCATAATTTCATTCTTCTTTAAGGCTGAGTAATACTGCATTGTGTATATATTTTCTTTATCCACATTTTCTTTATCCATTTATCTGTTGAAGGGCATCCAGTTTGGTTCCATAGTTTAGCTATTGTGAACTGAGCTGCTATAAACATTGATGTGGCTGCATCACTGTAGTATGCTGATTTTACCTCCTTTGGGTATAAACCAAGGAATGGGATAGCTGAGTCAAATGGTGGTTCCATTCCAAGTTTTCTGAGGAATCTCCATACTGCTTCCCATAGTGGTTGTACCAATTTTAGCAGCCTTGCACTTTTAGGCAGAATTTGCATGTTGTGAGCAAGCTTCTTTGGCATGGGAATGCCAAAAAACTGGAATCCAGAAAGACTTTGCCTCCTGTTTGAAGTAGGATTTTGAGAATGATCTGTTTTAGTCACCTTTCTGTTACTGTAACAAATGCCTGAGGTAATCACCTTACAGATAGAGGGCATTTATTTTGGCATGCAGTTTTAAAGGTTCAGTCCACAGCCATTTGGTGCCATTGCTTTTGGGCCTGTGTCAAGACAGTACATCATGACAGGGAGCACATGACAGAGCAAAACCGCTCACCTCATGCTGAAAAGCAAAAGAAAAGAGGAAGAGGAAGATGTCAGGGTCCTAAAATCCCCCCCTAAGGGCACACCCCCACAGATCTGAAGACCTCCCATTAGGCTCCATTTTAGATTTCCACCATCTCCCAACAGTGCCACTATGGATGATGAAACTTAACACATGGGCCTGTGCGGGACACTTAACATGCAAACTATAGCGGAGTCTGAGCTTACACAGAACTGTTCAATACAGCAGTGGCAGGAATCAGAGATAGGCCAGAAACCATGGTACAGCACAGAGGTTATACAAATTGACTTTTCTGAACAATTTTCTGAACTCTGATGGAGATCAACAGAGGAAAAAACTGAAAGGGAACAAGAAATGTGAACCAGTGTACCTCACCCACATTGAGGCATGTAGTACTCCACACTTCTACCTTAAAAGCATTGGAGAAAACCCTACTGATTTCTCATCTCAGTCTCACAAACTCGGGCTCAAGTCGTGGCTCTGCCACTTGGTACATTGATGACTTTAAGCTCATCACCTGATTGCTCTTTAAGCCTCAGTTTCCTTTAATGTGTAATAGGACACAGATACTTGCCTTGTAACACGGTTACATGCAAAGCTCTTAGAACTTAGTAAGCTCTTTCTATACACATGCAAACTCTTACTAAAGGGCTGGTACATTTGCAAAGTCTCAAAAACCCATGCCAAATGCCACCTCTGAGCCTGTCTGTCTCTAAGGGAAGGTGGACATTTCATCTTCGAGAGCAGAACTGCCTAACATTCTGAGACTTTTAAGGCCAAGACCAGAGAGTCATATGGCCTCTGAAGTCCTCATCCAGAACCCTAACAGAACCACTTCTTGTCCTAGAGATCTGGTTCAAATCATTTAGGAGATACAAAAGGAACAGGTCTAAGTGTGATATGTAAAATCCAGTCATTACCAAAAAGGATGTGGTAAAGATCAGTCTTTGAAGAATTATCTTGACCTTTCCCTCAACCACTAAAATACACACACACACACACACACACACACACTTTCCACTATGAATTTTTCTGTTTCGTAGTCTGGGTTTCCATACCATCAGGTGAAGCAAACAGGACATTGTAATAAGCAAACACAAATTCCTATGTGTCCAATGCAATCATAGGAAGTGGCGCTACCTATAAGAGACATTTTAAAACCTCATTGATTAATTTTATTTCATTTGTTCCCATGTTTTTCATTCCTGCCACTGCTCAAATTTCCCCTTCAAATGACCTGAAATGTGACTTCCATAATCTGGAAGGGATCATGCACTTTAGTCTAAAAACCTCTTTCCCCTGACCTCTTCTGCCTTGAAGGCCTCTGGCTGAGCAGGAACTCCCATGTCAAGACCTATCTGGCATGCAGACAGTGGGTCCCACAGACCAAAAGTTCTGCAGGAGATTTTCTTCAGAAAGAACTGGGGAAAGAGCCCCACAGTGGGAGTAGAAAGGCCAGAGCTCTAGAGCAGGCTCTGCCATGAGCAGGCATATGACCAT
This sequence comes from Geosciurus inauris, assembly GCA_004024805.1. Lineage (NCBI taxonomy): Eukaryota > Metazoa > Chordata > Mammalia > Rodentia > Sciuridae > Geosciurus > Geosciurus inauris. The sequence continues at coordinate 8,915 of PVHX01001290.1, forward strand.
GGGCAGGTGCCTCACTGAACTGGGCTCTAGTTTTCTTTTCTTGAAGGTGAGGGGCTTAGACCAAAGGTGCCCTAGGAGTCTGTGGTTGTGATCCCTGAGGGCTTAGGCAGAAGTCTCTGGGTAGCCTGGATTTTCTGAGTCCCGCCATGATGTCCCTGAGCTGGCTAGGGGCTCCCGCAGGGCAGGATCACGTTGCCCCAGATTCCAGGACTGGCTGCTGCACAGACCCAGGATCGGGTGACAGATCCATCCAGCCTGGACTGGCTCAAGCTCTATGCTACAGCGGGGCTAGAAAACCAGAGCTAATGCAAGCCAGCTGGAGGCTAGGACAAGATTGATGAAGGATAGGGAGAGGATTTGGCTAGGGTTTGGGGGAGTTGCGGGGGTAGAGAATAATTAGTCTTGCCTGCTTCCCAGAGGGGCCCCCAAGCCTAGTAAACCTCATTAATTGGGAATCCCCAGTAGGGAATTCCTGCTCATGACCCAGAGAAGGAAGGGCTCGTTAGGAGTTAATTAGTAGTGAAAGTGCCAATTGGAGAAAGTGTTTAACTATTAAGTGGCTGAAAGCCTGTTTACCTACAAACAACTGATAGGTCAATTATCTGGCCAGCAAAGCTGGTCCCCTATGATAGTGATCACCAAATTTAGGTGATCCTGAAGGTCACCCAGGAACCTTGCTGAGCATTAGTCTCTAGTGTAGTGATCCTGATTGGTCAGCCAGGCGTTAGAAGCACTGCTGTAAACTACCCACTAGGCCAGACCTCTTAGCCCAATCTCAGCGGCTACATCCATCAGCAAGCAAGTGAACTATTTCTATTCTAGAATTCATGTAGTATTTACTATGCAGCAAGAACAATGCTAGGCTTCTAGAAAGCACTGTCTCTTCTAATCCTCATTACAGTCATCTGGGGTAGGTGTTATTATCCCTTGTCTACAAAAGATGACTGAGGTCAACGGGGAAGACGCTTAGGAGATATAACAGTTAGTAGGTGGCAGAGATTATATTTGGTCTCAGACATTTTGATTCAAGGCCAACTCTTTAGCCCAACTTTTGAAATGATCCCTAAAGCCTTTCCTGTCCTTTGGGTGATTACGGCAAAACTTTACTATGCTTTTGAGGATTTTGTGGTGCCGTTCAAGCTGTTATCCATTATACAGATGAGAAAACCAAGTCCCCCAAAGGGGACATTAATTAATTCAGAGTCCAGGTTTATAGTTTTGGTGCCTGAGCCATTTTCTGTTAGACAAAGCTATCACCTGGGATCATGGACTAGAAGGGAGAAAGGCCTGGCCGTCAGTATTCAATGCCAATATGTGTGCCCTGGTATTCAAAAGGCATCATAATGTAGTTAGGACACTGGGCCCTAACCATAGCTATACCACTGACTCCAAGGGTGATCTGAGATGAGGCACTGGACTTCTACAGTTCTCGGTTTCCCCATGTGTCAAATAGGAATGCCATTATGTGGTCTGTGTTCTGCCTTGTGAGCAGAGAGTGGATGAGGGAGAAGAATGTACTGTCCTGGCACTGTTAAGGGTTAGAAGATTGTTCCAACTAGTAGGGAGCAGCCTTGACGGTAGGAGGCCTCTTGTACAACTATGTCAACTTAGGACTTGATAAAATGTCTCATTAGGTTTGACCTCACAGTCCTTCCTCTCCCTGGGTTGCAGGAAGTTACAGAAAACACTGCCTAATTTCCTCCAGGGAGATGAAAAGATGGTAGACCAGATGACCCCCCATGCCTTCTTCCTATAACAACTAGATTTGATCTTATTGATCAAACAAGTATTGTAGCCTTACCCCTCAGACCAAGGGCAGACTCCTCTAGAACTACCCTTACCTAAAAGCCCCATGCAAATGCCCGCCTAGTTCCCTTCCGGCCCTGGTGGAGGCAGAAGCCTCCCCCCGCCTCCTGCTCACTCCTCGCTTCTCGGCCGCCAGCCCAGCAGCTGTTGCCTCAGATCAGTGTGGACCATCTAATCCCCTCTCTAGAGCCCTGGCCCCCTCCTCAGGCAGTAAATTAAGGAGGATGTAAGAACAGAGGGCACCAGCGTCAGCAGAGCGGCATCCAAAACATCCTCCCCCACCCCATGCCTGAGTCATAGAGCCCTGGTTTGGCCCCTCTCCACCTCAGGGCAGGAAGGGGCGGGGGACAACCAGGCCCAAGAGAAGAGGGAAGCAAAACCCAGAGGCGGGAAAGGGCAGGGGGCTTATAGAGAGAAGCCAGCCCAGACTCCTAGGGTATTCAAGCTCAACCACCTTCCCTGTGAGACCCCAAAGCCCTACTCCAGAGTGATATAGAGCAGGAAGCCCAGACATGAGTTTCTTTACCATGACCTGAGTGCTTAATCCCATTTCTTTCACATGCTACACCCGACCCAACTGTGTCTCTGTCACTAAAATAGGTAGAGAAGTCAACTGTCAAGAGTAGGGAATACCTCACTCCAGGTCTATCCTGTATGCCTTTGTTGAGAGGATATGGAAGCAGAGGCATCTTCAACAGCTGTTGTTACATCCTGCCTCTGAGAGCATAAAGTGCAGGACAGAGCTAAAACTCTAGTACTCTTTTAAAAGCACTATCAAGACTCCCTGTGCAGATCATATAGCAATGCCCATACCAAGAACTTACCTGACTCCAATCTACCAACTAAAAATGGAGGAAGAAGGAGAAAGATGACCAAATAAAATTAGTATAGTATTGTTATATCGTGTGTGTACAAATGTGTAGCAACAAATCTCATCATTATGTACAACTATAATGCACTAATAAAAAATGTGGAAAAAAAAAGAAACACACACACTAGTTAGTATAGTATCCATGGATATGGCCTAGAAAGAAGAGCAATGTAGAGATGCTGCCTAGTTTTTCAGAGATGTTGCCTGGGAAGAGGGGCTGGTGGAATAAAGCAATGACTTATGAAGACGAGATCAGAACAGAATGAAGAAACTTTGGAGCCTGGGATTTTCAGTCCACAAAGCCAATATCATCTTTTAGATGAGACTGAGACACAGCAAGATGAGACTTACTCCTCAGAAACAAGATGGAAATGTTACATGTGCACAAAGAAAATGGATCTGTTCAGAGGGAAAAATAAATGGTGCTATGTGTCAAAAGCATCAACATTTTTATTTCAGACTTGTTTTAGGTACTATTTATAATGTTGATGGTTGTCAACTTCCTATCTTCCATCCAGATGTCTCCTGAACTCCAAACTCATCTGTCAAGCCTGCTTGAGTAATCAATAGACCTATCCAAAACTGAACTTCTGATATCCTCCCGCAAGCATTTTATATATACTTGTCCCATCTGAGTTTATGGCAACTCCATTATTCACACTGTTTATGCAAAAGCTCTACTACTCTGTATGAACCCTCTCTTTGTCTCCCCTCTCTACCTCCACCACATCCAATCTGTAATGAGATCCTACTGGCTCGGCCTTCAAATGCTGCATCCGAAAGTTGACTACTTCTTACCTTCATCATCAATACCACTGTCAACCAAGCTATATTTGGAATGCTGCAGTATTCATTCTCTCTACAAATCCCTTTGTGTCTACCCTTGCCCCCACCCAACAGCCCTTGCCCCATCTATTCTCAGCACAGCAGTTACAGAAATCTTTTGAAAAATGTAAATTAGGTCCCACAACTCTTCTATTCAAAACTCTCCAAACCTCCCCATTTCACTCAAACTAAAACCCAGTTCCCTGCAATGCCTTCAAGGCCCTACGTGATATTGTTCCTTCAACAAGGGGGACCTCTTCTCCTCTTCGCTTCGCTGCAGATACACGGGCCTCTTGCTGTGTCACAGATCTTACAGGCATGATCCTGCCTGAGAACCATTGTTGTAATTGTTCCCTGCTGCCTGGAATGCTCTTCCACATGACATCTACCTTCTTAACTCCAACCACCTTGAAGCTTCTGCTCGAATCTCACCATTTCAAGGAGGCCTTCCCTGGTCACTCTTTTACTGCAATCTAAGTCTCCCTCCTCTAGGAGTCTCATCTCCCTAAACCTAATCTATTCTTTCTTTATTTTTCTTCTTTCCTTCCTTCTACTTTCTTTCTTATTTCTTTGTAATACTAACACATGTACAGGACATCGAAAAAAAGTCTTTCTATACAGTACATCATAATCTTTATGCTTATTGACCACCTAAAACGTAAGTCTCACAGGAACAGTATTTGGTTTACTGCTATATCCAGAACAGAGCTTGGCCCATTCATGAATGAATCAGTCAGTCAAGGTTGCAAAGGGAAGAGGAACTTCCCCTAAAGCTGTCCTGGTTAGATTAGAGGAGTAAGGGTCTTCACTTCCATGAAACATGTCCCAGCGCTTGCAAGGGGATCCACATAAGCAGTGATGGGTTCTCCATCCATTTGGATGTCCTGCTGCAAGGACCTTGTGGCTAAAAAATTGAAATATGTCACAGACCTTTAATATAGCCATAATATTTGTGGCAGATCTAATAGAAACTGGCAAAAACTAGATGCAACTTATTCCCAATATTCCATTGGTTCACCTCATGCCTGCTGCCTTGTTCACACCTTCATAGCTGGGTATCTGTCCTGGATCTTCATGTAATCCCATCCCCTTAACTTTAGCTGTCTGTCTTTACACCCAGCGCAGTCTAGGCCTGACTTTTAAGAATGTCATTTATTGACTTCTTTAGCCACTCAATTCAAATGGCTTATTTTGTTACCAACTTTTACCCCATTTCAGTTTTTAACATCTGGATTAGGTGAGAAAGTACCTGAATTAGTTTTCTCTTGCTCTATAACACATTACCACAAATGTGATGGCTTATAGTAATACCCACTCAACATCAATTTTCATTAAGGAAAGGAAAACCACAATGAGATACCAGTTCATATCTACTAAGATAGTTTTCATTTAAAAAGATGTAGCAAGTATTGGTGTAGATATATTTCCATCATCTATTTCTGGTGGGAATGCAAATCAGTGTAATCACTTTGGAAAAACAATCTGACAGTTCCTCAAAGAGTTAAACAAATTGGGCACGGTGATGCATGCCTGTAATCCCAGTGGCTTGGGAGGCTGAGGCAGGAGAATTCCAAGTTCAAGGCCAACCTCAGTGACTTAGTGAGGCCCTAAGCAACTTAGAGCCTGTCTTAAAAATAAAACATAAAAAGGACTGGGGATGTAGCTCAGTGGTAAAGAGCCTCTGGGTTCAAACCCCAGTACCCCACAAAAAATGTTAGTTACCATATCGCCTTGAGATTTCACTCCTAGGTATATACCCAAGAGACTTAAAAAGATATGATTCCCAAAAACCTATTCACAAATGTTCGCAGCAGCTTTTATACATAATAGCCAAAAAGTAGAAATACCCATCAATTGATGAATAGATAAATATAATCTAATTTTTATACAATGGAATATTATTCAGTCATAAAAAGGAATGAAATATTAATATATGCTACAATTTGGATGGACCTTGAAAACATTATGTTAAACCAAAAAAGTCAGGTCCAAACAGCCACGTTTTAGTTAGCTTTTTCACTTCTGTGACTAAAGGACAGGACCAGAACAATCATAGAGGAGGAAAAGTTTATTTGAGACCTCACAGTTTTAGAGGTCTCAGTCCATAGAAGGCTGGCTCCATTCCTCGAGGTAAGGCTGAACATCATGGAGGAAGAGTGTGGCAGAGGAAAGCAGCTTACGTGGTAATCAGCAAGCAGAGAGAGTCCACTTGCCAGATACAAATATATACCCAAAGCCATGCCCCGATTCCCACCTCCTCCAGCCACACCCTACCACTTCAGATACCACTCAGTTAATCCCTCTCAGATGATTAAATCACTGATTGGGTAAAGACTCTTACAATCCAATCATTTCTCCTGTGAATCTTCTTGCACTGTCTCACATGTGAGCTTTTGGGAGATACTTCATATCCAAACCATAACACCACATATTTTACAATCCCATTCATATGAAACATGGAGTAAGAAAGTAGATTAGTGATTTCTAGGATCTAGGGGAAGGAAGGAATGGAAAGTGACTATTTAAGTGTGATCTTTGATTTGAGAAGGTGATGACAATGTTCTGTAATTAGATAGCAATGATGGTTTCACAATTTCTTGAACATACTAAAAGCCACTGAATTGTCTACTTTAAAAATGCCCACTAATTAGCTCCCAATGCTGTAGGTCAGAAGTCTGGATGGGCTTGATTCTAATTTTAAGGTCTCACAAGATTGAAATCAAGGTGTCAGTAGGAGGGTGTGCATGAGATATAGTCAAAGAATCTGCTTCCAAACCCATTCAATACAGTGGCAGAATTCAGTTCATGTGGTTATGGGAGCCGAGATCCCCATTCCTTACTGGCTAACTCTTTTTCAGCACCTGAAATCCACCTGTGTTCCTTCTCATATGGCTCTATCTTGAGACCAGCAATGGTGTGTTGAGTTCTTATGCCTTGAATCTCTCTGATTTCCTCTTCTGCGATAAGCATGAGAGAACTCTTTGCTAATAATGACTTAAGCATTATTGTCTGGACTCTGCTGTGATTTGGATCTGGAATGTTCTCCAAAGGCCCATGTGCTAAAGACTAGGTCCACATGTTGGTGCTATTAAGAGGTGTGGAGCCACAGTGGCGCATGCCTGTAATCCCAGCACTTTGGGAGGCTGAGACAGGAGAATCGCAAGTTCAAAGCTAGCCTCAGCAATGGTGAGGCACTAAGCAATTCACGAGACCCTGTCTCTACATAAAACACAAAATAGGGCTGGGGATGTGGCTCAGTGGTTGAGTGTCCCTGAGTTCAAACCCCGGTACCACAAAAAAAAAAGAGGTGTGGAAATTTTAGGAGGCAGGGCCTGGCAAAAGGAAGTTAAGTCACTGGAGGCATCTCTTAAAGGGGATATTGAGACCCTGCTCCTTTCTTCTCTCCCTCCTTTTGCTTCCTGATCACCCTGAGGTGAGCAGTCCTCCACCATAATGTACTGCCTTGCCATAGGCCTGATCAACCATGGACTGAAACTTCTGAAACGATGAGGCAAAAAAAATCTTTTCTCTTTTGTTAGTGACAAAAAGTCAACTAACACATACTTTACCCTGTCTAAGGTCAACTGCACCACACGCAGCATAGCACAGTCAGAGAAGAATCATATTCATGGGTTCCCGGGACTGGGGTACAGAATCTTGGGAACCATTCCTAGAAATTCTGCCACTACAGCTCTTGATAATTATTTTAGTTTGACTTGCTGACAATTTGATCTTCTGGAAGGAATAAACATTCCTGAACACCTGTTCCATCCACAAGCGGGGAGTTCCATGAATAATCCCTTTTTCTCCCTGGCTCCTAGGCCAGTCCTAGAACCTAATGTATGCTTAAAAAATACTCATTTAATGTCTTATGAACTGTCCCTACCCTGTGAGAGGTCACTGTTCACCCAGAAAGACACACCCATCCATACACTAGGAAACTTCAGGGGGCTAATTGCCATGAAGGGTAAGCACAGTGATAATAACACATGGGAGAATATAATGTAGGGAATGGTTTTTCTGAACCAAATTCTGACCAGTTAGACAAAGAGAGGTGGTAAGAACCTTGATAGAAAGTAACCAAGTTGTGAAGTAGGGAAAGACAATAGGCTCACAGGAGTGAATGTGTTATTCAAGGATAAAATATTCTTTTTTTTTTTTTTTTGTACTGGGGATTGAACTCAGGGGCACTCGACCACTGAGCCACATCCCCAGCCCTATTTTGTGTTTTATGTAGAGACAGGGTCTCACTGAGTTGCTTAGCACCTCGCCATTGCTGAGGCTGGCTTGGAACTCGTGATTCTCCTGTCTCAGCCTCCCTAAGTGCTGGGATTACAGGCATGTGCCACCGCGCCCAGCTAAGGATAAAATATTCTTAAATTTTAATTTTTAAGTATTTCAATGAAGAAAATTGTGTGGGAGGAAATGGGGAAAAGGAATGGAGATAAGTGGGCCAAAACAAATTTTTAAAAAGCAACATAGAATAATAAAAATTCTGCTGAGTATCCTCTGATGGTCACATTTGTTCTTTCAACAAGTATCCGCAGAGGACATAGTGCTAGGCACAAAAAGACAAATGGAAAATGTAGTAAGAAGCCTCTGAGATGGCCCATAGAAACCTATAGAAACTATGGGATTATGATTTTTTTGTTACTGTAGTAAACTGCTAAATTTGGGGTAATTCGTTATGTAACAATTGATTGCTAAGACAGGAAAGATTGTAAGAAAGATTGTGATACTTTATTATAGTTAAAATAAGGCATGCAGGACACATACCTGAAGATAAAGCGAAGACAGGGCTTCAGGGCAGAGTCAGAAAGGGAGGGAACTTGTGTGGTGTGAGAGTTGGGGAAATGCTAAAGGCAACAATTTCATTCTGCATCCATTGTCTCCATAAGGGTCAGTGAGCCTCAAGCTGCTTCATTTATTTCTCAGGTGTTGACAGGGTGGAATCAGATCTGGTTGGAGTAGACTGAAGAAGGAGATGCGTAGAGAGGTTGTCCTAGAGCTCAGAGCTCTGGTAAGTACATTCTTCCCTTTGGGCCCCAAGGAATCCCACTGAGTCCCAAGAGCTTAGGAGGTGAGATTTAACTATTAGTGGGAAGACTTAGGATGTAGGAGGAATCATTTTGTGAGAGAGCAAATGTTATATTTGTCTCCAGAAAGAAAGAAAAAAGGATCCTGAAGCGCATATACGAGGATCCTTGATCTGAGAAGAAGATCTAGAACAGATTCCAAAGGGATGACATGTGAGCTCCAGTACCCAACCCAGAGTTCTCTAAATAACTCAGGCCTAAACTTGTCTGTTTTCTTGTTTTTTAAACAGCAAAGGATGAATAATCAGAGCCTGGATCCAGGTAAGCCTGTAGGAAAGGTATGTCTTGATTTCAACTGGGCATTTGACTCAGCCTTCACTGTGGAAAGAGGAATAAAAATACTGTCAGGAAAAAAAAAAAAAATACTGTCAGGAAGATTTGTAACCATTTGAACAATTACGGCCAAAGATGACTAATTAAAGGAACTTTGTCAGCTAAGTCCCCGGAAGCCTCTTAGCCCCACTTTACTGGATAATATTTAGCAGTTAACATATTGGGGACTTATATTGAACTAGGAACTATCCTATAAAGTTTTCTCATTTGATTCTCAAAACAATCCTATGAGATAGATACAATATAATCAGCTCCACATGAGGCACAGGGAGGTTAAGTAACTTGACCAAGTCACACAGTTAGGATATCACAGTGTCAGAACGTGCCTTTGCCTTAATCATGTGATCCAACTGCCACAGAGATGGCAATGCCATATCTTCCCACGTTGGAAGAAGCAACTTGGCTCGGCTTACATAACTATGAAGCAGACTCAAATGTGAGGCAGAATGTGTGCACACTATTAGTGTGTGTGTCTGTGTGTGCAGGGTGAATCTGCGTAGGCCTGATATTTATGTGTCCTGTGCTCCGAGTCAGCAAATTGTTGGGAAAAGCTGAGGGAAGGGGGAAGGGAACTGCACACATTGCCCAGGGTGCTAGGAAGCAGGAGAAAGTTGGTCAGTGGGTCAGGCAGCTGGTCACCCGAGCAGGAGGGCAACAGGTGGGTAGGGCTGTCGGGGGTGACCAGCCGGCTCCCACCTGCTGGAGCTGTCCATCAGCACCAATACAGGCAGTGCCTGTAACCAGGACCCCCAGCAGGCCAGCTCCAGAGACACATCCTTGGGGAAAATCCTAAAGTGGTAGACCCCTCAGCCAGCTTGAAGTCCTGGTCCAGACCAAGCCCCCAAATTCCACCCTCTTGTCCCCACAGTAGAGGTAATAGCCGACTCAGATCCTGAGAGCTAAGTGACTGGATGGGTTGGATGGAGGACACATGGTCAATGGGTGTCCTCCCAAGCTCATGTCCTCATTATTGAGATGAATGGATGTACATGACCTTTCTAACGTTGTATGAGAGCAAGAGTCCTCAGAAGTCATCTAAATCACATCACTTTATTTTTCAGATAAGTGAAACCGAGGTTCAAAGAGGTACTAGGATTCCCCCCACTTCTAAAGATCCTGGGATCCATCAGGGGCTCTTGGCAGGAGTTGGAGGATTAGAACTAAAGTTGGGACCCAAGGCTGAGCGAGTCCTACCTGGGTGTAGCATGAGCAGATGGAGGCTATAAATGTGAGGTGTAGGTGGTACCCTAGAACTTTACAAAATTCAGGTAGAGGGGGGGTCAGAGTCCGGCCAGCTGAAGGACAGAGCAAGTACATGAGAGGAATGGGGAGGAGGGAGTAGTAGCACAAGCTGGGATCCAGTGGAAGGGCAGGCACAGAGTTGGCAGATGGGTTTCTCTGGAGTAGAGCTGGACACTGCAGGTCCTGCCTTGGAGAAACTCTGGCTCTGGGCAGCCCAAGCAATGATAGAAGCAGGTGGGCAATAGGGAGGGGGACCGGGGGCAAAGCAGTGGGGTGCTAAGGGACAGATGAGTCAGAGGGCAGGAGAGCACTGTGCATGGAGTGCGGCGAGGGCCCTGCGGTGGGAGCGCTGCCGGGGAGGGGGCTGCGGCTGCGGTGAGGGGCGGCGCGTGGCCGGCCGCCCCCAGCTGTGGCGTCGCTCAGGCCGGGCTTAGCAGGGCCGGGGCCAGGGATTAGGGGCAGTGGCCGCACCTGGCGGGGCGGCCGCAGGGCTAATGCTGTGTGACCGAGGCGGCCCCGCCCGACAACTGGCTCCCTCCTGCCGAGAAGGGCTGTGGGCTCGTTAGCCCGCGCTGGCGTGTGCGCGGCTGCGGGCGGCGTGCGCACGTGTGCCACGGGCCCCCGCGGCTGTCGCTGACGGCCACCGGCTGCGCGCTGGAGCGTAAGGCTGCAGAGGAGCAGCGGCCTGAAGGTGTCCCACCGAGTGTCCCGGCTTTGAGAGTCAAGTGTAGGCCACTTGATTATGTGACCCCTGTGAGTAATTGTTGCTGTGTGATGGTGTGGCTCTGGGTCAGAGTCCCTGGTTGCCTGACTGGAGGGGGAAGGGGTCCCTGTATATAGCCACAAGAGCCCCTATTACCAACCTATGTGAACTGCGTGTCACCGGTCTAGGACCTTAGCCGTACTGAGTGTCTGTACAGATTGTATTTGGGATACTGCCATAAGTTTAAATGTGTCTTTACAAGTATTGGGGGGAAACTTCACCTTCCTTGGTGCCTGCTGCCCAAGTTATCTCTGCAGATACAACTTTTGGGGTGAAAGTTCTCTCCACTCGCTGTCTACTTCCCAGTAGCAGTCAGCCATGTACACTGCAGGGCCCCAAACCCCTGGTGCTGACATGAAGACTGTAAGAGTGGAGTTCTGGTCCCTGGTTCCTCCTTCCCTAAACTCAGGCCTGTCCCTCTGCCCATTCTCCACCTGAGCCCAGTGGAGGGCCCTTAGGCATGCTAGAATGTGCCCATTGCCTACCAAAATCATTGGATCTGAATAAAGATCCAATGATCTGTGTGAGAACTGAGAACTCTGATCTAATGCCATGGGTGAGCCTTTGGGCCTTTGCACCTGCCCCATTTCTTCTGCCTGGAGGGAGCCTCCTCCACTTTCCTAGAGCTCAGTAGCCACTCCCCTAGGAAGGCTTCCTTGCAGCAATGGTTCCACCTCAGTCTTCCTTCTTCTTGGAGAACTTTGGATCAAACTGGCCTTGCACTATTCTGATGTCATCTGCATCTCCTGGAGATAGTTGTTCCACGAGAACAGAGGCAGGTCTCAGATCGGGTCTGGACATTTAATAAAAATGAGGAAATGTTCACTATGCTGAAGTATTGGACAGGCAGAGCATCCACCCTGCCCTGACACAGTCTCCCAGAGACAGCCTGCCAGGGGCTTCATTTCTAAGGGGCAGGAGGGTCTGCCCATATACACACATGCCCTCTCCCCTTTCAGGGAGGCATCCCATTGACAGGAGCAACCCTGCCCCCACACCAGGCTCCCTAGCAGCGAGGAGCTGGACGGAGCTATCCTCACCTGCCCTCCTGGTCTCACCCTGGCCCTTCCCTGGCCCTTCCCTGGCCCTGCTTGAGGATGCCAGGGCCCACAGCAGGTGCCTGGTTGGGCTTGGAGCTACAGAGAGCACTGGGCACAGCAGACCAGCCTCTAGCCAAGAACAGAACTCATAGACAAGTTCCAGAATCCTCTACTTCCTCCTCCCCACCCACTCCTTAGTCTTGTTAATAATAACAGCTACCACTTACTGACTGCCTTTATATAGTATTTGACACTGTATGTACATTGCCTATTTAATCCTAAACCAATCTGGAAAGGTAGGTATTATCCACCCCATCTTCCCCAGGAGGCAGTAGACATTCAGATAGGTTATCTGCCTTGTCCAAGATTACCCAGCTGGTCAGTGGCAAAGCCAGGATTCAAACCCCAGATCTTTCATGTCCACATCCTCCAGTGCTGACCCAAGGTGCTGCTGTCCTCACCCTGGGTAGTGACTCTGCTATACATCTGTGTCCTACATTAGATGTGGGATAGCAAGGACCATCCTATCCTCTTGATTGTCCCAGTGAAGGCATCTAGGAATGCTTGTGGAATGATATCACTTGCCTGTTAGATGGCAGCATGATGGTGACATGTATAGGCTCAGAAGCTCCAGCGCTGGGGTTTAAATCTTACTTGCTCTATTACCTTGGGGTACTCATCTTTCTCACCATCTATAAATGGGACATGAAAATAATATGGTAGTGTTCAGGAGATTGAGCTAACTTAGGAAAATTCCTGTCCAATAGAAGATAGGGTATGCATTGGCTATCCCTTTTACCCCACCAGTCTAGAATGGGTCCTGCTCCACTGTGCTGCATCCCCAGGACTTAGTACAGACATGGCCTTCCACTGCCTCATCTGTAAAATGTGGCTAAAAAAAGTAAAGGAGATGTACATAAAATGCCTGGCACAAAGCATAGGGTGGCATCTACAGTGGTTGTTAGTAGGGTAATGGAGGGCAGGGCCAGATTGTGCTCTCATGAATACCCTATCTTTGGGCCCAGAGCAGAGGTTGCACCAAGCACCATCCTCCTGATATGTACATACCCTTCAGGCCCTGGTCACACAGAGCCTCACTCAGACCGTGGCCCCTCTACCATATAGAGAAACTTCCACACCAAGGTTACCCTAGGGCTAAGATGCCTCCTCCTTACCTCTTTCTGGGCCTCTCTCCCTAAAGGATTGGCATCTCAGGGTTTTGGGAATGGACTTGTGGACAGGGAGACATCCAGGGGACCATCCCAAGCCAAACTTATTTAGGAGCAGAATTTTATCTTTAGATAAATTCTTAGGGGAAACCCTAATACATAAAGCAGAAAGAAGTGCCATTTTGTTGTTATAAATCAATTTGTAAGTTCATATGTATAACTCTTATTTCTTATCAAGTACACTACTATTTTCCACCAGCTCAACAGAGCTTGGCACATGGTAGACACTCAATTAATAATTGTTGAGTAGTCAATCAGTGGAGGGTAGGTGAATCTCTCTCTCTTTTTTTTTTTTGTGTGGTAATGGGGATTGAACCAGGGCCTTGTGCATCCTAGGCAAGCACTCTACCAACTGAGCTATATCCCCAGCTGGGGCAAGTCTCTTTTGATAAATACAAAGATGAGAAATAGAGTTATGTATGATAGTTGGAGAATCCTACTGAAATTCATGGTTTGAATTCACTGATCCACACAAGTCTCCTTTCGGTGGATAAGAACATTAAGGCCATGAAGTCTGAGGCAGAGCTAGGCTAAAACCCAGGACTCCTGATTCCCCATCCTAGGGTTTAGGATCTCTTCAGCCCCTCAACAGGATGCATTCTTGGGCCATCTGGTGGGGTCCTCTCCTGTCTGGGACAGTCTACCATCACGTTCCAGGCATTTCCCAACAGGCCCTGCCTCAAGCCTGAGCCAGGCAGGAGCTAGGCCCTTCCCACTGGCTCCAGGATGGGCTCTGTTCCTAATATGTGTTATCCATGAAAGGAAGGCCCAGTGCTTACGACCCCTCTTGAAACCACAAAGCCCCAAGGGTGAGCATACCCAAGTGAGTGTCAGGTTAACAGAACCTGGGAGGTGGGTAAGGAACAGGAGGGATGAGCATCACTGAGAGCCTAGGTGGGGGAAACATCCAAGAGTCCCCCAGAGCATGGGCCCCACAGCAGTTGGGGGCATTTATGGGTCTTCCTATAAACTTCTGAGAGAGTAACTTTATCCTGCTTCTTTCGGCCAAGTATCCTCCTCCAGCAGCTGGTCACAAAGCTGGTTAATCTCCCAGAGTGCTCAGCTTAAAACCCGTGACTCACAGCACAGCCAGTGTGGGGGAGGGGACAGCCGCCTCCAAAACGTGGCGCCCAGAGTCAGCTGTTCTGGGGGCCTTCTCGGGTTTCTCCAACTCAAGCCTGAGGTTTGTGGCCTTGTCTTTCTTCCTGGAGTCCTGCTCCTCACTGACCCTTAGAGATGTGCCATGAGAGGTCAGGACCCTGGGAGGTAGGCCAGTTTCTGGGCCTTGGCTTTGGCCAAGTCCTCAGGCCATCCCCAGGAATGACCAGCAGGCATCAGCCATCAAGGAAAGGGCATGATTTCAGGTGTAATTCTGGGAGACAGGGGAGTCCACCCTGAAATTGAGGTCCCTGCCTCACCTGTACACACCTAGAAAAATTCCCTTCAACCATGACCCTTTCACTGTAGACCTGCCATTCCTTGTCGTGTGGGACGTGAAGCACCTGAAGAATGGTGAAGTAAGCCACAAAAAGTAACACATGTCACCTGGCCTCTGACTTGAGATGAGCATAACGAACCTTTAAGAGAGAAAAGGTGAAATAGAGTATTGGCCTCGGAGTTGGAGAGACTTCAAGTCCCAACTCTGCCACTTGCTAGCTGAAGAGCTTCCTTGTGCCTCAGTTTCCTCATCTGTAAAATGGTGCTAGTAATAGAACTTACCTTCACCAGTTAATTTGAGAATAAGGTAAGTTTCTGCTTTCCTACTTAGCAGGAATCATTAATATGATTATTGTTATCATCACCCTGGGTCAAAAATCGGGAGACCCTATATAATTTTTCAGGGATTTGTCTGTAAAGTGAGAGGGAAGATAATGGTTTGAAAGGTTGTAAGGAATCTACTCAGATAAATATAACTGTCAATGATAAGTAGGGGAATCCCCTAAACAACGGCATGGTGCTCTTTGTGGCTGGAAACCAAATTCAAGAAATGGAAGGAATCTGCTAGATTCCCATTGGAAGCTCCGTTGAGCAAAACGTCACTCATACACTAACTCTACTGTGGCTTCAGGGCTCCTCAATATCTTCTACTTTCTCTGAACAGACCCATAAACATCCAAAGAGTCCTCTGGACGGGGAGGAACAAATCACGCATTGCTATTATGGATGAGGAAATACATTGAACACATCTAGGTGGGCACATCTAACCCTTGCAGCAACCCATGGCAATGGTGTACTACTATCCCCATATAATAGACTGATTATATTAATGGACCCAGTTCTTCACTCTTCCTTGTGCCAGGTGACTTTGCAGCTCTTCAACAGAAGGTATACAGTGTATTTTTCCACATCTCAATTCTAAGTTCAGCCATGTGAATATCCTGGGGGATATTCACATATCTGACTCAAGCAGAAGCTTGAGAAAATGCTTGTGTTTCTGCTTGCATTTTTGCACCACTGCCATCACCATGAAAACATGCCCAGGCTAGCCTGCTGGAGGACTAGAGGTCTATAGAAGAGAGCTGGGATGCCCCATTGACCCCAGCCAAGACCAGGCTGGATCAGCCAAGAACTGCTCAACTATAGCATGCGAGTGAGCCTAGCCGAGCCCAGAACATTTACCCAGAGGAACCCAGGAGAAGAGCCCAATCTTAATAGCCAAACTGCAGACTCATAAACTAAATAAATGCTTATTGTTTGAGGTCACTGAATTTGAGGTAGCTCATTACATGGCATTATCCTGATAATAGATAACAGGTACATACCATTTAAAAAAAAACCAGACTTTATTTTTAGAACAGTTTTTAAATTATAACAAAATTGTGCAGAAATTACAAAGAGTTCCTATGCACCCCCTGCCATACACTCTTTGACTCTCCTACAATCAAGATCCTGCACCAGAGTGATACATCTGTTACAAATGTACCTACACTGACATATATCATTGCTCAAAGTGCATAGCTTACATTAGGATTCAATCTTGATGTTATACATTCTATGCATTTTAACAAATAGGTAATGACATGTATCTGCCATTATAGTATCACCCAGGATAGTTTCACTGCCCTAAAAATTTTCTGTATTTCATCTATTTACCCCAGTCTCTCCCCTAACTCCTGGCAACCACTAATTTCTTACTGTTTTCATAGTTTCGTCTTTTCCAGAATGTCGTATAGTTGGAATTATGTGATATGTAGCCTTTTCAGATTGGCATCTTTCATTAGTAATATGCATTAAAGTTTCCTCCGTATCTTTTCTGACTAAGAGTTCATTGCTTTTTAGTGCTGAATAGTAGTCCATTGTCCGGAGGTACCACAGTTTATTTATGCATTCACCTACTGATGGACATCTTGGTTTCTTCCAAGTTTTGACAAACCATTTTTAGGTGAAGAAACTGAATTGGAAAGTAGTTAAAGAGTCTGCTCCAAAGCCCAAGTAAGTGGCAGGCCTGTGATTTAGCCTTAAGTGGGTCTTATTTCAGAAGTCATGAACTTTTTATTCTTCTATTGGAGTGTTTCTGAAAAACTATGTCCTTTTAGATACCTCTGATTTTGCCTGTTCTGGTCTCGGCTAAGAATGCTCTTCCTTTTCCTTCTGTCTGTCCATGTTTAGCTCAAAGTTTACCTCTGAGAGACTTTCTCACTCCTCTCCAATGTGAGGTCTCAAACTAAAATTTAAACATTCCTAACTAGGTGGTTGAGAACCAATTATCTTAAGATATTGAGGGCTTAAGGGAAGATTTGCTCTAGGGAGAGCTACTAGGGCTATGAGATCTCTTCCACAGAGGGGTCAAATATACTATCTCCTTCACCTCAAGGCAAGAGGGAGGGGTTTTGAGGAGACTACATGAAGATTTTTACGGGTCTGCCCTGAAGTTTGTGGACGTGGTATGTTGACATCTAAGTCATACATACAACATCTAAAGATTAGTAAGAAGATGATCAGCTGTGGTGCACCAGCTCCGAAGTCTGAAGCAGGAAGATCATGAATTCAAGATCAGCAACTTAGCGAGACCCTGTTTGTAAATAAAATATTAAAAAGGGCTGAAGATGTGGCTCTGTGGTTAAGCACCCCTGAGTTCAATCCCCAGTACAAAAAAAAAGGTGATCAGACGACCCAGGATTGCAGATTAGAAGGTGGCATTCCTAGATGTGTCCAGACAAGGATTCCTTTGGACCATATGTAAGAAAGAGCCAACGTGAAGAGTCTTAGCTCTTGCCCTCAAGGGTAACTGCAGAGCAGTGGACCTCAACAGAAGAAAACTGAAGGTAGAACCTCAAAATTTCGAGTCACAGGATACAATGGAATAGAGGTACAGATCAGAGATCCCCAGCATTGGGGACAAGAAGGATCTCCAAGAACCCATGGAAACACTCAGGATGGAAAGAGTGAGCTTTAAAATAACTTCCCTACCTGGTTACACTGACTGGAATATTGCAGCATGATCAGTCAAATAAGAGCATTCCTGCTCTTCTTACCTCCTCCTCCTCCTCCTGAGTAATAATTCTTGTTGCAGATTTCCTATCTGCCACACTCAAGCTGGAGGGCAAGGGAAAGTAGACTTCATTGAAATCATTTCAGAGTTTTGATCATCACATGAAACTGGGCATTGTAATTTTGGAAATGAGACTGTATTTGTATTAGTGTTCTATTCCCATGTAACATCATTACCACAAACTTAAGCAGCTTAAGATAACCCGTTTTATACCTCAGCTCTGTAGGTCAGTGTTCCAGCATGGGATGGCTAGGTTCTCTGCCAAGGGTGTCATGAGGCTGAAGTCAAGGTATCAGCAGCCAGGCTGAGTTCTCATCTGTAGGATATGGAGAAAAATCCACTTCACAGCTCACTCAAGGTTGTTGGCAGAATTCAGTTCCTTAGGGTTTTATGACCGAGGAAGTCTTGCTGGCTGCTGATTGGAGATCATGAGCCCCAGCGAGAGGCCTCTCTCAGGTCCCTTCTAAAATGGCCACCTCTATCGTCAAACCAGTAATGACATGTTGAATCATCCTCATACTATGGATCCCTCTGTTGTGATAGGCTGGAAAACCCCTCTTTGTTTTTCAGGGCTCCTGTGATTAGGTCAGGAACACCCAAATAATCTCCCAATCTATTTTTTTTTTTTTTTTTTTTTGGTATTGAGGATTGAACTCAGAGGCACATGGCCACTGAACCACATTCCCAGCCCTATTTTGTGTTTTATTTAGAGACAAGGTCTCACTGAGTTGCTGAGCTCCTCGCCATTGCTGAGGCTGGCTTGGAACTCATGATTCTCCTGTCTCAGCCTCCCAAAGTGCTGGGATTACAGGCATGCACCACTGCGCCCAGCCTCCCAATCTTAAGGCTAACTGTACCATGTGACATAACCTATTCATGGGAATAAATATCATCAAATTCACAGTGCTGGGGATTATTAAGGATGTGCACATGTACCTAGTGGGTATGAGGGGAGAGGAAGGGGGACGTCTTAGATTTCTCCACAGTATTGCAGCCTAAAATTATAATAGGACTTGGGGCTAGGGTTGTGGCTCAGTGGTAAAGCGCTTGCCCCACATGCATGAGTCACTGGGTTCGATCCTCAGCACCACATAAAAATAAATAAATAAAATAAAGATGTTGTGTCCATCTACAACTAAAAAAATATATTTAAAAACATTATAATAGGACTTTTTATTAAAGAGATCAGGGAAGTCATGAGACTGTCCAAATTTCCATCCAGGATCGAGGAAAGAGGTATCACACCAAAGAGCAGATATTTAGGGACTGCAAGAGACTCCCTCCCTCCCCAAACCATCGTTTCATGATGACCTCATGCCAGTTCTTCTTGCCACAGCTCCTTCCAGTTAGCACTTATTTCGCTCTGCTGTCTGGGGACAGAAAATGTTTCCCTGTCTGCCTAGAATATGATTGGCCTAAAGCAAAAGACTAAGACTTACTCAGTTTGAGTAAATATGCATCGTTTGTTGAAAGAATGTATGAGTGAGCTAAGCAAATAGGATAAGTGACATTCTGACCCCTCCTCCTGAGAGCCATCAAAGAGATGCTCATTGGCAACATTTCCAAACCATTGAGTCCTAGTTTTCAGTTCTGTGAATATGTTAATGAAATTGAGACAGGTGCTTTAAAATATATCAAAAATCATAATCCAGAGCTTGTTGTATAATTTATTATCATTAATAATACTAATGAATGTTATCACTAATCATTAACCTGTTACTTTCCTCAAGGGACCATAACTCTAAAAACGCACATATTTATTTCTAAGTTACCATCAGTGGTATATTTGCTGCTCAATTTAAATGTTTTTAAATGTTCCATAAATGGAATGATGGGATGTAATGGGTTATGTCCTATATATTACATGATAGTTGCTTCCAAATTCAGTGACCATTCTCACTTAGGTACAAAGAGTGAGATGGAAGGAGGAGACAGGCATGGTAAATCCTTTCAACTCTTTTTCTCCTACTTTGGCGGAGACTATTAAATGTCAGCGACAGCTGTTCCAGGAATCTGTGTGTGAGATACAAGTTTAAATGTTGCAGATTCACAGACCAAAAGGAGCTAGACCTCTCCTACCTTCAGTAGGTGAGTCTGACTATTGAAATTTTGGCAAGTAAGACCTTAAAAATAGCTGCTGTTGATTGAGTACTTACCACATCCCCAGTTCTGTGCTTTGGATATAATGTTATCCATTCTCATACTTCATATCCACAACAGCACTTTAAAAAATGTAGATTAAGATCTTCACTTTTCAAATGTGGAAACAGGCTCAGAGAGGTTGAAGAACTTTCCAAAGTCGGAGTTGGTGGCAATCAGAACTAGGCAGTGTGACTGCGGAGCCAATGGGCTTAACCACATCACTTACGCTGCTTCCCTTTGAGTGGCTTTTGCTTCTCACAAAGCTCACCCTAGAGTCTTCGATTCCCCCTCAGGGACACTCCATCCTTTTTCCTGGGAGAGATCCTCCTAACCTCTGGGCCCTATCTGCCAAAGGAGGAGAAGGAGCCTTACTTACCTAGCAGTAGTCAGCTTAGTTCAACAAATATTTATTACTTTCTTTCTGGTGTTCACATAATTTCCTGGGAATAACCCAGCCACCACACTTAGCACATGCATTAGACTTACTCCCCAGGGCCAATGTCACTGCAGACATGTAGTAAAGATACAAATGGATACAGATTAGGCTGCTGCAATAACAGGGATACTTAAAATACAATTGGTTCCTTTCTTACATAAAATTCCACATAGGTGGTCAAAGACTTGTATGGCAGCTTAACAATATTGGCCACCATATTCTCTGATTGCTGTATGACTCTTCAATATACTACTTCCATCACATGATCTAAGATGGTATATTAGTTTCATACTGATGCTGAAACAAAGGCCATAAATTTAGTGGCTTAAAATAACATCAATTTATTATCTCACAATCCCAGAAGTCAGAAGTCTGAATGGGTCTTAATGGGGCTGAGGTTAAGGTGCTGCCAGAGAGAGCAGTGCTCCTTCTAAGGGCTATAGAGGATGATTTATTCCTTGCTTTTCCAGCTTCTAGAAGTACTCCTTAGCTACCTGCACTCCTTAGCTCATGACCACATCACTCCAACCTCTGCTTCTGAAGTCAGATTATTTCCTCTGACTGATGTTCCTGCCTTCCTCTACCTTATAAGGACTCCTATGAGTAGTACACTGGATCCACCTGGGTAATCCAGTAGAATCTCCCCGTCTCAAGATCCTTAACTTCATCACATCTGAAAAGTCCTTTTTGCAATATCAGGTCACATATTCACAGGTTTGGGGGATTAGGAAATGAACATTTTAGGGGAAGGGCCACTATTTTGTCTACCATAGTTAGCCACTCCGGCTCCTGCCAATCACTTATATTCCAACCAACAGGAAGGGAGAAAGAAGAATAGCTCCTTCCTCTTTAAGCCAAGAAGTTGCTCACAGATTACCTTCACTCATACTCTACTGACCATAACTTAATCACATAGCTACAACTGGCTACCAGAGAATCTGGAAAATGTGGTCTTCTGATAGGTGGCCATGTGCTATACACTGATTCTGTAAACACCCTCCCAAATTCATATGATGAAGCCCTAGCCCCGAATGTGACTGTACTTGGAGATAAGGCCTTTAAAGAGGTAATTAAGAACCAGGCGCAGTGGCGCACACCTGTAATCCCAGCACTTTGGGAGGCTGAGACAGGAGAATCGCGAGTTCAAAGCCAGCCTCGGCAAGAGTGAGGCACCAAGCAACTCAGTGAGACCCTGTCTCTAAATAAAACACAAAATAGGGCTGGGGATGTGGCACAGTGGTCGAGTAACCCTGAGTTCAATCCCCAGTACCAAAAAAAAGAGGTAATTAAGGTTAAATGAGATCATAAAAGCAGGGGCCTAAACCAATATAACTTGTGTCTTATAAGGAAAGAGAGACCTCAGGGATATCCATGCATAGGAACAGGATCTTGTGAGGACATCATGAGAAGGCAGCTGTCTGCAAGCCAAGAGGAGAGCTCTTGGGAGAAATGACCCTGTGGACACCTTAATCTTAGACTTCTAGCTCCTAGAACTGTGAGGAAACACTTCTGTTGTTTAATACACACAAACTCTAGGATTTTGTTATGGACAAATAACCTTGTGTTCAACTAAAAACTCTATCACTACATAAAAAAGTGAAGTGTAGTTGTCTCCAAATGATGCATGCTGCCTGGCAGGGTCTGTGCCAGGGCACTGGGGACTGTCACATGAAGAAAGTGAAGTGCTTGGGGGACCCACAGCCTAGGAGGGAAGACACTATATCGACATAATGTGTAAAGTCATGCTAGAAGTCACAACAGTACTGAGCCACTCACTGTTTGCTTTTTTACATTCTTTACTCATTTTTATGTATTTCATCCATTGAATAATGCCTTACTGATGAGGAAGCAGATGCACGGGTGCAGAGAAAGGACACTGAATGATCTTGGAAGCCAGAAATAGAGGTCCAGAGTGTTAAAAAAATCTCCCTTCATGATACACCCTGAGTTGAGTCTCCAAAGACAAGTTGACAGGTAGGCCATGACAGGAAGAGGGAAATTCTTAGAAGGAGGAAAGGATGAGCTCTGGTCATGTGAATCATCCTGTCAGTGAAGCCCATGTTAGTTCCCAGGGAACATTAAGGTATGTGGCCAGAGAATAAGTTGGAGTGTGTTCTGGAAGGTCTCGAATACCATGCCAGGACACTGGACATTACCCTGGAGGTGGTGGGGAGACATGATGAAGAGTTTTTTGTTTTATTTTTTTGTTTTTTTGGTTTTTTTTGTACCAAGATTGAACTCAGGGGTACTCAACCACTGAGCAACGTCCTCAGCCCTGTTTTTGTGTTTTATGTAGAGACAGGGTCTCACTGAGTTGTTTAGTGCCTCACCATTGCTGAGGCTGGCTTTGAACTGGAGATTCTCCTGTGTCAGCCCCCCGAAGTGTTGGGATTACAGGTGTGCACCGCCGTGCCCGGCCCATGATTGAGTGTTATACAAGAGAGCACTGCAAAATTTCTGTTTTAGAGTTATCAGCCCAGTGGCAGTGTTGGGATGGATTTAAAGGGTCCTAAGATTCAAGACAGAAACACCAGTTATGAGGTTATTACAATAATAGAGAGAAAGGCTGTCAAGGGCTGCCTACAACAAAGGCAATAAGAGTAGAGAGATGGCTTCAAGGAATATTTAAGAGGTAAAATCAGTAAGATTTAATGGCCAATTAAATGAGACTGCAATGGGGAAAGAGGTGAGAGATGACATCCAGGTGCCTACATTGGGTAACAGTGGTTAAGGGCGCCATTGAATGAGAAAGATTTCCTGAGTGCTAGTTGGATTCCTGTGGGAAATAATGAGCATGTTTTGGGATATGATAAATTTGAAAGGCTTGTGAGAAATCCATGTGAAGACAGATGTCAAGTAAACCATTGAATAGAGTCCGAGGCTGGCAAGGGATGTGCTGACCAGGGGAATGGATATGGATCAATTCACCAATGTACAGGTGGTGGCTTTGTCTTAGAAATGAATAATGAGTCTGCAGAGAGTAGGCAAAAGAAAACCCAGTAGGGATCAGCTTGGGAAGTAGGCTTGAAAAGAACGGCCAGTGGTCAGAGGAGAGCAAGAGAGGACATTGTCTTGGAAACCAAAGGGATAGGACATTTTGAGAAAGAAGACTTGGTCACCTGTGACTTTACTGAGAGTCCTATAAGTCAAGGACACAGAAATATCCCCTTGGCAATAATAAGGTCTTTGGTGACTGTTCTGATGAAGAGGTGTCAGCAGAAACTTGTCTTTGGTGGCAAATGAGACAGCAGGAAGTGAGGAAGAAGAGCAAAGACCCTCTATAAGAAACTTGGTTGAAGATACTTAGCCACGATGTGTCCCTGAGCACAACACTACCTGCAGAACAGGCTTGCTCACACAGGTCCTTCTGAATCTGACCAATCCTCTCTCCAACTACCAATTTACAGAAAATATGGGGAATAAGTGAACATGTTAACTGCGTCTAGGGATGCAATCTGAAAGGTCCAGACTGGAATAAACGGCAGGCAGGATAAACAACCCAGTTTTATTTTGGTTTTTGTTTGTTTTTTTTTTAATAAATAAATTACAAAGGAAATATATATGTATATATTTATATATGGAGGGAATTTTTAGATTTAAAGATGCTTAGGAGATGAGCAGCCAACTACAATGTATAGACTATTTGGATGCTAATAGTATGTATGGGACAATTAGAAACAAAATGTATGGGACAATTAGAAATTTTATTATTCACTGGATAATTTGATTATAAAGGAGTGATTGTTAATTTTTTTAGCACACTAATAATATTGTGCTTATATTTAAAAAGAATTCCTTACATTTTAGAAATACATAATCAAATATATACAAATCAAGTGATAGGATATCTAAAATTTGATTCAAAATAATATGAGGAGGAAGTATATGGGGCAGTAAGGAGTCAAACTTGGATCATGGGCTAATGGCTGTCAGAGCTAATAATGAGGCTCATTATTTATTATGTCTATGTTTGAAGTTATTCATAATAATGAGTAAAAAAAACCAAATGTCTCTTTCTCCCATGTTCTCTCCATTCTCCACCTCTTCACCTCTCCCTAGTTCCTGGGACAAACCCACCTTGAGCTCCCACCCCAAGATGAGGGCAGTGAAACCCAAGAATCCTGAGTCACATGAGTCAAAGGTCCAATGTCAGAGCAGAAGTGGCCACCTCTTGAGCACAGAGAAACCAATCAGTGCCAGCCCCTGGTGATCCCATGTCTGCCTTGATCCGTCACCAGTGGGAGTGGCCTTGCTTCAGCAACACAGAGTGAGGTGATTCATCCTTATCCATTCAGAACCCATTCCTTTGCATCCAAGCTCTGGGCTATTAGAGTTTTCCAGAGACATAGAGAAAGAAATGAGCGTTTCTATTCCAGAGCCTCCATATTTACGCAGGTGTAACCCTGGGCAAATGGCTTCACCTTTCTAAGTCTCAAGTTTCTACCTTTGCAAAGAGGATAAATGTGGTCACTAGTGCGGGGCAGGGTGGGGACACTGGCATCTGAGGTGTGGACTCTACGAGTCTCAGCTTTCTGTGGAGATGCCTTCACAGAGAGCTGCCTCCTCAGCCCTCTCAGCCCCCATGCTGGCCTGCCTGCACCAGCCTCTCTGCATCTGTCATCGGCCCCCTCTGCTCCCCCTGGGCCAGGCTTTGTTTGGGGGTGGCTGGCAGGCTGCCTATGAACAATGGGAGGCGGTGACGCCTGCTGGGTCAGACAACACTTCACAGTCTGCATTGTCACCCACACTACCAGCCACCTTCCATCCCACCATGGCCCCCGGTTCTATGAGGTCCAGAGCCCAGAATAACCAGACCAGGCTTCTAGTTATCATGGCTCCCCCTGCCCCCACCCCTTCCCCCACTGCATGTTCATAGCTTCCATCCATAAGGAAAGCAAGCAAGGCAAGAATCATTCCCAAGTTCCTACTGTGCACAGTGAGACAGGCTTAGCATACACACACCACGTACCTTTGCTGTTGAACCCTGCAGTCCTATGAACTAGGTGCTAGTATAGATCATATTTTACATCTGGAAAAACCAAGACCCAGAGAGAAGTGAGTTACCCAAAATAAAAGAGGGAAGAGCCTGCATTCAAATTCAGGTTATCAGACTCCTAAGTCCAGTGGAGACACCTGGAGAGCACAGCCTCAGCCCCAGCTGAACCAGTCTCCACATCAGACAAGATCAGCATCAAGTTCACGTTTAGTAGATCAAGCATGAGGAAAGTCATGCTGCATCCACAAAAGAAGAAAAAGACGGTAACATTCATGTTCTCCTAGTGCTCCTTGGGATGGGGACTTCAAATTAACTGGGGAATAGGCCTCTGATCTGCTGAGTGAGCCCCAGCTTCACTCAGACTTCTGCTTTACACATCCTGGTACTGACCAGTGCCTGCATGGATCCAGCCCTGTGGTGGGCCATATGGATGAGAAAGAGAACAGATTTCTGATCTCCTGCCCAGAGAAGGGGGTCCCAAGAGAGAGGCCATGGAGAAGCAGGCCAGCAAGACCTAAGCCTGTGTGTGAGCACAGCTGGAGTCCAATGCCTTCATCCTACGGGTGGAGAAAGTGGGCCCAGGAAGGGTGTGGGAGGGTTCAGAGAGGGTCACACAGCAGTACAGCACAGTGAGGTGAAAACCCTGACCTCTGGGCTTTGTTCCAGGCTTTCTCTACTGCCTAAGCTTGCTGTCCTCTTCTTGCAGTCTCTCCATGTATTCCCCTCGCCACCTGACGTAACCTGTTGTCTTGCCTGGGAAACTGGTGGGTTTCACTTCAGAGGTCATGCACCCCTTTGGAGGTCTGAGGCAGCAGGTCCTACATGACCAAAAGGACCCTAGATACCGTATCTACCATGCAGGCAACATCCCAAGAGTGTCACGTCTCCTGGTTTCATTCATGCCCTTCTCTAAGTCTGAAATGTTTTTCCCTTAAGCTCTCTTCTTGGGCACTCCTACCCATCCTTCAATAACCAAGAAGAAAAACAGTATTTTCTGCTCAGGGAAGTCTTCTTGGATGCGCAGAACAGAGTTCCTTGCCCTCTTTGGGTGTTCTTGTAAGGTGCTCTGATGATTTGTTCATGAGTCTCTCTCTTGCCACTAGGTGGAGCTCTCTGAGGCCACAGCCCCTGTCTAAATTACCCTTGCTCCTGCCCGCAGTGCCTAGCTTGGGGCCTGGAAACAGAGTGGGCTTTTAGTGCACACTTGAGGGATGGAGGGAGGTTAGACTAGTATGGGCACATAGGCCATAAATCACTTTTCCAAACAGGGAAGCAGCAATCTAGGAAAGCTTCATGGAGGCAGCAGGATAAGATGTAGGGCAGAGGCAGATGACGGCACTTGGGGCAAACTGAGGTTCAGTCACAGGGAATCACAGGGCCCTCTCCTCTCCATCCCTCTGTCAGAAAACCTCTGTCCTAGGTGCCCCTGGCCAGGGGTGGGCAGATTTTAGGGAAAGAATAGCCTGGCCTCTCCTCAGAGGCATGTGGCTGGGGCAGCTGCTGGGGGCAGCAGCTGGTGTCTGTCCCTGGAGCCTACCGGCTGTGTGTGCCTTAATCCAGCCCCTTGGAGCCCCCTAGGCTGGCAGGTGGGCCGATTAGGCAGAAAGGAGGCAGCGTAAGGGGGTGGGGAGCCAAAGCCCCTCCCCAGGCTTTCACAGCTGCCCCTGGATCCTGCCGCATGCACAGTCCCTGTCACTAGGCCTCCCATCACCAGCTCTCTCCTTCACCCCCAGATGGAGGTCCGACCTACTTGAGGCAGGAAGAGTTGGCTTACAAATCTCCAACTGGAAACTGCAAGGAGACACACTGCAGGCAATATGCCCCTTTCATGTCTTCTTTCTGGAAGGGATGGGGGACATCCAGGCACATAGTGAAGGCAGTTTTTACACTGGGACCCAGGTGTGTGTGGCAGTACCTGACATAGACAATGAGCAGGTGGACACAAGGTGTGGTGTGTACATTCTATAGGTGAGGTTATGTGGCCCGGGTGGTGGACACAGGTGGTAGGTATTCACAGAGAAGGGCATGCAGTCTGTGGGGTGTGGGATGTGTGAGGACACAATATGGAAGGTTTGTTCTGTACACAACGCATACTCACATGGAGACGTAGGTGGTGTGTGCCGTCACGGTGTGAGGGGCATGTGCTGCGTGTGCAAGGTGTGCACCAGGTGGGGTAGGTACATGCAGCATCAGAGGCATACCTGGTACGTAAGGCATTTGCAGTGTGTGAAGTATATCTGGACTGGGAGGGGTACACCATGCAATAGGTGTGCACAGATGTGAGGTTATGTCGTCTGTGAGGTCCACAGGAGTATGAGGTGTCTATTAAGTGAGAAGTGAGCACAGAATGAGGGTGCATTGCATGACAGGGGTGTGCACAGCGTGAGGGGAACACGGTGTGCAAGGGCTTCGTGATGCATGAGGTGCACATGCTTGTGACACACCACATGCAGGGGCCTGGAGACACGTGGGGGAGGGTAAACTGTCCTTCTAAGAAAACATGCCTGTTAGCTCTGTCTTGGCCCAGGAGCTGGCACAACCTCCTGTGGAGCATCAGAGGCAAAGGAGACAGAGAAACAAACCTTACATGCACAAAGGAGAAGGCAACTTGGAAAGGGCTTCCCATCCTTCCTTCCACCTGCATCCGTGCCAATTCAGCTCAAGGACAACGTGCTCTTTGGGCAATACCATACTTCAGTGATATTATTTCTTTTGTCTGATTTAAATCCCTCTTGCTGCAAATTAAATTCACATTTTCTTTGAAGTGTTTTATTCAATAGAGGTGGTGAACTCTCCTTTCATGTACCTCTCCTCACCTCAAAAGCCGAATGTCCTTCCCTGGAAAAATGATTAACACCTTCGTGAGCCCTGCCTCCTTTAACACATCTAGCCATTAAACATAATCATCACAGTATTTGTGACATAGTGTGTGACGTAATGTTTAGTAAATCATCTTTAGTGAACTACATTGGGTTTGTATTTGGGATCCCTGGAATCTAGACCTTAAGAATCCTGTGCTCACCTCTGAGACAGAAAAAGACTTTAATTACATAAAGAATAATCTTGAAGGAGAGCTGAATGAATCTTTCCAGAATGTCTTCCCAGCAGCCAGGCACCATGAGCAAATGGAACACTAGGCATGTGTTTTATTCAATAGAGGTGGTGAGCAGTCCTTTCCTTAGGAGCAACGCACTATCAAAACCTATCTTCAAACGTGCTGTGCCCAAGCAGTGCCAGACATTCAGGCCATAGGTTCCTGGGTGGGCAGATATCTGCCTTGTCACCTGTAGAATCCTCTGCTCCTAGCAGAGGTGACTGTCCTATAGAAAGTACTCAATCATTATTTGTTCTCTTGAGGGGAACATTCTTCCCCCGATGGCCACATGCCCACTCCCAAATCTCTTTTAACTCTTTGCCCAGATGTCACCTTATCAACCTTACCACTGTAATTAGTAATGCAACCAGCCCCACCCAGGCATCCCAATCCCATTCATCTTCCTCTGCTTTTAATAATTTCCCACAACATGACCACCTTCTAGCATACTATATAATTTAGTTATTATTATGTTTATTTTTAATTGTCCCTCTTGCCAGGGAATATTGCTGGTTTGTTTCTTGCTATATTCACAACACCCAAATGTTTGTTGAATGAGTAAATTAATCATAGACTGGGCAACTGGCATTGGGCACTCAAGCCCTACCCCACACCCTGCACTTGGGATAGGAAATTTTGCTCCCTTTCTGTTCCCTTCCCCCTCCACAGGGACCCCTGTTCTCCAGCTCCTAGCTCATCTGCCAGATGCCTAAGCCCTGTCCAAATGTAGGAGCCTGGGGAATATCCACAAAATGATAAGTACAGAAATTCTCTGGGACCCTGACCCTGAATCTGAAGCCCTGGCTATACCCTGGCAGCATCACAGATTCTACTGAGCAGCCCAGACTAGCCCTCTGTACAGGATCAAAATCTATGTGGTAGGCAGTTTCAAGCTTTCCCAGGGAGCAAAGTTGGCACGGGACAGAGAGGGGCACTCAGTGTGGGTCCAGGAAGCAGAAGGAAAGACTGGAACAGAGAGGGGACCTATGGCTACCTCTGCCCCACTTGCCCCACTTAGATTTCATCCCCTAGCCAATGGGCGCCCCCCATCCCCCAGCCAGATATGCAGCCCAGGCCGTGGAAGCAGAGGCCACAGGTCTGCCTGGGCAGGGTAGGGCAGGGCTGCTAGAAGACAGGGCAGGTGCAGGCTGGATCGACTTTCCAGAAGCTATATATATATATAAAGGCTGCCGGGAGCCCCAGGCCTGCCGCTCCCTGAGGGCGCAACGCCATGGGGACCCAGCCAGGCCCACATTCCTGCCTAGAGGCCAGCTCTCCATTTATAGCCCCTGGTCAGGCTGGCCAAGGGAGCTGAGAAGAGAAGACTGGAAAGGGCAGAGGGAAAAGGGGCAGCTGAGGCAGCCCTCCCTCCCTGCCTCCCACCAAAGGAGCCCCTCCTTGTGAAGACAAGGAAACCGAGGCCCTTGCCCTGGACCACAGAGCCCAACAGGCTGCACTGGAGGGAGACATACAACCTGCACCCCATAGTTCCTCAGCCATTGCCAGTGGTCTCTCCCAGAACAATTCCAGTGCCCATGAACAGGGACACCCTCGAGTAGACTCCATAATACAAGGTTTGAACTCTTTTGGTTTCCAAACTTGATGTCCTTTTTCCCTCCGTGCCCCCAAACCACCACAAGAACTAAAAGGACACCAGGTCCAGGGTGTACACACTTCTCCCTGCTTTTTGGGCAACAGGGATGGGATGACAGTGTTGACAACCCTCTCTCCAGAGACATGGCACAACCAGAAGGATGATCCCAGACAGGAGTGGATCTCAGGCCTGCAGAGGTCTGTAAAGGTCACCAAGTTCAGTGAGTTGAGTTCCAGCATTTTTCATGCAACAAAGCCCAATATGTGTGGTGTTTGACCATTAGAATATGTGTTCACTTTTAAACAGTGCTTCTTAATTACAGAAGATGAAACCATTTTAAGCTTAAAACTATAAAATCAGTTTAGATTTCTAACCCATGAATAGAAAATATTTAATATGTTTGATAAGTTCAAACATATACCATTTACTGTAAAGATACCTTGATGATAGCCCAGAGGAGGTTTTCATGAACAGAAAACATGAAAAGCAAAGTTGTAATTCTTTAAGTCTCAGTATCCAATTTGTTTCTGTTTTTTCTTTGTTTGCTCAGATTTGAGAAAAACCTAGATTTGCATAGATAAGTAGTTTGAAGAGGTTCCCTGGACATTCCAGGATACTCTTTTATTAAGTGGATTCATTTATTCTTTCATTCATTCATCCATCCATCCAAGAAGTATTTATTGAGTGCATACTATATGCCAAGCATTCTGTTGAGGCTTGAACTATAAGAGGAAATATTTGCTTCAATCTAAATCATTATTATAACAATTGTTTACATTTCTCATTGTGAGTTTAAGTCAAATGAAAACACCCAAGTTTACAATAAACACCAAATCTCTCTGTAGCTTACTATTACAATATTGCAACAAGTCACCTAGACTTAATTGCCTAACATAAGGGGTCATGCCCTAGACCTTACCTGGGAAAGATGTCTGTCTAATCATGTATGTGGCTGCCCATTATGTAAGAAAGACAACCATTGCATGAAGAAACACACATTTCATGAAGTTCAAATATATGCATTGAGATCCAAAAATCATGAGATCATCCATTCATTCATTTGACATTTAACGGGTGCCTACTATGTGACCAATGCTATGATGGTTTCTGGAAATGCCATGGTGAACAAAACATCCTTGCCTTCATGATTGACTTCATGTTGACCAAGGAACAAACTAATAGAGAAAAAGTTTAAAGAGTGGCAGCACCAAGAAGGAAAAGAGTAGGGTGTCATGACCCAGAATAAGCGAGGTGGCTACCTGAAAGGGAATGGTCAGAGACATCCCAAGGAGGCAACATGTGAACTGAGATCTGATGCATGAAAAGAGCCCAGGAGAGAGTGCAATAAGCTTAGAGCAGCAAGTGTAAGACTCTGAGACAGGATCCTGTCCAGAGTGTTGAAAGAAAGGAAAGGAGGTCAGGCTAACTGGAATGGGGCCAGCCAAGGGAATGGTGGTTTCAGATGAAGTTGGAGAGATAGACTGTGGCCAGTTTGTGTCCCATAGATATCCCAGCCTCCTTACTGTGCTTTCAAACTGCCAAACATAGTACTACCTCAGGACATTTGTACATGCTTGTTTTTATATCTGGTCCCGGATATCAGCTTTTGCCTCCCTTTTTTCAGTCTTCCTCTTCCTCCTCCTCCTCCTTTTCTTCTTCTTCTTCTTCTTCTTCTTCTTCTTCTTATTCTTATTCTTATTCTTATTCTTATTCTTATTCTTCCTCTTTCCACATCTCAGCCCTCCTGCCTCCCTTTATTCAGTTCTCTGTTTATGTGTAACCAATTTAGAAAGGGGTTAGGGAAGCCCTAATATTTAATCTCCACAGATTTAATCTTCATTGCTTTGTTCCTATTATGGTTTAGATATGAGGGGTACCCCAAAAGCTCATGTGTGAAACAATATAAGAAAGTTAAGAGGTGAAATGTGTGGGTTATGAGAGCCTAAACCTAATCAGTGCATTAATCTACTTGAATGGATTAATTAGGTGGTAAGTATAGGTAGGTAAAATGTGGCTGGAAGAGGTAGGTCACTGAGGGTGTGCCTTTGGGGTATATATTTTGTCCCTTGTGAGAGGATCTCTCTCCCTCTCTCTCTCTCTTTCTCTCTCTCTCTCTCTCCTTCCTTGTTGCCATGTCCTAAGATGCTTTCCTCCTCCTGCTGTGATGGCCTGCCTTACCTTGGGCCCAGAGCAAGGGAGTCGGCCATCTATGGACTGAGACCTGAAGTCGTGAACCCTAAATAAACTTTTCCCTCTCTAACTGTTCTTGTAAGTTCTTTTGGTTACAGTGAAAAACAGTTCCCATACCTTGCTTTTTTATTTTTATTTTTTTGGGGTAGGAGTTATAACAGCATTATATACTTCCTTGCTTCACTGTCACTCTGCCCTACAATTTAAGCAGCATATGAGCAGGGCCTTCATCTTTTTCCTTGTTATGTCTCTAGTACCTGCACCAGTATCTGACATATAGTGAATACTGCACACATGTTGAGTCAGTAAACAAAGGTGATGTAATACATGAAGAGGGACCTTCGACACTACTCCCAGTAGCTGAGAAGTAAAGAAGGGAGAGCCCCAGCCAGGCGCTGTGATGCAAGCCTGTAATCCCAGTACTTCGGGAGGCTGAGACAGGAGAATCGTGAGTTCAAAGCCAGCCTCAGCAAGGATGAGGCGCTAAGCAACTCAGTGAGACCCTGTCTCTACATAAAACACAAAGTAGGGCTGGGGATGTGGTTCAGTGGTTGAGTGCCCCTGAGTTCAATCTCCAGTACCAAAAAAAAAAAAGAAGGTAGAGACCCAAAGAGCCTTCTAGGTTTGATGGGAAGAGAGAGCTTCCTAAGACCCAGAAAGGCCAGCTAGAATTGCCTCCAGAAGTTGGTGGGAAAGGCACAAAGATCACTCTTGCTTACATTTCTGGTGTACTGGAGGGAAGACCAGGCAGAAGACCATGGCTACACACATGATTAGATAGACATCTTTCCCAGGTAGGGCCAGAGGCATGCCCCGTATTTTGGGTGCCCCAGAGCTGTAAATTACAGATTCAGAGAGAGGCTGCACAGCCCCATAAGGGGTGGGATATGCTGGGGCTTGTAGGGGAACCAGAGCTCCTAGGGAGTTGTGGCCTCCCCATTCTGTTCCCAGCCTCTCCAATGAGCTGCAGGGAAGAGACACAGCTGAAGCCTCTAGAGCAATAGATCCTGGAGACTCCATGAGTCCTTGCCAGGACTTAATGCCCCAGACAAAGGCTAAGAATTTGCTGGACATACAATACTGCAGGTGCTGGGGACAGAAGCAAGGCTCCTGTTAGCATACCCCTGCATCTCCACTGAGGGCTTACACATGCTCCCTCTATTCAGATTCTCATCACCACCACGATGACCTCGAGAGACAGTTATTATCCCCAGGTTTATAAAGTGAAAACTGAGGGTCTGGAAGGAGATGTGACTTCCAAAAATCACAATAAGACTCCTCTGGTGGCCAGTGGGGCGGTCCTCAGACCAGGTCCTCGGTTTGATGCCCTTTACTGAAGGCACTTCCTGTGGCTTTGCACAGCTTAAGAGAAAATAAGCCCCCTGAGCAGAGGGAGTTTTCTTCCCAGCTAAAGAGGCATCTCCAACACCTGAGAGGGGAAACATGCAGGTTAAAGTGGGCGGGAACCTGCCTCCCTTCCTCTGGAGCGCTGGACCTGGGCAGGATCCGAGTTTTAGCAGCGATTCCCAAATCCTGTACAGATGCGGCACAATTTCTAAGAGTCCAGGAAATATGGCTAAGTTCACAGCCCGCAGAGCTACTCCCAGGGCAGACCTGTCGAGTGTAATGGCCTCCA
Source organism: Geosciurus inauris (assembly GCA_004024805.1). Lineage (NCBI taxonomy): Eukaryota > Metazoa > Chordata > Mammalia > Rodentia > Sciuridae > Geosciurus > Geosciurus inauris. The sequence goes on from PVHX01001290.1 coordinate 42,700, forward strand.
CGTTGTTTGTCTCAGGCTCGCCCACTTAGATCTCCGACTCTCGCTGTCGCTCGCGGGCTTCGCTGCCCCTAACTCTAGCTTTCTGCTGTTTCTCAGCTTCTTGGGTGTATCTTTCACCATCAATCTCAGGTCTAGGTGTGTCTGCCCTATTGCCTTGCGTCTCCCTCCAAATCTCTCCTGATCTGTTTTCTACCACTGTCCTGCTCCTAGTTTCCCCACAAAACAGGCGACAGACTGGGGTCCAAAGTAAACTCCAAGGTGAGCGCGCCCGCGCAGCATTCCTAGTGGACGCAAGTGTTGTGCGCTGGAGAGGTTTGGAACGGGTGTGCGGGACGACGAAGCGCAACGGGCATTGGACTGCCAGTCGGCCTCTCTCCCTACCTAGGGAGGGGCGAGAGTGCGAGCGCACTAGTACAGAGGGAGGGACAGGGGGCACTCTCAGGCCACAGCGGCCACCCTGGGGACCCCAAGCTCCGCCCTGCTCCGTTCTTATTGGCCTCAGGCTCCCCCGCCCCCAGCCGCCTGCTCCAGCACCCGGGCATTTAGGCTACCACAGATAAATAGCCCAGAGCTCCTGGCGCTAAGTTAGGGGTAAGGAAGCCCCAGAGCGCACTGCTGCTTTCTCCTTGCCACACGTCCGGCCGGACAGGACAGGGCGGGGTGAGGACAGTCGAGCGTGCATTCAAACCCGGCACTGTGCCACTGCACCGCGGGGACTTCGGAGTGACAGAAAGTTCCGGGCAACTTCTGCCGCTTCAAGTTGGGCCAGGCCAGGTTCCCCGCTGGGATATGGAGCTACTGTCGCCCCCGCTCCGAGATGTAGACTTGACGGGCCCCGACGGCTCTCTCTGCTCTTTTGCCACAGCAGACGACTTCTACGACGACCCATGTTTCGACTCCCCGGACCTGCGTTTTTTCGAGGACCTGGACCCGCGCCTGGTGCACGTGGGCGCACTCCTGAAGCCGGAGGAGCATTCTCACTTCCCTGCAACAGTGCTCCCGGCCTCCGGCGCGCGCGAGGATGAGCATGTGCGCGCGCCCAGCGGCCACCACCAGGCGGGCCGCTGCCTACTGTGGGCCTGCAAGGCTTGCAAGCGCAAGACTACCAACGCAGACCGCCGCAAGGCTGCCACCATGCGTGAGCGGCGCCGCCTAAGCAAAGTTAATGAGGCCTTTGAGACGCTCAAGCGCTGCACGTCCAGCAACCCCAACCAGCGACTGCCGAAGGTAGAGATCCTGCGCAATGCCATCCGCTACATCGAGGGCCTTCAGGCTCTGCTGCGCGACCAAGATGCCGCGCCCCCTGGTGCTACCGCCTTCTACGCGCCCGGCCCGCTGCCTCCGGGTCGCGGCGGCGAGCACTACAGCGGCGACTCAGACGCGTCCAGCCCACGTTCCAACTGCTCTGACGGCATGGTAAGGCGGGTACCCCAGGCGGGAGGAGAAAAGAAGGCAGCGCTCGGGATATGTGCGACGCGTTTCCGAACACAGGGAACTGACCCCTGAGGGGTGGGCCTTCCTGGGGGGTGGATCCGGGTGACCTGGGCAGCTATGGTAGGGGTAGTCTACTGCAGTGGAGGCGCGCAGGACTTCCTCGATCCGCTGGATTGGGGGAGCTATTAGAATACTGCTCCGCGAACATAAAGGCATGTTTTTTCTTCACTTACCCCTACTTCCAAAATGCAGATGCGTCCATCCTCCGTTTAGCCCTGCATACTAAAGATCTGAGCTCCTGCCAGACTCTTAAGCCGAACAGATGCGGTCCCAGAATTCGTGGCTGAAATTTCGGGAGTTGGGGAGGGGGCAGCTACAGGGAGTGGTGCTGGGTTCCGCGACCTGGACCTGGTTCCTAGTCCCGACCTGACTTGGGCATTCCTGCCGTTTGCAGATGGACTATAGCGGCCCCCCAAGCGGAGCCCGGCGGCGGACCTGCTACGAAGGCGCCTACTACAATGAAGCACCCAGCGGTGCGTATACCCGGCTTAGCCCTGCTCATGCCTCCTTCGCCTGTTCCCTTTGGGCTGTCCTCTGTCTTTTCTCTGTCTAGTACCTCACCCCCAGCACACATACATGTTGGGTGATGGTGCAGGGAATGAAATCCTAAACGTTCAGCTACTTCCCCTTTCGCCCCGCACTTTCTGGACAGTCTCAGACTCTGCTAAGTCCTCAGTTTCCCCCTCTGCCCCAAAGCATTGGACCCAGGAGGTGAGACACTTGCCACAGCTCAATCCCTGCTCACTCGTCTACTCCTCCCCGCGCAGAGCCCAGGCCCGGAAAGAGTGCTGCGGTGTCGAGTCTAGACTGCCTGTCCAGCATTGTGGAGCGCATCTCCACGGAGAGTCCCTCGGCGCCCGCGCTCCTGTTGACTGATGCGCCACCAGAGTCACCTCCGCGCCAACAAGAGGCAGCCGACTCCAGTGAGGGCGAACGTGGGACCCCTACCCCGTCCCCAGAAGCCGCCCCGCAGTGCTCTACTGGAGCGAACCCCAACCCAATCTACCAGGTGCTCTGAAGGGGGCAGGCTGCTGTACCAGTGGGCGCCACCGACTACCCAGGGGATGGTACCCCTAGAGTATCTCGCGCCCAAAATATTGAGCTTAAGTGCCACTCCTCCCAACCACGCTTGAAAAGCGACCCCTTCCGAGGAGGGAAAACCGAAATGTTTTTCCCGTCCCCCCAGCCCACAAGGGCAAGAACTCAGTCAGTTTTTCCCACGCAGCACCCTTTTCTGATACCCACGTGATGGCCATTTGGTGTTTCTCGGTGAGCCAGTGCTGATCCTTGAGGAGCCTGGTCCCCTTTCCTTGCTGCTTCCCACAATCTCCCTTTGGGTTGAGACCCTCCCAAACCTAAGCCCTGCCCCTTTCCCCACGCCCAGGTCTTTTTGTGGGGGTGGCGTGGCATGTCCCCTCTCGACACCCACTCTTTCCCATCGCCTGTGGGGTGCGCTCCAGTCCCAAATGTAACAGGTGTAACCGTACCCCACCCCCGACCCCGCCGCGGTTCAGGACCACTTTTTGTAATACTTTTTGTAATCTATTCCTGTAAATAAGAGTTGCTTTGCCGGAGCAGGAGCCCCTAGGGCTGTATTTATCTCTGAGGCATGGTGTGTGGTGCAACAGGGACTTTGTATGTTTATACGTCAGGCGGGAGAGCCGCGGGCGCTCGCTCGCTCAGGTGTTCGAAATAAAGACGCTAATTTATACCGCGGTGGCTCGGCTTTCCCTGGGCGTGGGAGCAGGATCCGAGGGAACTCCGCAGGCTGAGCCAGCTGTCCCGCAGCGACCCCTGTGGGCGGCTGACGGATTGCAAGGAGGCAGCAAGAAAGGAAGGAAAGAAGGGAAGGGGCTTGTCTCTAATATAAGGGGAGGTTCCTCCAACCTTGACGTACATCACCACATATAAGTCAGTGGTTCCCCTGGAAGGATGCACGTTCTCAGAAAAATGGAGGATGGGGTAGGGTGCTCATGGCATTGGGAGTAAAAACTAAATGGGCCTTGAGGAGCACTGCAAGCTATATGGCACTTAAATGCTCTTAATGATAGGTGGAACCAGAAGGGGAGGGCACAGCCAGACCCGCTCCTCTACTCAGGAACCCGTGCTTGGAACATCCTCGTACTGTCTCATTTCGTAAGGACACAGGGCCCAGAGCCTGTGAGGAGAGGGGTATGGGAGCATAGGTGGTATAAGTGTTCATCAGATTATTAACTCTCCAAGAGCAAAGGAGGGGTCATTGTTTTGGCCAGGGTGTGAGGAATACCTCCTGAAGGAGGCACAAGTTGAGCTGTAGCTTGAAAAACAAGACTAGACAATGCCCACAGAGGGACACCACCAATACAAAGCAACCTCTACACTCCCCTGACCCCAGAAGGATGGCCTGGAAAAAGTTTCTCCTGATCCACATGTATCTGCCCCCAGGACCTCAGGACCTCCACCCAAGCAGACCCTCTTCCTAAAAACCTACAGGCCCACTTTCAAGGCTTTGATTGTGGAGTGGTGGGCCCAAGGACCAGCCTTGTTCCACAGCTAAGGATCCACTCTCTGTTCTGAGGAGAGCCTCTGCCTCCCCAACACAGGGTCCCCAAGCAGCCACCTGGAGCATTCTGTTACTAGAGATGCTCTGCTTGTCTTTTGGCTGCTTCCTCAGATGTACCTTGGGGTTCTTTACACCCCTTTGAGGCCCTTGAGGGCTCATTCAGGACTTTACCCATTCAGCAGATATCAGGTACTATGATGGGGAAAAACAGAGAACATTGGATGCAGTTCCTGCCCTTGGGAAGCACCTAACATTTGGGGGAGGTGTTATATTTCAAAGAATGAAGCCCTGTGAAAGGGGGTGTGTGGCAGAGGAATGCCATGGGATCAGAGGGATGGGATCTCTACCCACTCTAGGGGAGGTAGAGAAAAACATAACCTCTAAAAAGAGTCCTGAAGGAACTGGTCAGGAAAGAGGGGGTCAAAGGAGGGTGCCCCACTGGGATTGTAGCTCAGTGGTAGAGCACTTGCCTCGCATGCGTGAGGCCCTGGGTTCGATCCTCAGCACCACATACAAAGCAATAAAATAGAGACATTGTGTCCATCTACAACTAAAAAATATTTAAAAAAAAAAAAGGAGGGTGCCCCAAGCAGAGGAAACAGCAAGTGCCAAGACCCAGAAGTGAGAGAAAGCCATGCTGTCACAGAACCATGTGCTTAAAGGGAAGGGGCCAGAGGTGAAATGGGGAAAAGGCAGAGACAGGGCCACAGTGGGCCTCACTTGGTCTTCATCCTGAGGACAATAGGGAGTCACAGAAGAATCAAAATTGGGAAAGGGTATACATAAATCTGTATTTTAGAAAGGTCAGTTTGGGTTGGCAGAATGGATAAGAGGGAAAAAGACTTGAGACAGGAAGATATGTCATGAGATCACTGATATTGCTCAGAGAAGACACGACATGTCCTGAAAGGGGGCAGTGATGGGGATGGAAAGGAGGCATAGAATTGGAGATCGTTGTGCCAAATAATTATAGGTGTTGTGGGTACAGTGGAGAACTCTGATGGCAAAGTTCCTGTTTTCATACAGTTTAAAAGCTGAGGAGGAAATGGCCATTAGACAAAGAATCAAGTGAATAAATTTAATGTTATAAATGGTGAGAAATGCTCCAAGGAAAAGCAAATGGAGCGATGAGAGATGAAAATGGGGAATGAGAAGGTGATCAGGTGACAAGAGGAGGAGGCAGGATTTCTGCATTGAGTTTCACTCCTGGGGAAACTGCCTTGTAGCAGGGATCACAGCTCACCAAGCAGAGAGCAAGCAGGACCTCAGCCCCCACGAACCTCTTCATCCAGTTGCTCTTGTGCAATGAACAACCTGCATAACTGTTCACAGCCCCTTGTATGTGCAGATTGTAGGGAAGTGAAGAGAAAGAAGGAGCCATGAATTACTTCAGGCTCTGGTTTGCTTTTGAGTGTGTTGTGATGCCATTATAGGGATGGGGACCTCAGAAGAAGTGGGTATAGCGATACATTTAGACAGGACACTTCTTGTCATGTGTGGTGGAAACCTTATTCAAACTAGCTTACGCTCCACAAGGAGGTGGTCTTTTTAAAATATTTGTTTAGTTGTTGATGGATCTTTATTTTATTCATTTTTTATTTATATGTGGTGCTGAGGATTGAACCCAGTGCCTCACACATGCTAGACAAGCGCTCTACCGCTGAGCTACAGCCCCAGCCCCAAGGAGGTGGTCTTTAAAGGACAATTTGGAAGTAGAGCTATAAGCAAGCACCACTTCATCTATGGGTGTCAGGAGCTGGGACTAGAGCCCCTTTCACTTTTTCATGCATCCCTCTCCCTGTCTCTACGTGGCTTTACCCTCTCCTTGTCCAGCAACTCATCTCAACATTGAATTCCAGTTAGAAGATTCACAGAAGACCTCTAACTGGACCAAGCTGGTCGTGAAGCAGGGTTTGGACCCAGGCTGAGGGACTCTGTAGACTGTACTCTCAGCCGCCTTGCCATGCCACCTCCATAGAGGAAGTCAAGAGAGAGGAAGTGAGGAAAGTTGGGACATAGGGAGCAACTGGAGATTAGATGACTCCATGGAAAATGGGATTCAGGTGCCCTCCTGGCCTGTCCCTTACCTTAATCCCCATAGGGAGCATCTAGCTGAGCTTGACCATTTGCAGTGTAGCTGAAATGTCTCTTGCACATGAGGCCATTTTTACCTGGGCTGCACCTGGGTAAGCACCAAGGCCATGCCCTCTGGAGAGTAGTATGTGTCTTTAATATATGTGCTCATATAATTAGAGTGTACCACCAGAGGCTGATACACCATACAACCAACAAAGTTCAGGTTCAGGTCCCCTCTCTTGCATGAGCCTCTTCCAAGGCCCTGAGAGAAGCCCTAGAAATATGGCCACATGGCCTAGTTCTTTCTTTAATTTGTCAAATTAAATTACCTTAAGCAATTGGCTATGATCATTGCATCTTTCTATCTGATTCATCCTTGTGTTGGGTTGCATTTGGGGCCTGTTGAGATCCTATCTAAAGGTATGAATTTCATTTGGGGTGAGTGGAGTATATTTTAAATAAGTGGAATATAAAAAAGAGGTAATAATGTTGAACAATGATGTAGGTTAAAGTGATTCAAACATTAAGAAGATGAACATCTAAAAAAGGTACTTAGATCATCTCCAAAAGTAGTTTATTATAAGAAAGGGATAGCTTTTGAATAGATGTGGGACTCTTGTATTGTTTGATAATCTAATCAATGAAGAATAGTGAATTATATGAACACACTGGAAAAATATTCAAATTTTTTGCTGATCTGGCACAAAATGCTGACATCAACAAAGAGCATACAATTTATAATATGCCACATAGCAAGACGTCAACATCAATGTTAATGATATTTGCCAATTAAAAATATTTAAAATGTATTACCATACAAGAAAATTCAAAATGCCTTGAGCTCTTACAGCCCCCAGAGGAAAGAGACTTGATTGAGGTTTCCCCAAATGTGACACCAATCCTAAAAATGTACATGACATTTCTAATAGAGCTGTGAGCCTGAAAGAAGCTTCCTGAAATTATTAATGGTACAAACAAGTTTTGATCAACCACGTTGAAGAAAAGACTGAATGATCTCTCTGTTCTCTATATAAAACATCTTATTATAAAACTACTGTCACATGAAGACACAATCAAAGAATGTGCAGTTTGGTGCAAGTGGAAAGGGGTAGGCTGAATAAAGGCAAGAAAAGGGAGGAATGGGGAGAAGGCAGAAAAATGAGGAGAGGAGGAAGAACCTGAGGACAAAGATGATGTGGTGATGATGAAGAATGAGTTTTTTTCTCATCTGTAAAATATTTATGCCACCTGCACACATCACTACTATTAAAAAATTAGATTTGAGGTTGTATAATATTTGTTTTAATACCATACAGGATCATTTTTGCATAGTTAATATTTTTCAGGCAACAATTAACAGTGGGTTTTAATTCATGGAGAACTTTCCCAGGAGTAGGGGAAAGTGAGTCCAGAATACATGGATGGTTATGTGATGGCCTGGGATTGAGGCCTGGCTGTGCTACTGACCAACTATTGACCTTGGGAATATGGCCTAACCTGTTTGGACTTCAGCTTATACTCCGTGAAATAAATAAGTGATTTTAAAAGGCATATCCCATGTGTTGGTAAGCTGTTTGTCACCATGACTCAAATACCTGAAAGAACAACCTACAGGAAGAAAAATTTACTTGGGGCACACAGTTTCAGAGGTTCAGTCCATGGTCAGCTCACTCCATTGTTTTGAGCTTGAGGCAAGGCAGAAAATCATGGCGGAAGGGCCTGGCAGAGGAAAGCAGTTCAACTTATAATAGCCAGGAAGGAGAGAACAAGGAGCTAAGGAGGAAATAAAACCCCAAAGGCACACCTTCAGGGACCTGCTTCCAGCAGCCATGCCCCACCTGCCTACAGTTACCACCCAGTTAGTCCATTCAAATTAATACATTAAATGGATTAATCCAGCAATTAAGTAGCAGCTCTTACAATCTATTCATTTCACCTCTGCATATTCCTGCATTGTCTAACATAAGCTTATTGGGGGACACCTCATATCCAAACCATAACATCTCATGTCTGAAATTCTTTAGACATGAGATGTTATGGTTAAACATCTTAAAGCATTTCAGGAAAAGAAAAAAGATAGTGAAGTAGGTCTTTTACAGATAAGGGATCTGGGAACCTATAGACTAAGATTTTTCTCAGTATAGGCAAATTATGACCTCCTGGTTAGTTGATCTTTTCTTCTATTTTTTCTCAAAAATTTTTATTAAGCCAGGCACAGTGGCACATGCCTGTAATCCCAGCACTTTGGGAGGCTGAGACAGGATAGGAGGCTGATACAGGAGAATTGAGAGTTCAAAGCCAGCTTCAGCAATGGCGAGGCGCTAAGCAACTCAGTGAGACCCTGCCTCTACATAAAACACAGAATAGGGCTGGGGATGTGGCTCAGTGGTCGAGTGCCCCTGAGTTCAATACCTGGTGCCAAAAAAAAAATTTATTAAGATATAACTCATATGACATAAAACTTGCCCTTTACAGTGTATATTTCATTACTTTGCATATTCACAGGATTGTGCAACCATCACCACTATCTAATTCCAGAACATTTCCATCACCTCCAAAAGAAATTCATACCCATTAGCAATCACTCCCTACTATCCTTTCTTTCCCAGACCCTGGAAACCACTAATCAATCTATTTTCGGACTCCATGGATTTGCCTCTTTGGGACAATTCATATGAATGGAAGCACACAATATGTGGTTTTTTCATAGATGGCGTCTTTCACTCAGAATCATGTTTTTAAGGATTACCCATGCTTTAGCATGTATTAGTGCTTCGTTTCTTTTGTAGCTGAATAATATTCCCGTGTATGGATATATCACATTTTATTTATCTCTTCATCAGGTGATGTACATTTGGGATTTTTCCACTTAGCTATTATGAATAATGCTGAAGAACATGCATGTACAAGTTTTTTTTATACCTGCATACTTTTAATTCTCTAGGATATTTACTTAAAATTGAAATTGCTGGGTGTATCACAACTCTGTTTAAGTTTTTAAGAACTGCCAAACTTTTTCCAAAGCAGCTGCACCATTTTACATTCCTATCAACAATGTATGAAAATTCCAGTTTCTCCATATCCTTGACAACACTTACTGTTGTTTGTCTTTTTTATTTTAACCATCCTAATGGGCATGAAGCAGTTTTGTTTCTCTAGTGATTAAAGATGTTGAACATCTTTAATCTCTAGTGATTGAAGATGATGTGATTAAGATGTATTTATATCTTATTGGCCATTTGTGTATCTCTGGCGATTTTCAAAATGTTTGCCTACTTTTAAGTTGGGTTGTCTTTTTATTGTTGAGTTATGAGAGTTCTTTATACAGTCTAGTTACTAGAACTTTAACCCACATGGTTTTCAAATGTTTTCTTTCATTTTGCAGATTGTCTTTTCATGTTCTTTGAAGCACAAAAGATTCTTTTATTTCAATGAAGTCTAATTTATCTTTTGTCTTTTTTTTTTTTTGCTTGTTTGTGATATCACATCAAGAAACCATTACCTAGCCCAAGTTCTCATAAGAATTTTATAGTTTTAACTCTTACATTTAGGAGTTTGATCCATTTATAGTTATTTTTTTACATAGTGTAAGGAAGGGGCCCAAATCTGTTCTTTTGCCCATAGGTATCTAGCTGTTCTAGCATCATTTATTGAAAAGATATTCTTTCTCCATCGAATTGGCTTGGAACCCTTGCCAAAAATTAGTTGCCCATATGTATGGGTTTATTTTCTAGATTCTCAATTCTATTCTATCCATCTATATATCTGTCCTTATATCAGTGCCACACAGTCTTGATTACTGTCGCTTTGTAGTTTTGAAATCAGAAAGTGTCAGTCCTCAGTTTTGTTTTTCTTTTTCAAGATTGTTTTATCTATTTTGGGTCCCTCACATTCTGTAAATACATTTACACAGCCTGTCCTGGTGTGATTTTTCAGTAAGTGCTGGCCTTGCCTGGTACAACCAGAGAGCTGTAAATTGGCATGAAATTTAAAGTGGTTCTTGTTGGTGTCCTCCCCAAAATAGTTCTATAAGAAAGGTAATAAATTTTTCATTTTCAGTCATTTTGACACAGCTTATATAAAATATTTTATTAACTGAATACCATTGTCAAATTGCTCCCAAAAAGAGGGCAATTGTTTTTGTTGGCATTTTGAATGCTTCCACATAAATATAACTTTCTTAAAAGTATTACATAGATGTACAAGGCAGTTAATGAAAATAAGATTAATTTCTGGATTTTGTTTGTTTGTGGTTGTTACAGATCTGGAATGTTCCCCAAAGGCTCATGGGTTGAAGGCTTGGTCCTCGATGCAGTAATGTTCAGAGGTGGAGCCTTTTGGGGAGGAGAGAGGATCTTGGGCTCTGACCTCATCAGTGGATTAATTCATTAATGGATTCATAATTTGATAGCATTATTGGGAGGTGGTGGAATTGTGGGAGGGGGAATGTAATTGAAGGGAGTGGATCTTTGGGGGTATGCACTTGGGAACTATATCTTGTCTTGGCCCTTCCACTCTCTCTTTTCTTCCTGGCCCCCATGGAGTGAACAGTTTTCCTCCATCCTTCAAATAAATCTTTTCTTCTCCAAGTTGACTTTCTCGAGTATTTTGTCCCAGTGACAAAAAGCTGAATAACACTGACATTTATCAGCTTTTAAAAATTTATACTTGGTCCTGATTTCTTTTCTAAGTCTAAATAAATATTCACTTTTGTCCCCAACTTGTATTCTTTTTTGCATTTTTAGAAAGTAAGTACCCCCTAAATGTCTTAACTTCAGGCCCTCTACCACCTGGACCCACCCTGGCACACTGCTGACCACGTGCCCCTGCTGACAAATACACAGGTGCTCACCAGTACAGCAGGGAACACATGGAACCACAAGGCTTTTCCCATCGGATGAGCCACAAGTCTATAGTTACATCTGGGAGAACTCAGTGGCCCCTACCCCGTCCTGCTAGGGACAGGCTTGTAGAAGTGCCTGCACCCACCCATCTTCTCTGCACATGTGCACCCTGACCGTCTTCATACACCTTACCATGGACAACATCAACTCCCATCTTCTGGCCTCATTCCCACAGTCAGCACGGAGAGGAGCTGAGTCCCTTCCAAAAGGCCAAGCCCAAGGAGGTCTGATGCTCTGTCCCAGGGCCACCCTGACACAGGTGAGGAATGACAGGAACCCATGAGAGAGAGGCAGAGTGAGGGCTGGTTATAGAGAGATGGGAGCAGGTATGCAGCCTGAGGGGAAGGAGAAAAAGGAGGAGTGGATGTGAGGCAAATTCTCACAAAATAGTGAGAATTTAGACAGATGAAGAAACAGAAACCTAGAGACACTAGCTTACACAGCTAGCAAACAGCACAAATAAGATTTGTAAACAAGTCTGTCTAGATCAGTGATTCTCTCAACTGGAGAAAAATTTAGACCCCAGGGGACAATTGTCAGAGTCTATAGGTTGTTTTTTTTTTTTATGACTCCTACAGGGGAAGAGGATTCTAATGACATCTAGTGGATAGAGTCCTGCTAAACTTCCTACCATGCACAGTACAGCACCTTGCACATCTCCAACAAAGAATTATCTGGTTCAAAATGTCAGCAGTGCAAAAGTTGAAAAATTCTGGTCTAGACACCTCTCCAGAGTGTTCTTCACCCTGGCCCCTTTCTAGGTTTTCCATGGCCTAAGACATCTGAGATCTCCTACCCCAGAGGTTGGAAGAAGGAACAGCTGTACTCCCTGCTCCAGCCCAGTCCTGGCTAAGTACAAGGGTCACAGCTTGATTTACAGATCCTATGGCCAAGATCATCAACTTTCCCCAATGACAGCTTTAGGTTCACTCTCCCCTACCCACTGGAATGAGAAGGTCTGGTCTGGGGAGGGGACATCTGCCAGCCCTACTGTCTGCTATCACAACAGGGCTGCCCCCAAAGCCTACTGGGGCCAAGCCCAGCCTAGTTTAGTTTCCAGACATGGCCACAAGGTGGCAGCCCAACCCACCAGGAATACTGAGGCTGGTGGCCTGGGAGAGAGCAGCAAGAAGAATGTGCCAACCTGGACAAAGGCCTGAGGGCTGGACTTGGGCCAGTTCCAGAGCCCAGCAAGACCAGATCTAAGGCCTGCAAGTGCCAGGTGTGAGAACATAGGCAAAATTTGGCTTCAGATCTTCCTTCACCATTTTCTAGTCCCCATAGAGTCTAGTTCCCACATGGAGCTTCCTGGAGCCCAATGCTCCCTCCTGTCTAACCTGAGCAAGAAAAATTACAGAGCCAGGGAGTTAAGAACACAGGGATGATTATTACTCCCATTCAGTGTAAAGAAACTAAGGCACAGGAAAGTTGAAGAACTTGCCCAAGGTCACAGCTAGTCAATGGTGGAACAAGGATTTGAACCCAAGCAGCCTGGTTCATATATTCTCTTAACTACTGACCAGTTCTGCTCCCCACTGCCACCCCCAGCCACAGCCACCAATGACCCTTGACATGGGGCTATAAGCTTCCCTCTGCAAGGGGATAGGCAGATGGCTATGCATGGGGAAACTGCTCAAAAATGGAAAAGAGGTAAGGTTTTTGACTGGGTTAAGGATCTGTGGTTAGTGTTTTCATTTAAGAATCCAGGACTTAGTCAACAATTCTTCCCCTAACCCTGTTTCTTGGCATTTTTTGTTTGTTTGATTTGGGTTTGTTCCCCTTACTTCTTACCCGCACCCCGTGTTGTCCTCTTGATTTTTCTGGGTTTTCTGCAAATACCAGTCTTCTCATAGTGTGAAGGGGAAGTGAGAAAAGGAACTTTCATGTCCTGCTTAAGTTACAGAAGAGGAGGGGCATTCCTTGGGACTTGGGCTGGAGAGTGTTATCAGGCTCAAAGTGAGAATCCTAAAGTGGAATGGCTCGGATATCTTGGGAACAGCTACCCTCTTCCAGTGGGAAGGCTCCTCTGTCTGAGTGTCCTCTATCTCTGAAGGAGTTTTAGGGTGTGATGGATACCCTCCGCACTCCCTCTCCTTCCAACCCTGGCATAACTCCCTTTTTCTAGCACAGCCTGCTGGGCCAGACCTTTTAATCACCCAACATTTCTCCTATCGGCGGCCCTCTATCTCTATCCATTTCACCACCCACTCTCTGCCTACTTCTCCCCACTGCCACCTGGGTAACACTGCAGCTCCCTATTAGAAGTACCTAAGTGGAGCTCTGTATTGACCCCTAAGAGACCTTGGTCAGACCCTTCCCTTGATTTGGCCTCAAGGATTCCAGAGGCCTTTCTTGTCTCTCCACATCTTGATTACTCCTAATTGGTGGGAGGTGTCCATCTCTCTATGCCCATCTTTTTCTCTTGCTTTATCATCTCCTAGAGTTGGGTCAGAACTTTCTGAGAGCCTGTGTCCTGGAAATCTCAATATGGGCTAGGCTGGGCTGCATCAGGCCACGCCTTCTCATGGTTACAGGACGGGACAAATCAATTAAGGTAAGAAGAACACTCATTCCTGCCTTACTCTCAGATTGAAGGGGAAATAGCTCCTATTTAAAGGAATAATGCAGATCAATCTCTGGAGGGAGGGAGTGCCATCTTGATCCCAGATTCAAGCCCTTTCTTTGTCTCTACTCATCTCTCTGTTTCTAACTTTATTGTGCCTCTCTGTGTCTCCCTTTGGCCTTCTTCCATCCCTCATTCCTGGCCCTGGCCCTTGCCCCTCTCCATTCCTCCTGGCCTTTTCCCTACCATGAACAGATTTCTATGTGGCTGGGTCAGGGTTCCCTTGACCAAGTTGAGTAGAGAGATATGTGTGGCAGAGTTTTGTCCCCATGCCCACAGCAGCACCTGTGGGTCAGTGTAGAGGGACGGCTGCCTGCACAGTTAGCAAGTGCCAACAGGTAAATAAGAGCTTTGTATCTTCTTAATTAAATCACCCTTTGCCTAGGCAGCCTGTGTTCAATTGGCCTGGGCTTGGATCAATAAGCCTGGAACTGGGCCTGACCTCCCCAGTTCTGTCCAGTCCCACCTGCTCACCCCTCCAAAAGGCTGGGAGCCCCTTGAGGGCGGGAGTTCGATCTGATTTGTCCCTTGTGTCCTTGTGCCAGTGACAGAGCCTGGAACAAGCAAGGAGTAAAGGGGTGATTGCTCAACTAAGTAAACTGAGGCACTGGTGGCAAGCATGGACCAGGGAGGCTTTGAGGTGAGAGCAACTTCCACCTCTACGGTCAACTGTGAAACTGTAGGAATCACAGCAGGTAGCTGCTCCTAGCCAGCCCTCAGACCTGTGTGGGCTTACCACCCAGGGCAGCTGAAGCTTTAAGGGGAGAGGGAATGGCAGTATTCAGGAACCTAGGAACAACTGCAACCTTTCATAAGGAATCCCCACCCAGGGATTCAGAGTTAGTGCAGGAGGGTCAGTGAGCTGGTATTCACGTGGTAGAGTCTTGTGACACTCATGAGAGACTAGGTCAATCTGAGCAATGAAGGACCCAACGACAGGAAGGGGTCGAAAGGGGTTAATGGGGGTCCGGGATTGGCTATTAATGGAGAGCTAGTAGAACATGCATGTGGATGTGTGGGAAGTGTTATCTCGGAGAACATGCAAGAGGGTACTTCTGGAAGAATCATGGGGACTCCAGGTTCGTACTAGTCCAGGTCAAGGTATCAGGATGCCCTGTCTCGCCCAGAGCTCAGACAGTCAGTGGTTTGGAAGGAGAGGGGCGAGTGCCGACGCCCTTCTTACCTCAGTTTGACCCGGGGGTGTGGGCCCAGATGTTTCTTGGAGCCCCCGCCCATCGAGTGGCGTTCCCTGAGGGCAGAGCGTTGGCGGGTACCCGTAGAGCAAGAGGAGCGGTGCCGGGCGGGCGCCCCCAGTGCTGGGGTTGAAGGAGGCCGAGTTCGGCGCTGGGCTGGGAGGGGGGCGCGGAATCAGGGCTTTTTAGGACCCAGCGCGGCGCCTCCCTCCGGGGGCGAGTGCGGCTGCGCGCGCCGTGTGCCCGTGTCCAGAGAGCGGCGGGCTGGACGCGGACCGCGCGAGCGAGCAAGCAAGCAGGCAGCGGAGCAGCAGCTGGGGTGGAAGCAGCGTCGCGGCGGCGGCGGCCGCTCCGCGCCTCACCTCCCTGGCCTCACCGGCCTTGCGGCGCCCGGACCCGCCACCCCCGCCTACCGGGCCTGACCTCCGCAGCCCCCTTCGCCTTGACCGGCAGCGCCACCCGCCTGCCCGAAGCAGGGAGCGGAGCGCGGGGCGCAGAGGAACCGGAGCCAGTGCCCGCCGGCCCCACAAACCCAACCCAACCGGGAGAACCCCCGCCCGGCCCAGCTCTGCTCCACCAACGTTCCGGGAGCTGTCCCTTCAGCACCGCCGCGGAAGCCTGCGTCTGAGCTCAGACCAGCGGAGCCTCAGATCGAGCCTAAGCTCACCCGGCTCAGCGCTCAGCCGCTGCCCCACGGGGCAGTACCCGTGTGCCCCTACCCAGAGGACCCGCCATCTCCTCCAGGAGGCGGGGAGAAGGAACGAGGAGGGCGGGCAGGCGGGCGGGCTCGCCCGCCGCCGAGGGGAGCAGGCAGCCAGGCGCGGAGAGAGGAAGGGGGCCGGAGCCCGCCCTGCGCCCCAAGCTGCAGCCTGGCCACGGAGGGAGAAAGCAGCCGGCATCCGTCTCCCCCGCGCCAAGAGCGTGCTGCGGCGACCACCGCACAGCGGAACTCGAATTTCCCGGCCCCCTCTCTTCCCCTCCCCCTTCTGAGGGTTGGTCTATCCCTCCGGCCCTAGGAGCTGCTGACCTCCCCCAAAAAGCTTTGTGTCGATTTCTCCATTTTCCCGCTGAGATGGTAAAGGGAGCCCGGCCCCCCCACCCTCTTTCCCCTCCTCTCGGGCCTCGCCGCTGAGCGCCGCTCCCCTCCCTTCTTCCCTTCCACTCTCCCTCCTCTCCTCTCCTCTGCCTCCTCCGCAACCAGACCAGCTCCCTCCCACATCTGGCGCCTAGAGACCCTTGGAATCCCGCGCACACTCCCCTGGACCAGCACCGACCAAAATCACCCCGAGGGGCTTGGGTCACTCGTTGGGGTGGCCAGAGCCGCGCTCCTCTGTTCCCCCCCGACGGCTGGGGGGAGGGGGGAGGAGGCCGCGCGCCCCCCTCCCCGGTGCCAACTCCCCCTGGCGGCCGCTCCCATGGGTGTCGCTGGGCCGCGCCATGTCTAAGGGGGCGCCGCGATGGGCCAAGGGGACGAGAGCGAGCGCATCGTGATCAACGTGGGCGGCACGCGCCACCAGACGTACCGCTCGACGCTGCGCACGCTGCCGGGCACGCGGCTCGCCTGGCTGGCGGAGCCCGACGCCCACAGCCACTTTGACTATGACCCGCGTGCCGACGAGTTCTTCTTCGACCGCCACCCGGGCGTCTTCGCGCATATTCTGAACTACTACCGCACTGGCAAGCTGCACTGCCCAGCCGACGTGTGTGGGCCGCTCTACGAGGAGGAGCTGGCCTTTTGGGGCATAGACGAGACCGACGTGGAGCCCTGCTGCTGGATGACATACCGCCAGCACCGCGACGCGGAGGAGGCGCTCGACAGCTTTGGCGGGGCGCCCCTGGACAACAGCGCTGACGACGCGGACGCCGACGGCCCGGGAGACTCTGGCGACGGCGAGGACGAACTAGAGATGACCAAACGATTGGCGCTGAGTGACTCCCCAGATGGCCGGCCTGGCGGCTTCTGGCGCCGCTGGCAGCCACGCATCTGGGCACTCTTCGAGGACCCCTACTCGTCCCGCTATGCGCGGGTAAGTGACAACTTACCCATCAGAATAACCCGGCCAGGGAGGCAGCATCCTCTGCCTCCAACCGGCAGGGGTGGACTTGAAAAGTGGCAGCTAGGGAGTTCAGAACTGAAGGAGTGTGTGTATGTGTACGTGTGTAAGAGAGAGAAAGGGTGACTTTGCCAGGGTGACTGATTTTGTATGTATTTTGTCTGCCTGTGTTGCCGAATTTAATATGTATGAGTGAGTATGAATGGGTGTGTTTGTGTGTATGAGTAGATCGTGTGTGCATATTTATGTAAGTGTGGTGGTGTATATTTGGGTGGGTGAAGTATGTAATGGGAATGAGTGAGCATGTGTGTGTTTGAGTGTGCATGAGGGCCTGTTCGTGCACATTTGTGTCTTTGCAGATGTACACTGTGAAGGGGTGAACTGCCCTCTGGCCTGAGAGAGAAGTGGGGAGCCCTTCCTCCCAGGTAAAGGGGCATCTGGAGCCAGCCATGGCCCAGGAAGAGGGCCTCAGGCCTGCCTGGCAGCTTGAGACAGATGGCCCCCTCCCCAGAGTGCAGCCTGAAACCATTCTGAAGATGTAGTCCTGGGGGAATCTCCATGGCTAATTAATAGTATAGTAGTCCACCTATAGCTGGGCTTCCTGGCAGGGGTGTGGTGATCCCTCTGAGACCTGCTCCTGAGATCAGAGCATGTCCTTCCTCCTGGTGGAAAGGGGAGGCACTTGGATGGGGTCACTGGCTTTGTGCCTGTGCTTCCTTCTAACACCAGTGGGGTTGGGCAGGGAGGGAGACCTTAAGGGGGACAAGGTGTGTGAGGTGGGTGTGTCTTTTTCTGCCACTCCCCTTAGGGAGAGGAGATTGTTGTCAGGAAGAAAGGACACCCTGCTGCTGACCTTGGCCCCTCTGATGGCATCTCTATATTAGTTTCCTCATTTATAAAATGGGGGAGAGGGCCTGAGGGACTCTTAAGGGCCGTTTTTTTGCTGGACCATCAGTCACTAAACCCTAGAGGAAGACTGATAGCAGCCAGCTACCTTGGAAGAGACACTTCAGGCCTTCCTGGGCTCTGTCCTAAGAGGCCTGAGAAAGCCAAGGCCTGTGGGGGAGGGGCAGAGTTGGGAATTTAATGCCCAGCCTCTGAGCCTCTCTGGTATCTGTGAGCTACCCCTCTCCCCACTCCCAGGCAAAACACTGCCTCTGCCCTACTGTTTTTTACAGCTCCACCTCCCTTCCCTCCTGCTGAAGCCTGTGCCAAAGCCAGGGGGATAGAGCTGGGAGGGGCAGGAGTCTGCAGAGAATCAGTGGATGGATGACATTTGGGGATAGGGGGTGGATAAGCTGTGGTACCCAAGGGCAGAGAATGGCCACTTAGGTAGAGACCTGGCAGATTTATTACTGAGATAAAACACTGCAAGGCTTGTGAGGGACGGGGCAGCAGGTCAGGATTTTATACCTTGAATTCTAGAACAGGTGTGTGTATTTGGGGGAGGGAGCAATAGAGAGAGTATCAGACCCCTCATCTTGCTACTGAGGATCTCTCCCAAGGTCACCCAGGGAGTTGGAGGCCAAGTAGGACTTGAACCCAAGTCTCCTGGGACCCTATCCTCTCTTGAGCTGGCCGCCAGCTTCCTATCATTTGTAAGTGGACTGGGACCCTCTGAAGCCTCTCCTCTCTCCATTCCTGACAGAGGCCACCTCAGATAGAGTATTATGTAACTGTGGAGGCTTGCTGAACTGTGGGGAGGGGCAGAAATAGGGGAACTAAGAGGTTGAACCAGCATATACTGGGGAGTGGGTGGAGGAAGACTGGGCAAAAGGTCTGTGTTAGAGCAGCTGCACATTCAGCCCACATTTGACCTTGGGCAGCATTTTCTTTCTCTTAGCCCCTGGAACCAAGGGGTAGGCCCAACTTCCTCATGGCTTCCTCCACTCCCCTCCTTGGACTCAACTTTGGAGCTCTTAGGGACAGGAGATTGTCCCTGAGTTTTAAGACAATCAGGGATCAGTGGGATGTTCCAGCCCCACTCCCGTCCATCTCTTCCCACTGGATCTTCCTAGGCTCTGGGGTGGCCTCTACTCGATGGAGACAAATAGGCCACCCAGGTGGCTTGAGGTCTCATTGGTGTACAAAACCATACTTGAAAAGTCTTGAAAAATCTCTCAAATGAATGTCCATTGAAAACCAGACTCAGGGAACTGCTGGGGGCAGTAGAGTGTGTAGGGAGTGAGGGTACCAGGGACGCAGGTGAGTGTAAGTGGGTGTCCCCCCTTAGCATACCTATGCCACTCTCCTCAGGTGCCTTTCCTGACAGAAAGGTTGTAGTCCCTTAGACTACCTTGGGTAGCACAGGAGGATACTGAGGCCCATCAGGGAGGGGGCTTCCCAACAACACACAGGAACTGAATGAAGAGCTGGGATTAGAACCCAGGCTCCTGCTGCCTGCCCAGCTGGCCTAGCTGCATTGCGCTGCCTCTCTGCAGCTCCCTGCGCAGAGACCAGCGGCTGCCCGCCGCCCTCCTCCCCCTCCATCTTTGCTCTGCCGGCTGCTGCTGTCACCTTTGTTTACCCCTCCCCGCCAAGAGTCCCCAAGCCGCCTCAGTTTGGTTGGTCAGCAGTTGAATTTTTATTCTAGATTCTAGACCAAAATCTAGTATGTTTGTGACATTATATACGTGTGTGAAAGAAAAGCTGTACGTGTGTGAGAGAAAATCTGTGTAAGAGAGATCCTGTGTGGGTGTGAGAGACTCTTCATGTGTGTGAGAATGAAAATATGTGTGAGACTCTGGGTCACGCATACATGTGTGTAGTGAAAATATGAGAGACATCCCTGTGTCAGAGAAATTCTGTGTGGATGTGAGGGTCAGATTTTTGTGTGTTTTGTGAGGCAAAATATGTGTGTGTGCACAAGACTGTGAGGGAGATGGTGTGTACATTAGAGAGACCATATGTGTAAGACAGATGCAATGTGTGAGACTTGAAGTGAGTGTGTCTCTGAGTGTATTGTGTGTGACAAGTGTGAAACTGTATATGTGACTCTGCATGTGAGTCTGAGTGTGTGTGTAAGCCTGTGTGCATGAGACCATCTGTGCATGGGTGGATGTCCTGTGTGTGACAGGCTGTGTGTATGTGAGGCTGTTAGAGACTGTGCCAGATGCTATGTGTGATAGCATGTGTTGTGTGTGTGTGAGAGACCCCAGTCATGTGTGTCAATGTTGTTGTGCTTGAGAGAGACCTGTGTGGCCTGGGTGTAACCAGAAAAAGATGAAATTTCAGTGCAGCTTCCTGCCTGCTGCCTCCATCTCCTGGGACTCCTGAGCTGCCTTACTGAGGGCATTTCCCATCCTCATATGTCAACAGAAATGCCATTCTAGCCCAGACCAGTTGTTGGTACATGGGCTAGTAGTAAGGTTGCCTGTCCCTGGGGAGCTACCACCCACCCCAGGCCTTGGTGTTGGCCCTGGAAGATAGGGGCAGTACTTGGCTGAGGGTGGGAAGTTCCATCTGAGCTCTGAGGGGTGTCAGTGGTAGCTGGAGCAGCTGGTTCCCTGGCCCTTCTCTGCTGGACACCAACCTGAGGGGGCGAGACAGGGTGAGGTAAGCTGGGACAAGATGGTCTTCACTTGTATTCTGGGGTATCCCAGAGATACACAGAGAAGGATGACAATATTATGTGGTAAGGGGTAGAGGGACTTCCTGGGGCCATGAGAATAAGAACTGTGCCAGAGGAGGTCATGCTGGGGCAAGCATTGGGGGGCAAGCAGGAATTAGCCAGGCAGCAGACAGTGGACAGATAGTCCTTGCATGCAAAGTCATAGTGGTGTGAGAGCAGGTATGTTGGGCAGTCTGGGGTAACTGGCTGGAAATTTGCCCTCCTTTCTTCCTTAGGGGCCAGTTCAGGTGTGAAGCCCATGGCTTTTTTCTGAGTTATGTGTCGCCACTCGAAGCAGCATTCTGTGTCACATCTGAGCTAATGATAGTCCCTAGGCTGAAAGCCAGAGACTATCCCCACTACATATATGGGGTATATGAGTGTGGTAACATCAGTCCCCCAAGGTCACTTGACTTTCCAGATTTCTAAGAAGTATCAGTGGTCTCCAAGCTGGAGAAACCTACCTCCAGCCACCCCACTGCCCCTCTCCACAGACCCCTTATTCCATGTCTGTCTTTTTGCCTGGTCCCCTCCTCTTTGGGACCCAACGAAGCCCTGACTCCCCTTCAGGCCCCTGGGAAGGAAACTTAGCTGGTGGCTAGAATGAGGAGCCTAGACAGAGACTTCTGTGTCTCTCTGGGGTCCCAGCAGACACAGGGTTCTTGGCAAAGGAGAAATCAGGGATAGAGCTGTTGTTAGGGCTTCCTAGGCACCTGACCTCTCACTTCAGATCCCCCAGGCCAGGGCCCGCTTTAGCCATGGTAATGTGTGAAGGAAACCCATAAGCAATGGAGAAGAGTCTGGAGGGACCTCAAGGGCCACTTGCCAGTCCGTATTATTCTCATTCAGTTCATGTCATTCTCCTTCCCATAGTCCTTTTATAGGGGTCCTCGCATCTTTGAATGGAGCCACCAAGCCCCTCACTCCCCTCCTGGTAATCAAGATCACTGACTTACAGAGGCCTTCAGCCTCTTTACTGACAAATAGGGATAATGACAGAACTGTCCTTAGAGGGCTGACGTGAAGACTCGCCGGGAGTAATCATGGACAGCACACAGTAGGTGCTCAGTGTCAGCAGCTCTTATTACTCCTGTTGCTTGCATACCTCATGACCATCTCTAGACGCCATCTTCTTCCTCCACTTCCATGTCCACCACCCTGCTTCAAGCCACCCTCTTCCCTCATGCCCACCTCTTCAGAAGCTTTCTGACTGTTCTCCCACCTCTAGTCCCTGGCCCTTCTAGGTCCATTTTCCACTTGGCAACCACAAAGGTCTTTTGAACTCACTAATCTGTCAGGTCACTACCTTGCCTGCCTATAACCATTCAGTGATTCCCTGGTGCATACTGTGGCCTTGCAGGGCCCCCTGACCTCCCCACCCCGTCTCTCTAGTCTCCTTTGGAGGGCTACCTTCAGTGCCCCCTTATCTTCAGCCACCTGGCCTGTTTCAGTTTTTTGTTATCCTGCGTTAGGGGCTTTGCATACACCATTGCCTGTGGAGAACCCTGTCCTCCTGGCTTACCCTTCTTTATCCTTCACACCCACCACAAATATCGGTTCCTCAGCAGTGTCTTTGCTGGACCCCACAAGCTGGGTCAGGGTTTAGAATCAGGACCTTCCCTTCAGAGAAACTATAGGGGTTGTAGGGGGAAAAAATTCATTAACAGCCTTGCTTGATTCCAGTTTGTGTCCCCTCAGACGTAATCTTCCTGTATACTCAGTGTCACAGGAGCCTATAATTATGACAGTGAGAAAGGTGAGACCAAAGGAGGAATGCTTTGCCCCAGGTCACATGTAGCAGGTTAGCTGCCCAGCTGCTTCAGAAACCAGTGTTTCCTAATGTGGGCTCAGTGCTACTTCATGTCATATTGCAGACAGTATTTGAGGTCTGGTACCCTGGGGGCCGCACCTGTGTTCAGGTCTGGCATCTGCCAGAAGCTTTGGGCTTGAGTCTCTCAGGGAGGAAGTAGGTTGTCTCAGAGGTAGGGGACAGGGCCTGGTGAAGGCTCATTCCAGGGTGCACTGCTGTGCTGGGCCTCCCAGGACAGCTGAATGTAGTTCCTCTGGCTATTCTGAGCAGTCTCATGACCAGTGTACTTGCCCTAGACCGAAAGGTCAGGTCCTTGAGCCACTCCCTCCCGTCAGTTCCTGGGCCAGGCTGGCCACCACCCCAGTTCCAGTTCTTCATCCCTGAAGGAGGCTCAGAGCAAAAGGTGGGCCCAGGGACGGTTTGCTGCGCAGTCTTTATTCAAGGGAATCACTTAGATAAGAGGGATTACTTTCCATGTCTATGGAACTTTTGGGGTGAGTGGGCGTTTCCAGGCCACCTCTAGTCACTACTGTTAAATAAAAAATTATTTAGTGATACATGCTGAAGCACATATCATTCAGGACTATCATCATAGATACAGGGACCACTGCAATGGGGTCTTGCAGTGGAGAGAGATTGGGTTCAGCTTTGAAAACAACCTGGGTGAGTGGGAGTTTTTAGCCAAGGAGCAGGGTGTGGGTGGGTGGATGGCAAGTTATAACCAGGAAACTTCAGGGGCAAGGGGGGCGGGGTTCTGGCTAAACCAACCCAATGGGATTCTTGCTGAAACCAGGCTAAAGACATCACCTGGGGATGGTGGAGGATGAGGAATCTGCTCAGGTATGGAAGGTAATCAGATATTGACTTAAAAAGTTGCTTTTGCTAAAACCGTGCACATGAAATGCACAGATGGGCCTAGGAGAAGGTTCAGAAACCCAACCTAAGTTTGGTCAAGCAAAAAATCTTTGTTACTATTGTCATCCGATGTTGAAGAAACAGGCTCACAGAAGGGCAGACACTCTGCCCAAGACCACAAGGGAGTCTCACACAAGGGTGTGTGAGATCTGTTGGCCCAGGACCTGGCCATCTGTATTTCTTTTGGGTCTCAGTTTTTAAAGAACCCTGAACTGCACCTGGGTGTAATATTGCCCTTTTCCTGCTCCCACTGATTTCTGCCCCTGAGGGAAGGAGAATAAGCAGTTATCTGCCCTCCCAAGCTGGTTGAGACCCCCTCAGGTAGGTGGACCCACACTTGGCCCAAACCCTCCCAAGCAGGATTTTCCAGAACTTCCTTTCCTTTCTCAAATGATAATATTTGAGGCCACTATTTACTAAAACACTTACTATGTGTCCGGTATTGTCTCAAGGGCTTGATTTACATATTCTCATTTAATTCTCACAAAGATACCCACAGGACTGCAGTATTATTATCATGCCAGTGTCACAGATGGACTGCTGAGAATCAAAGGGGTAAAGTCACTTATCCAAGGTCACTCAGCTCATGAGCCTCACAGCCAGCATTCAGACCTGGTCTGCCTGACACCAGAGCATTGTCTAACCACC
The DNA here is from genome assembly GCA_004024805.1 of Geosciurus inauris. NCBI lineage: Eukaryota > Metazoa > Chordata > Mammalia > Rodentia > Sciuridae > Geosciurus > Geosciurus inauris. Next base: position 66,569 of record PVHX01001290.1, read on the forward strand.
ACACAGTGCTGCCTCCTGTCCATGCTCCAGAGACAGCAGAGTCCACAGCCTGTCTTGCTCCAGGCTTGAGTTTCCATCTGGTTCCCTCCATCAGACACTTGCCCCAACAACATATCCAAGGATCCTGCTCAGCAAGTTCTGGCCCTGGATGATGGCAAATAAGGGCAGTTTATGGCCAGCTAAGGGACTGCTCTGACCCTCTCAAGGAAGAAGGCTTTCCCACAGCGCTTCAGCTGCCTTCCACCCATCCACACAGGCTGGGGACTCCATATGGCCTGGTGGGAAATGGCAGAAGGACTGGGGAAGCAGAGAAGTTATCCTGTGTGGCAGTGTATGGAAGGAATGCTGCTGCCCCTCAGCTCAGCATTTGAGGGCTTCTGCTCTAGCCCTTGGCCATGTCTTCCGCTGTTCCTTTCCACCAGGTTTCTCCTTGGCCTCCTCTTCTTGAGCTCTCATTTTAACCTCTGGGTTTTTGCTCATCTGTTCTGCTCACTTCATTGTACTATTTGCTGAGCATGCAATCTGTTCCCTCAAGGTCCCTAACACTTAACATGGCTCCTCTTGCCCTTGCTGACCTACTCCTTCAGAACTGAGGGCTCCCAGCTTGTATGATTCAAGTCTACTTGGAAGGCTTGGGGCTGAGGACAGACAAGCCCCTAGTATCAAGGACTAGCCTGGATATGTGGAGAAACGAGGCCACAAACAAAACCCAAGTTGTGGGCATCAGGCAACTAGACCATAGGAAGATCTGTACACAGGTCACCAAACCAATCAGACTGCCTTGGGCAAGACTCATCACCCTTCAGACTGCAGTTTCTCTACCTCTAATATATAGAGGTTGATCTGAATGACCACTAAGCCTCTCCCAGCTCTGACATTCTGGGAGTCCAGGAATTCCAGCCTTCAGCTTCCCACAGGAGCTGGGGGAACCAAATGAGTCTTTTCCTCTCTCTCCATCCACACCCCAGCCTAGCTGCTCTCCAGGATACTGGTGGGCTCTCTAGGCAAGGGTCCCGGCACCAAGAGGGTAGGAACCCAGGGAGAGAGTCTGAAGAACTTTTGCATTCATTCAGCCTCCATCAAACCTGTGTCCATTCATTCTTTCAAAGTCTAGTAATCAAGCTCCTGATAGGCTCACCAGCCCTCTGACAGGCACAGACCCTGGAGCTACCACCTCTTTCAGGTGTGCTTGCTCTGGTCCAGTAGGAAGCACCTGTTGCCCTCTTCCTCAGGCCCTATTCCTGTCTGTGGGCCCTCAGGGAGCAGCAGGCCACTCAGAGGGGAACCCCTATACTAGGCTGTAGGAGAGTGCCACAGTGGATGGGTGCCATGCTGGATGGGGCCAGAGCTGGAATAGGGGTACTGGCATTGGCTGTCATAGGAACTATTGCTGGAGGACTCCCACCCATGACTAACCCACAGAACTACCTGGGATGCTTCAAGAAATTCAGATTCCCAAGCTCTGCCCTGGGAGGATTCGATTTCTAGATCTGTCCACTCCCAGGTGATGCTAATGCTAGCAAGGGAGACTCAGTGCTATGGGACCTTGGGCACATGGGCTCCTACTACTCAAAGTGTGGCCCTCTGACGGACACAACATCACCAGGGGGCATTTCAGGCCCCACCCCAAATTGAGCAGAATCTGCATTTTAATAGATCTTCAGATGATTCATATTCATTAGAGTCTGGGAAGCACTGATATAGGCAACAGTTTCCAGCCGAAGGAGAGCGTCGGGACAGAGAGGGCTAGATGGGTGTATGCAGGTTGACAGGGCCTCACAGATAATTCTGGTTTTCCTTGCAGCCACTTGTTGGTGGCTGGGTAATAACACCAAAGGCTGAGGCCCCATCTTAGTAAATGACCACTTTCTCCATTTAGCTGCTCTAACAGAGCAGGGTCTCCTGCCTTGGGAATCATCCTGGCCTCCTCTCCTTCTCTTACATGCCAGCCAATCCTGTTTTCATGCTTAAGACACACCCAGAACCCAACTGCATCCCATCACTCCCGCTACTGCCTCCCTGGGTGAAGCCACCATCTTCCTGCCCCTGGACTACTGCTAAAGCTTCCCAACTGTCCTCCTGCCTCTGCCCTGGCTGCCCAGTCCTCCTCAGGGCAGTCCAGGCACCCAGCAAAATGCTACTCAGACCAAATCAGCCCTCTGCTCATCTCACTGTGGCTTCTCATCTCCCTCAGAGGAGAAACCCAAGTCTTCTGAGGGCCATAATTGTCCTTTGAGTGTCCGCACCTGTCCTGCCCCTTATGTCTCCCTCTGTCTCCTGTGCACTCAACCTGGTACCATCGGCCTCCCTCCAGTACACTGTGTCCACCCAGGGTCATCCTCTCAGGGTCCCCCACCAGGAGCACCCCACCAGCAAATACTCCAGACATTTGCTCTGTCACCTCCTTCAGGTCTGTGCTCAGGTGTCATCACCTCAGAATGCACCTCTCCAACTCCTTCCCCGTGTTGTGCTTACCTGTTTCTCTTCAGTGTTTCCCACCATCTAACATACTCTATATATTACCTATTTGTTTATTGTCTGTTTTCCCCAGTGGGACGTAAGTTCCATGGGATCAGGGATTTTCGTTTCTTTTGTCAATTGCACTATCCCTGGAACCTAGAGCAGGGTCTGGTACACAGCAGGTGCTAAATAAATATCGACTGAAGGAATGAAAAAGTGGAGTGGGTTTGAGACCAAGGTCAGATATGGGTTCCCCAGGCCTTTTGGCCTGTTCCTGGCAGATCCCTTTTCCTTGAGTCACCTGGGAACACAGTCCCTCCCTCCTCCAGGCTGGAGCAGCAATGAACAGGCAAAGGTGGGGTAGGTAGTACCAGGACTTTTGGGATGCCTGAGTCAGGGAGGGTCCCACCTGCCGCAGTCCCCACCCAGATGGGGCCAGATGAAAGTCTTCACATCCCAGCCCCTCTGTCTTCTGCAAATTCTTTCATGCTGCATCCTCCCAGCCGCTAACCAAAGCTCAGAGGCCAACATGCTGTTTTCCAAAACCAGGAATCACAGCTCCCAAGTCCCACTTAGTATACACAGCTAAGCTCCAAGTACAGTTCTCTTGGGATTCTGTAGGCCAGCCAGGACCCCCGCCCCTAACCTTTCCCTTTTTATTGTCTTCTTTCCTCTGTCAACTGTGTTTATGGGAAGTTCTAGGTATTAGTCACTGGCTTTCAAAATAGTCCTTCTCCTTGAAGGCCTAGGATGGTTTTTGTCCCCAATCCCCCTGCTTCAAACCTCCTCATATGTCCAATAAAAAATGTGTGGAGTTCACATCTCCTTCCATCCCCCACTGCTTCCTGCCTACTCGACTTTAGCAATATGACCCAGAGCCCCTTTCTCTCTTAAGAGTAGGCCTCTGGAACCAGGAAGTCTGTGCTTGAATTCTATCCCCTCCACTTTCCAGCTGTGTGACCTTGGATAAATTCCCTAACCTGTCTGTGCCTCAGGAGAAATATATTAATAGCGTCTGACTCATGGGGAAGTCGGGAGTATTAAATGTGTTAAGCACTTAGCCCAGAACCCAGAACATAATAAGTGCTTAATTATTGTGAGTTCCATTATCTTCTTTTCACCAGCTCTTGGCCCTAGAAAATCCAAACCCTCACCTGTTCCACACCTGCTTCCTTCTTTCACCTCCTGACTCTTCTTACAAAGACCTCTTCTAGGGGGTCACCTCTCTGACCTTGATTCCTGGGGGCTCTTCTTCCAGACTCTCCCAGAAGCCAGGTATCAGGGGTGTCACCCTGGGAGGGAGGCCTGGATTCTCTCTTGATTCTCCCACAGACCCCCTGTGTATCAGGCAGGGCACGCTCCCTCTGAGCCTTGGTCTCCCCACCTGCTGTAACGGTCTGCTCATCGCTGCTTGGCTTCCTGCCCCAGGTGTAATGGGGATATGGGAGAGATAGGTGACAGGACTTCCGCCTGCTCGGTGAGAGAGAGGAAGGGCCGCTGACGTCAGGCTCTGGCTGGAAGCCAAGCATGAGGACCTGAGAAGCTGGCAAGTGTGCCAGCATGGTGGGCCTGGTGGGCAGGGACCACACATCACAGTTCAGGGCTTTGAAGCATCTCCTCTTACGGGGATGCTTAGGCACAAGGAGGAGTGGCAACCGAGGCTGGACAGACCCCAGAGCTTCCGGCGCCTCAGGCAGGGGCTGAGGGCTCATTGGTACCAGTGGGCAGTGCCTGCTGTGAGGCTGGGCTACCCCGCCAGGCTGACGCCGGGCTGGGTGGGGACAGGCTAATATTAGCTGGGGCAGCCCTGGACAGCTGAGCTCAGGGGGCCTTAGAAGCCAGCCTTGCTGTACCCAGGCTCAATGCTGCTATGGCCTGGGCCGTGGCAGCCAAATGAAACTTTCTTAAGCCTGCGCAGAGCCTCAGATGCCCCTACCACCCTGGCCCTACCCAAGCTCTTTTCCTGCTTGCATGCCAGCCCTGCTCCTGCCTGCCACACTGCCCATGATGTCCCCCACCTCTTCTGCTCCTCCTCCCTTGCAGCACAGGAAGGCATTCCTCTCCCCACACCCCTGTCTACACAGGCTATCCATGAGTAATATTCCTGTCAGGGCTGCTGTTAGCATCCGTTCATTATTCACTCATTCATTCCACATATATTTACACATTATATATTGCATATATTTAAGCACCTACTACGGGATAGGCACTGCTCTAGAGGCTGGGGATAGAGCCAAGAACAAAATAGTCAGAAATCGCTGCCCTCGAGTCCTTACATTCCAGTGCAGGGAAATGAAACTGGATTCCGATGCAGTATGGTCTGTCTGATGGTAATGACTGCCAAGGAAGGAAGTATGGAACGGAGGGAGGGTGCAGGGAGAGCTGGAGTCACATAGTTTGAACTAGTGTGACAGGGAAGGAGGTGAGGAGGGGAACCATGTGATATCTGGGCAACAGAGAAAGCCCTGAGCAGGCATATACCTGGGGTTAAAGGTGGTGAGGAAGGGTGTCCAGAGCCAGGCTCAGAAGCCAGGGCACAGTGGTAGTCAGAAAGGTAACACTCCTCACAGCCCCACTGGGCTCCTGACAGTGGGATCTGCTCTTGCTGGGGCATCTCTGGGGCTCCCTGAGCATGCCAGCACAGAGTGTGGCTGTGTGCACATTTGCGTTCCCTCCTACAACCACGTGGGCCTGCACAGCCTCGCCCTCCATGGAGGAGGCTCCTGTCCTACCATAATGGGTGATCTCTGTCCTCTGTCTGAAGGTCATCTGTGCCCAGGGGAAGACAAGTGAGGCCACATAAGGCTTCCACCAGGCTGGAAGGTAAGCTATTCTCTGAGCTGAGTGTGAGGCCAGAGAGGAGTTGGTGAGGAGCACTGCCAGACAAAAACCACATCAGCCCTTTCCAGCTCTGGAGCCCTCGAAGGTTGCTCACTGGTCACACTCAGGGATGCTGAGAAGGTGGTTAAGAGGAGAGGTTAGGGACCTGACTGGGCCTAGACTGCCTGGCTCTGCTGATTATTAGCTCTGTGACCTCTGCAGTCCTCAGCCACCTCAGCTTGTAAGTGGGAATTACAAGAGTCCCCACATCAAAGGGCTGTTGTGGGAATCTGATGAGATAGGATATAGATGGAGAGCCTGGTACACAGCACACACAGGTGTGCAAGTTATACGTTATGATCATTCTTATCATTTTTCAGATGAGGCCTTTGAAGGATGTTCTGCAGACACTGGCCTTGGCCCTCCTGGGAGTTCAGGGAATACAAACATAAGTTTACAAAAGGGATTGTTGTAACCAGGGGTCCAGGCCTGCCTGGTGGTTCCCTGGCCACTCAAGTGGTAGAATGGCTCCCTTGGGCCTTGTCATCGGGGCAGGGTTGTAAAATACTTCAGACCACAGTGACTGGCCAGGGCCAATGTCTCACCACTTAGAGATTAATTTTTTATGCTCAACCTCAGGGGCTCTCTAAGCTGCTTGTGAGAAACACTGTCACCTGCTGGGCCACCTAGAGCCAGCCAGAGCCCTGGGGTGAGGGCCATGGGCTGGATTTTTTTTTTCCCCAGTACTAGGAATTGAAGCCAGGGTCTACTCATGCTAGGCAAACACTCTACCACTGAGCTATCTTCCCAGATATCTGGTCCACGTGGTGGGTCAGCCCTGTGTAGTGTGCTCCCCCATGTTGCATTAGGTGCTCCTAACTTGGCCCCACACACCCGGAGCATGGCCTTTGCTTTTCTGGGCTTTTGTTTCCTTTCCTATGAAGTACACACAGTGGCATCAGCTACTTCTCAGAGAGGTTAGAGATCCAGTAAGACCAGAAGAAGAAAGACGATCTGTGAGAGAATACGTGGCTCCAAGCAGGGACATGTCCTGGAAAGAGACTACAGTTTCAAGGGCAAGAGGAGTGTGGGGAGGGATCAGAGAAGAGGAGAGAGCACAGGGCTTTGGACCAGGTCAGGATTGATTTTGGTTTCCCTTCTGCCGCAGTATGGAACCAGCAGGTGACATCTAGCTAAGCTTGTTTCTTCTTGTGTGAAATGGGGATGACAGTGTATACTTTACGGCTAGGGTAAGTCTTCTAGGGGCAAAGCCCCCAGCACAGTGCCTGGCATCTGGAAGGCACTGACTGAGGATAGGTCCTGGCTATCTAGGGCACCACTGTCACCCCAGTCCTGGACTCAGATCCCCCAGAGTACAGTGAGGCTGTGACTGAGCCACAGAGACAGGGAGGGAGGATGTAGAAGCCTCATTTGGTGGCCTCACAGCCTCAGGGCCACGAACCACCGTCACCCATGATATATTTAGCGGCACAAAGGTCAGAAATGCCAGGCACTGGCTTCCCTTCTGGGCGGCAGGAGTTGTGTCTCCTGAGGCCTGGCTGTCACTAGCAGATATTTTTTCCCTGTCTGGCAGTCTGGATAGTTGAGTGCAAGCCTAGGAGTTAGGAATCACCAGGGTTTGCAGTGGCTTGCCGAGGCATTGCATGTCCAGGGTGCTCTCCAGAGCCTGTTGGGCTTCCCTTGGAAACCCACCCCCCATTCTATGCTCCACACCACACACCCTGGACCTCAGGCTCCTCAGCTTTTCCCCCACACCCTAGCTCCCCTGCCTGCCTTTGTGTATGCTGTCTTCTGCATTGAACATGCCCTCTCTTCCCCTCTGTGTATTTGAACTGGACGCATCCTTGGAGTCTGGCTTTGATGGCCCCTTCATGATAAATCCTTTCCTGACCCTACTCCTGAAAGAGCCTGCTCTGTCCTTAGTGCTTCCTGTCTGACTTCAGGCCCCTGATCCACTGACCTACTGAGGTCATGTGTTTCTTGGATTCAACTGCGACCTCTGAGAGAATGAGGATCAACTTAGTGATGGTGCTGTTACATCAGTAGCCTTTGCTAATGCAGTGTGTGCCTCATGATATCTCTGTGAGGTGTAAGGGTTAGATATCGTACCTATTTTATTTTATTTTTGGTACCAGGGATTGAACTCAGGAGTACTCGACCACTGAGCCACATCCCCAGCCCTATTTTTGTGTGTGTGTGTGTTTTATGTAGAGACAGGGTCTCACTGGGTTGCTTAGCACCTCGCCATTGCTGGAACTGGCTTTGAACTCACAATTCTCCTGTCTTAGCCTCCCAAAGTGCTGGGATTACAGGCGTGCACCACTACACTCGGCATACCTATTTTATTGATGAAGAAATTACTGATGAAGGAAAATGGCCCAAAGAGATTAACTTATTCAACTAAGACCATGGAGTTTGCAAGTGGTAGAAGAAGGATTAGATCCCAGGTCTTCTTTTGGAAATGAAGGTAAACTCAAGCCAGGCCAGTGTTCTTCCTGCTCTAGGATGCTGTGGTTCCGTGGTCAAAAATGACATAGGTGAGCTGGGCACGGTGTTGCAAGCCTGTAATCCCAGCACTTAGGGAGGCTGAGACAGGAGAATCACGAGTTCAAAGCCAGCATCAGCAATGGTGAGGCGCTAAGCAACTCAGTGAGACCCTGTCTCTAAATAAAACACAAAATAGGGCTGGGGATGTGGCTCAGTGGTCAAGTGCCCCTGAGTTCAATCTCCAGTACCAAAAAAAACAAAACAAAACAAAACAAAACATGGGTAAGTAGACAAATGGATGAAAAGGTGGATATGTAGGTGCGTGTAGCTGAATGGATGAAAAGGACACAAGATGGATGGGCACACAGCTGGGTGGTTAACCGAATGGATGAGTGAAGAAATGGGTGGATGGACAGATGGATAGATACATTTCTACTGCTTTTCTTCAAGGTAGCAGAGGAAGTCCTGCCTCTCATTGCATGAAAATGTCGTAGAGGACTTCAAGGTGGCAGTCAGGGTGCAGTAACTCAGCACACATGTGCAGTGGGATTACCAGAGGCAGAGACTGGTCTATGGAATGAGAGAGCTGAGAGCTGCGCAGTGTGCTGCCCTGAAGTGTTGGCTCACGCTCAGTGGTGAGCGACTCTGATAGAGGAGAGAGAACCAGGCCCAGGCATGAAATAAGTTTCAGACAGTCATATGAAAGGGGAGACTAGCCTCTCCTGACAGCCACTGGAGGGCAGACAGTGAGTGGGGGATTGGCCTCTGAACCCCAGTTTGCTCTGAGCGTACCTGCAGTTTCATCTATTCTACAGGGAAAAGGCCTCTTTTCCTCCTCAGGCCCCACCCCTGGTGAGCAATAGCCCAGGCAGGGTGTGCTCGAGGTGGCAGTGCAGCTCTACTGGCAGGGGAGATGTCACTGAGGAGAAGACCTTCCTGGGGCCCTGGAAGCCCTTGATTTCGCTACACAAAGATCCACCATCTTCCAGCTGCTTTTGCTATCACCCTCAGCCTCTAGTCCAAGCTGGGCTCCAAGGCTTTAGTTTGAATTGCCTGACAAGGGAATAAAGGGACCATGGGCCTGGGTGGCCAGTAGTGGAGCTCTGCAGTGCCTAGATGAAGGCCTCAGTGCTGTGGGCCTGGAGCATGTTCTTTCAGCTGGAACTAAGGCTCTGCATTTGTACAGGGCACAGCACTGCGAGCTCTAGGCTCCCACCCAAAGCCCTGCTCTAGTGTTCTCCAGCACCAAGTTGCACTCCCCCCGCACACACTGGCCCTGGCGATCTCCCTGGGAAACCAGGTCCTGATGAGCGCCTGGTGCACAGCTAACTGCTCATTACAGTCACGGCTGCAGCTAAGTATAGCTCCAGCACACACCAGACTGAGACAACAAGGGAAAGCCTTTCCATAAAAAAGCCCCACATGCAAACAGACATCTGCACACACGTGCTACCCACATTCATGCACACAATGGCCTTGCACACACAGGCACATATTTGCACCAGTACAAGCCTTCCTTGCTCATTCATTCATTCAATAAATGTGTGTTGGGGCTGGGATTGTAGCTCAGTGGTAGAGCGCTTGTCTTGCATGTATGGGGCACCACATAAATAAATAAAGGTCTTGTGTCCATCTACAACTAATAAATAAATAAGAAAATAAATGTGTATTGGGGGCTAGGAGAGTTGTTAAGAGCATGTGCTCTAGAGCCAGGAAAAACGGGGTTGTAAATTCTAACTCCATCACTTCCCTGTTGTATGACCATGGGGTACTTACCCTGAACCTCAGTTTCCTTCTTTGTAAAATTGAGAAAGCGGACCTGAGAGCTGGTGTAGGGCTAAACAAGATGCTCATGTAAGGGCTCTTGGGGGTGGGGTCTGGCTTGAGATCAGTGTCAGTACATGGTAGATGTCCTCATCATCCCTGACAAATACCCACTATGTGCCTAGCCCTGGGCTGGAAGGATTATTTAAAACTATTTCTGGAAGTGGTTGTGGAAATGGGGCCTGGTGCATAATAGGCATTCAATAAATATTTTATGATTATATGAAAGAAAAAAATACATGAGTGCCACGTCAATGGGTGACCAGATGTCCTTGGAACTTCTTCTATCAGGAAGAATCCACTCTCACTTGTCTGTCTCAGGCCAGTCAGCAGTTAATGGTTGGAGCCCAGGGTTGCCACTTTGAGCCAGCCTACCACAATGGCCTAGCACAGTGACAATGTCCATTCAAGGTGGAGCCCCTAAGCTATAGGGGTTGGATACTGGATTCTGGGCTTGGACTGACAGGCGTCAGGCAACTCAGTCAGAGCCCCAGCTAGGCTGCCACATAGGCTGGGGCCTCTGGTCTGGCATGAGGAAGGTTCTATTTGCTGGAGAAGGGACATAGGTCCAGACTAGGAACAAAATAGCCTTCAGGATTTGGAGATATTGTCACTGTTCCCAACCTTTGAATAAACCAGCTGCTAAAACTGCCCAGGCCAACTCCTCCCATCACACCTCCTCAAAAAGAAAGTGACATTTCCTAGTGCTTTTTTAAGCCCAGGCTGGCTGGTCCAGGCCAGGCTGCGGGGTAGGGAGGGAGCGGGTAGCACTGAGAGTCACACAGCCTGTGTCTGTCCTCACCTTGAGTGATCTCAAGACACTGGGAATAGACATGGTCTCATCTCCTTGCCATGCATTCCACATACCAATTCTAATGTGCAGATGCCAGATACTCCATTTCAGTGCCTACATCCAGGTTTCAAATTCTACATTCCAATGCCAGTCGTAACCCATGAGCAGGACCCAGGCTATTGAAGTACACCATGAGTAGCTTGCTAACCTGTCAGGAGGGGAGGGTATATCTTCCTCCTCTTTGGAAAGGAATTCTGGTGACCTTACATCCATTCTCCATGGATGACATGTGTAGCATGTTCATGGCTAGTGGGGATTCAGGTCTTTGTTCACTGACTGTACCCATTGTCAAGGGGATGAAAGTGATTATGCCTGCTGCCAGTGTAGACATGAGTCTGCTGTCAACTAGTGCACCCATTGCCAGTGTAGACACAAGTCTGCTCTCAATCACTTGCCCACTGTCAGTCTAACAGACAATCTCCGTGGAGACAGAGCATGCCTGTGGCCAATGAGAACATAGCTAAATGATTAGAGATTGTGTCCATGGCCCATCTAGTCAAAGATTTCCAGACAAAGATGATCATTTTGCCAGTTCAGTTGTTAGATGTGAGATCAATGTGATCAGTGCCAGTGTAGATGCAGGTCTAAAATCAACAATTGGGCATATTGCCAGTGTAGATACAGATATGATATCAATGAACCAGCGATTGTTCATGCTGCCTGTGTAGACAAGGGAAAAGATCCACCAGAGAAGTGGCTCACTTCCTAAGAAGACTGCAGGGAGCAACTATATACCCATTATGCAGACAGGGGATTGAGGCATGTAACCTAGGATGTGTCCATGACCTTGTTTGCCTGGATGAGAAGCTGTGCTTAGCTGTGCTCCCTGGTTCTGGAGATGCAACCTCCCTTCTCTTACTAGTTGGAGAGTTTAGCTGGATCTTCACACAGGGCCAGACCAGACCCTACAGTCAGCTACCTCAGAGACCCCACTTCTTGAGGAGGAAGAAACAAATAATAAACATAAACACTAAGCAAATCAGAGAGTACAGATTACTAACACTCATGCAGCTGGACTCAAAAACTGGATGGATGTTATCGTATATAAGTTATACTTCAGCAAAGCTGAGAAAAGTTAGTGTATTAGAAAATGATGTATGCTGTGGGAGAAAGTAGAGGAAGGAAAACAGATTACTAGAGGTGCTTGTTGAAATTTTAACAGGGTGGTTGGAGTAGGCCTCATGAGATAGTGGCAGAATGGGCCATGGTGATACTGGGGGAAGGGCATCCTAGGCAGGGGGAGAAAGGGCCCTAAGGCAGGCTTGTGCCCAGCATGTTTGAGGAATATGTGTGAAGATATGTGTGTGGCTGGAGGGACCAAAGAGGACAGTGGTAGGAGAGGAGGTCAGAGGGTAAGAGAAGCAGGGGTTTGCAGGTCATTTCAAGGACCTTCACGCAGGCAGGGTTTTGAGCAGAAAAATGAGGCAACTGGAGGGGTGTTTTTAAAAGATCATCAGGCAGCTGTGTTGCCAACAGTCCTAGAGCACCAGGAATGTGGAAAAGTAGGAGGCAGGTTAAGAGACTATGGCCACAACCCAGTGGGGGAATGACGATGGAGAGGATGTGGGTGGTGGCAGAGGGGGCAGGGATGGGACTTGGAATCTGGATTTAGTTTAAGCAGAGCCACCAGGATTTCCTTACGGATTAAATGCGAGGTGTGACAGAAGGAGAGGTGTCAAGGCTGACTGCAAGGTTCTTGGCAAGAATGTCCTGGAAGGATGGAGATGCTGTCTCCTGAGGTGGAGAAGGCTGCGGGGGTGTTGGGGTGCTCAGGAGTTCAGCTGACATGCTGAGTTTGAGCTACTAGAACTCCCCCTGGAGATGCCAGGTGGGCGCGGGAGTCCTGAGTTCAGGGCAAGTGCTGGGCCAGAGAGAAATGCTGGCAAGTGCTGTGTGGTGGGATTTGAATGGGGGATGGAGCTGAAGTCAAGAAATTAATTAAGGGAGCGAGGGTAGATGGAGAAGAGGAGCTGGGGCTAACCTGAGAGGCATGCTGACAGTGAGAAGATGGGAGGGGGCTTGGCAAAGGACACCAAGAAGGAGCCTCCAGGGAGGTGGCAAGAAAATCAGGTGAGGTCCTGGGAAGTGAAACAAAGGACTGAGTGATCACCATCGGCACTGCCAGACATGGGCAATGAGTCTAGGGACAGGATAGAGAATTGTCCCCATCCTCTGCCCGACTGCTCTCTCTTACACCTTGCATTTCCCTTCTAAATTGTTTCCACCCCCGACTTCTGCATAGTTGTCACTTCCTCTTGGAAGCCACTCTAACCCCAAATCTTCTTAAAGGCCCATCAAATGCCCTGTACACCCCCCTTGGAGCTCCTGTCACCACATACAGCCATATACGACTGCATGATAAATGTCAGTCCCCCCACAAGGAGCTGTGGTTGTTTTTGCTCACTTGTAGCCAGTGCCCTGTGCAAGCCTGGGATAAGATGTAAATATTTGTTGGAGGGATAGCAGGTGGGCAGTCAGCTGTGATTCTCCCTCCCAGGCTGTGTCCACTGCCCTCGTCTACATGTTCCTACTAGAGCCATCTTTTACTGTCCCTCCCCAAACACTTGTAGATACACACACAGATGCATACCTATTGGGAGTCAGGATCCCTTACGATGCAGGCACACAAATGAGTACTGGGGGGACATTTCCTAGCGGATTCCTGGTGGACCCCAAGCCTAACTCCATGGAACCTGGAGCCTTTGTTTTCTCATTTGCCAGATGGGGTAATCAGGACTGTCCTGCTGATGGCCCAGGTGGGTGTGCTGTGTGTAGCGGGAGGGTGGGGGGCAGGGGTATGTTCATATGAGATTCAAAATGTGAAGATGTGTTGTAGACTGAAGAAGGCTGTGCCCAATCATCCCAAGCTTCCTGGGATGGATGTGAAAGTATTTGTAAGGGGAAATACTGGAGCAGAGTAGTTTTGGAGTCAGAGACCTGGTCTCTAATCCTGCCTGGCACATCCAAACTTGGAATATTTTTTTACCACTCTAAACCTCAGTTTCCTTATCTGCAAAATGAACTCATTTATCTCTAAAAGTGTCTGTAAAGCACTTGGCCTCAGGTGAGCGTGAAGTTTTTACTTTGTAGTAGAAGAGACAGTATGGCTCAGCAGAGCTCATTGTTCCTCTAACCAAGATGGCTGTGAGGATGGAAAGGGTAAAGTGTGGGATCCACTGGCCACACATGGAGCGGGCTTAACACAAGCAGGCCTGAGATGAGTGTCGAGGAAGGGAAGGAACAGCCTGTCGCAGTGTTGGCTCAGGGGTGCATCCTGGGGCTTCTACAGGTGTAGGCAGGGCTGTCATAGGGAGGAAAAAGAGCAAGGGTGTTCTGGTGACCCCAGAAAAGGTGTCCCCTTTCTGAGAAAAAGGGGCAGAGGTTGACTTCACCAAGAAACAAATGCATGTCTCTTGGAGGTGTCCAGAGACAGAATGAGTGGCCTCATGAGTGTCCCCTAACTGATGGTGAGCAACAGACATATCTGTCTCATTGCCACTGCACAGGGGATCAGGAACTGCTCCCTGGAGGCCTGTGTATGACTCCTCACTCACTTCCTGTTCTGGGGTCTCCTTTGTGTATTTCTTCCCTCTAATTTGTGGTTTACTTTAGTAAATAGGTTTGAGGCAGTAAGCCTCACCTGTATAAGAACTCTTAAAAATAAATCAGAAAAGAAAGAACATTTTAATGAAAAGAAGAAATAGCTATACCCAAACCCAGGTAAAACATTATCCCAGAATTGGGCACCAAATTTAACTGAGCTCCCTGGAAGTCAGCACAAAAGAGGAAACATGAAGAATTGCATGATTCATCCACTGACAGAAAGCAGACAGGGACACTGGGGAACACAGGCTTGTCCTGACATAGAAGAAGAGTGTCCCATGCGGTATTCTGGTATATTTCTGAGTCTGAGATGCTACTGAGTAGGCGTAGGGAGACCATGCTACCTCCCCACTTTACTGTCTGCTCCGCCAGAGACTCTCAGGCCAGGAGCAGGGAGGATATTGGTTTCTGACAGGGTGTTGTGGGGCCATCTGTGACAGAACAGACCCACTCCCCTAAGGCCCCTATGCCCCTGTGTTGCAATGGCTGACAAAAGTTGGAACCATATTGGAGTGGCCAAATCCAGCTCATGGGGCCTGTGTCCATCCATCATGGCTGCTTACAGGAGCTCATGGAAGGAAGTGTGGAGCTGTGGAGTAGGGTGGGACTAACCCCACCACTGAGCACTCTGAGGCCTTGACAAGATTCTTCCTTCTCTAGACCTCAGACTCCTTATCAGCAAGTAGTCATGGTAACAAAACTTGCTTCACTGGGCTAGCATGAGGCTTAAATGAGCCAATGTATGGAAAGTACCAGAAGCAAAGCCTGCTCACCACTGGTGAAGTTGTTGTCCTTTGTCTTGTTTCCAGAGTTGGGCCAGAAAGTTGGCAGGCAGCTCTGGCTCAACCCCGACTCATCATGTGACCTTGGGTGTCTTTTCCTTCTGAGTCTCAGGTCCTCTCAGCCTGGCCTGAGGCAGGGGCTCATGTGGAAACCTGTTACCATGATGATACGAAGTCTCTCTCCCTCTGAGGACTGCAGGCCAGGGGTGGGTCTTGGATGAATCCTGGTCTTGTCCACAGGAAAGAGGCTGTGGGGATCAGGCCATCAGCTCTCCTGAGGCTGTCTCTTACTCCTGATCTGTTGTTAGCAGGCAAGTGGCAACAGCAGCAGAACAAATTAGGGGAAGAAACTTAATGAAATACATCTCTCCCTTTAGCTATTGCTGCTGCTCCTCGCCCCTCTTGCCATCCCCTGCTCCCCAGTAACTTCAGCAAAACAAAGACCAAAGTACCGTGTTGGGTGTTTTGTGGAGGAATGCTGCAACACAGCTCCCACAATACCTGTGTGCAGGGAACTGGCCATCTAGGGGTTTCTCCCAGCCACAGAACTCCCTGGTGGGGAAGTCCCAGGCCCTGGCCGTTTCTTCCACACCCCTCAATTTTATCTTACCTCCTAGAATGTGTTATTATTGTCCCCACTTTAATAATGATGGCACTGAATCTCTAAGAGGTTACTAATCTGCAGTGATATCCTACGTGACAGAGCTGGGATTCAATCTCAGCCTCTGAGCTGATCCAGGCCTCTACTGTTAAATGCTACCTACTGCCCAGCACCTAACACGGTTCCTTGTGCATTGGAGCTATCTAGTATTTGTGTCTCATCCCTTGTGGATCCCAAATGCCAAGATGGAGATGGTGGCATCAGAACCCCCTGGGCACAAATCAGAGGTAAATTTCTACACTCACCCATAACTACTAAACCCAAGCTTCTGTGTATGGAGCAGGGACTACTTTGTATCTCCACTTGTTCAATCTTCCCCAGCATCCACTGTCGTCCTCTCATGCAAGCCTCTTCCCTCTCCTGCCTCTTTCTTTCCCCACAAGACTCCTCCAGGGAAGGTTCTTACTCCCAGTTCTCTGCCCACCCTTATAGGGGGTCTGTGTTTGCACCTCACCAACCTGTGGTTACTAAATCTGGAAAATTCTCTGACCCTATCCCTTGGAACTCTCTGAGGCTGTTCCCTTAGTAGATGTCCTTCCCCTGTGCTCCAGGACCAGGGCTGGCCCTCACTGGACAGCTTGGTCCCTATGCTTCTTTGTCAGGCTGGTTGGGAGGTGACCTCAGCCCCACTCATACGCCATGGGCTGAGTGTGGGTCTAGAGTGGCTCTCTTGAGGAGAGTGGCAGTGTTTTAGGCCTTAGCCTCCCGGATGCCTCACAACTCAGAGGTTCCTATTCCATGGCCATGAGATTCTAGGCTTTTCTACATCACAGGTTCTCTGATGCTCAGTGCAGGGTTGTGGCAGGAACACCAGGGCAGGAGGGTAGGAGGCAGCATTCTGCAGGACTGACGGGCTGGAATGCCCACCTCTGACCCTCTGTTGTTCAATTTCATCATCACAGCCACCTGAGAGGCAGGGGATGAAGGTTCAAAAAGGGGCAGGAATGGTTCAAGGTCACTCAAAGACAAGCCAGGCCTGAAAGTCAGTTTGGTCCAATGTCAGGGTGCTATCATTTCTGCCCTAGATGCTGCCTCCTTTGACAGAGGGATGTGAGCTGCTTTTGGCCTGGGATCTAGAAGGCAGGTTGCACCTGGGGAATCCAAGAGATCTGGAGGGTGGGGAGGATACTTGCCTGTGCAAAGGCTCAGAGGCCATAGTGACAAAAACTCCACTCTGGGGCTCAGTGAGGGTGTTTCAGGAGAATGTGGTTCTCATCTCTGGTCATCCTGAGAGTCCTGCCACCTTGGATAGGTCCCATCCTTTGCTGTCCCTCCATTTCTCCATTCTCACTTGATAAGTAACCTCTTCATAGAAACCTCTGCAAGCTTCCTGTGTCTTGGTGCACTGGATTTCTAGTGATCACATTTCCACAAGTCCATCACACCACTGACTTATGACATATCCTTATTTCAATAATATGACCACATTGAGGATGTGGGAAGAAATATTATTTTAAGGATTTATGCATGTTATATATGCAAAATGTGCATCTTGAGGTGAAAACACCATGGGAAGTCTTACCACATCAAGATTTCCCAGCCCAGCTGTCAGGGTGGCCTTTTCTAGATGTGACCTAGGTCTAGGATCATGAGAACAAATCTCATGAGGCAGGCAGTTATCACTCTCTCGGGGGGTCTGGACTCTAAGGCCTGGCTGCTGCCTGTTATAGTCCTGGCCCCACACCAGGTTGGATCCCAGGATTGAGAGTGTCAGTACGTGGAGTAGGGATTCTGAGCTGGGTACCACCTAGCCAACTTCCCTGCCACCCTCTGCTGGGTCTGCTCAGGGGCCTTTTCCATATCTCACCCTGCCTGTCCTTCTCCTCCTTGGGCTAGTGCATGAGTAACCATCTCTGAGATGAAAAAGGGTCAGGATCCAGGGCTGAGTCCAGGGTACCCAACCAGACCCTGATCTCGTCAGGTGATGGTCTATACCTGCACACGCACCATGAACCATGCATACATGCACTGCATTTGCGTGCATACACACTGCCCCCATGCTTTGCTCCTCACATGCACACCACAAACCATACATGTCCCTGAATATGCACACACCTAAGCATGTGCACATGCACACACACCACATCTCATACAGAGCTCCATACCCACTCATGCATGCATATGCCTACATACCACAAGCCACCCATGTGCAGAGCCAGGCACACACACATGCACAGATATGCCATAACTCACATATAACTCCATATATAGATGCACACATACCACAAAGCGCATATACCCTCATAGGTATGTATAGTTCCGAGCACACATCTACGTAAATGTATACAAATCATACATGCATGCATACGTGTATGCATGTACACAGACATACCACACCCATACACATGTGCACAAAGCCATGTACATGCCCCAAAGCATATATAGCCCCATACATACATCCTGCCACATACATTTCTCCATACACATGCACACACATGCCACTCAACACCTACCCTCACACACGCACACACACCTCATATTGTCCTCCCACCCACGCTTCTCCAGCCCACATGAATCCCACACGGAGACCACTTAAACAAAACTCTGTGAAGAGGCCTAGAGTCAGGTCACAGAGAGGCACCTTTGCCATGCAAACCCCTGCTCTGCATTTACACACTGCCTCCCAACAGCTTCCCACAGGGTGCAATCCCTGCACGCACTCACTCTCCCGCTCCAGCACCTGGGACTGCGCAGGGAGCTCCTCCCGCCCACCTGCAGGAGCCGGCAGGGAGGAGCAGAGAGCAGGAGCAGCGGGACCCACACACAGTGCCCGGCCTTTCCAGCTTCATGGTGAAGGCATTGAATAGTACAAAAAAAGAGACTCTACCCCAAAGAGCCCCTTCCTCTCATCCTCCTTTGAAGCACTGGCCAGTCCAGCACACTGTGGGCATGTCCAGCCCAAGAAAGTCCAGACAAGTCTAATTCAGTTTCCAAATCCAACTTAACTGACAATTTATTTAGGACAATTGCCCATCCCGTCTGCTCTGCATCACTGACTTCACATGGATTAACTCAAACGCTGCACACCCCCGCCGGGCAGATTTAATTAGGTGGAAAAATTGACCTGAAGCCTCTAGGGGCCTGGGGCCTGGACATAAGCCAGGGCTCCCCTGGTTAGCCATCATGCCCCCTACCCCCCACTGCCTGCAACCTTGCTCTGCCTCAGAATCCTCAGAATGGACCAAATCCAACCCTCACTTTGACCTTGATGAAATTAGGGCCCAGAGAGGGGAAGTGACATGCCAAGGTAACACAGCAAGTAGGCAGCCAGGCCAGAATGTTGGTCCCTGCACCATGTTATAACCAGTACCTTATTCCTGAAACAATGAACTGCAAGAACACGGATCCCCAAGGCAATCCCCTGAACAGCTCTGAAAGGCAAGCACAATTTTCTGAAGATGAGTGTGGCATAAATAATTCATAAATGAAAGTCACAGCACATATTGGTCATTTTAATAGGTAGTAAATTGCCTTTCTGATTTATAGTTTCAGGGGTGGGGTTATGATAAAAATAAATTGGTGATTTATAAAACATCTTCTTAAGTCAACAGATCGTTAGTAGGTTTGTCTGACTTTACAGCCAACAGCCTCACCACCCAGGTTACCATAGAAATGGGATGCCTCGCTCTGTTGCCATGGCTACCACTTTCTAGAACACAATTGGTGGGTCTCTCACGGTTAGTGATTTGGTTCTGGAAAAAAATAAAAAGAGCCAGAAACTACCAGCTTGGGTTTATGTCACATTATCAGGCAATCTCTCCTACATTGTCTTGAAATTTTACAGCCACTGAGCCGGCCAGGTGGTGTGACAGTTGCCCCTAGGCTGGCTGGCAAAGGTCCCTTGTCAGACTAGTAGCCCAGAAGGGATGGGCCTCACAACGGGCCCTGGGTGTGGTGGGCTCAGCTGCTATGGGATGGGGTAGAGGAGACAAGGCCTGGCAGGTGTGATGGGAGACAAGCCCTGGGATGAGCAGGGCCAAGGGACAGGAAGTTCAGGAGCCAGCATCATTTGAGCAGGCAGGCTGAGGTGTCCAGAAAGGCCGAGGAGGCAGAGGCAAAGAGAGTTGTACCTACCCTCGGAGTTGGGGAGCAGAGATAGTCACCTCCCAGTGGGGCAGGGTGGGCACAGCAGTGCCTGGAGTCTATGTGCTCATAAGTATGCTGCATGGTGCCACCACCGCATCATCTGTGCTCTTGAGTGTATGTGCATGAGTGTGTGTGCATGTGCATGTGCACCTTTTGATACAGCACCTGAGGATGTCTGGCTGGTGTACAGTGACGTGACTCAGTAAAGTCTACATGGCTCCTCACATTCTCTGTGTGTGACCAGGCATTGAGTTGTGGTTCCTGTGCCCTTGTGCTCAGTGTTGGTGCTTAGGTGACAGGTGGGGTGTGTTCTCTGGGTGGTGGTTGTGTCTGTGGTCTGTGGGTGACTGTTTTGTGTTTCTGGGTGACTGAGGATAGGAAGGCAGACAGTTCATTGGAAGTGCAGCACCCCCTGCCCTTTTGTTGGGGGTGACAAGCCCAGTGTCCTGCAGCTGCTGCTCAAGGATTATCATCCTGGACCTGCTAAGCAGAGCTTCCCTCCCTGCCATGAATCAGCTGATTCCAGGCCTAGGCCCATGCCTACACCCATACCCTTCCCTGTCCTGGTAGCACAGCTCCCCAAATAAGTTCAGGTCTTCTCTCAGTGGGTAGCAAGAGAGAGGCCAGGCAGGGATGCAGTCTAGGCCATCAAAGTATGCTGTCATCACTGGAACCCACCCAGGGGGCTGCTCCTGCCACAGGTCCTAGCAAGTTCTGGGCAACGAGGCCTAAGAATGATTCTGGTGTGTCTGGACTCCTGCCTGTGGGCCCAGGTGCCATGCTCTGTCTGTCACAAGGGACAGCATAGCCTGCTGTCAGGGAGTCTGGGCTGTGGGTGCCAAGCTCCTGGATGGAACCATCCAGACATAATCAGGCCAGCTGTGAAGTGGGCTGGGTTGTGTTCTTTTGCCCAAGAGCTTTGGCGGCTTGGAAGTCAAAGAGCTCAGGTTGCAAAGCTTGGTAAACCTGGGCCCAATCTCAGCTCCTCACTGGCTTTCAATCCTAGGCTTAGTCCCTTAACCTCTTGGTACCTGGCTTTCCTTCTTAACATACATCAGTGCAAGGATTAAAGGTGCATGGTCAGTCCTCAAGCTCTGCTTTCCTCCTTTCTACGCTCAGTCAGCCTAGGCATGAGCAGAGAGAACTGGAGGCTTGACTGCTCTCCTTTTGGATTGTCCTTAGTTGTCCTTCTACTGGTCTCTGGACTTGGGAGAATGTTGGAATCTAAGTGAGTCAGGGGCAGCTTGCTCCACAGCCCTCTAAGGGTCCCCTCAAACCCGGACATTGCTAGGGCTCTGCCTGTGACAGAGGATGGCCAGACTTTGAGGCAGCAGAGGCCAAGAAAGCAAGCACCCAGGGAGCCTCCAGCCTCCACCTCTCCAGTGATTCAGGGGAAGAAATCTTAGTGTCTAGCTCTAGGCTTGGTTTCTGCTGCCTTCATCTCCCCACTCCTTGGGCGGTGGGGACCAGGCTACAGTTAATCCTTGACAACCAAGGACTTTTCTCTACTAATTTTACAAGGCCTGACCTTCTTCTGGGCCTCAGTCTCCCCATCGGGATCTGTAATGTAGCAGGGAAAAATGAGAAGAGAGCTCTGAGGGCCTGCAGGGGCACCTGGGAGTTAGACAGCTCCTGGGATATCAGTGCCCTGTCTGGGCTATTCCCACGAGCTTCCCCAGGCACTAAAGAGCCAGAGTTGGAGACAGATTCTCTGCCTCCCTAGGGTGAATATAGAGACTCCTTGGGGAGTTCCTTTATTTGCTGCCTCATAAAGACCACAGTGCCAATGAGAGCCTCACCCCAGGGGAAGGAATATTAATGAAGAATGAATGGGATTTCCCCCGACAGTTTGGAAGGGACAGTGTTCTATACTGCAAAGCAGGTGCAAAGCCATGAAGATGGGAGAGACACTGTGGTCAGAAAAGGCAGAGAGTTTCACATGGTATGAATGTTGGGAACATGTAGAAAGAGGACCTTGAAAAGCCAAGTGAGACCAGTGCATGAGAGCCTCATATTTCAGACTGGGGAGTTTGGGCTTTTCTCTTTGGGCAGCATGAGCAACTGGCATGGGCAGAGCTGGGATTCCATGGGCAGATCCTTCTGATAGCTGTGTGGCTGAGACTGAAGCTTTAAACCTGCATGGATGGTGGTGGCCCTGTGGAGAGAGAACACAGAGGAGGATGGATGTGGGAGGGCTCGGGACGAGGGCATCCTGGCTGTTGGTGCACAAGCTTCACCTTTGGTCAGATCAGGAGCTGTGCCTCTAGGATGGATGCCCTCAGACATTCACAAGGTGCATATTCCTCCCCACTCAGGAAAAGGCTCAGGCAAGGAACATCCTTTGGGAATCGGGATTTTGAATGCCAACCTCCAAAATGGTGTCCCCAGAAGAAACTGGGGACCAGATACCCAGCAGATGAGGATTTTTTCCCTAATACTGGAGATTGAACCCAGGACCTTGTGCATTCTAGGCAAGTGTTCTACCACTGAGCTACATCCCCAGCCAGAGATGTGCTTTTTAGCTCCAAGAGCTTTGGTCACTCTGATGATGCAAAGAGTTCTGGAGCTCGGTGAGCTTGAGTCTGAGGTGGTGGCCTCTTCCAGATGCCTCCATTTTGCTTTCCTGATCTTTCTCTGTGGCCTCCCAGGTCTGAACTATCTGCACTTTGCAGAAAGAGCTTTCTGGAGTTGGAAGACCTGGCTTCAGTGTCTACCTGCCTCTCTTAAGGGTGCACAAATCATTCTCACCTTTCCCCAGCCCCACCTGGGCCTGAGGGGGCTCATCTTTAAGTCCTGTGCATTGTACTTGTACTTGCATGTGTCCTTCATCCCTGGCTAGCAGGGGAGCTCCTAAGCCTGGACAGAGGCTTGCTCAGCTCTGTGCTGGACATAACCTTGTGCCCAGTGAAGAGTGCCAAGAAGAAAGGATGAATGAATGAACCAATAGTGGATGGACAGGTGGAAGGAAAGGAGGAGGGACAAGATGAACGGGTTGTAAAAGGAAAAGAGGAGGGAAGAAGAATGGCGAATGAAAGAGAGAGAAGGAAGGGTAGAACAAACACACAAAGGAAGGAGGGCGGGAAGGAGTGTGAATGGTGAACAGATGGAAGAAAGGAATGGAGGGGGAGAGGTAGAAGGAAGGAAGCATGAGTGGACAGATGGATGGTCATTCTGAAAACCTGACCTTGTCCCCCCCTTCCCTAGCCCACATGTGGTTTGAAAACTCCATATAGTTCTTGGTTCCCAGATCCCTGTGAGGTCAGGTGCCAAGCTCCTTGGTCATGGTCCGCGCAGACAGGGTTGTTCTGAGAATCCCAGGGCAGACCCCCAGGGTAGGGGAGGGGCATCATAGTAAACTCAGGCAATTGCCAGAGGCCATGTGGCTGCCTTCTGCTGACCTGGAGTGAGATCTCCACACTCCTTGATGTGAATGGATAGGCGCTGGAAAGAAGAAAGATGAGAGATGCAGCCCCTAAGTAGCTGATGCCACTACAGCTGCCCCTTTCATTTCTTTGGAAACTTCAGCTCCAGCAAGCCAGGTCACTGTGATTAGTCAGGGTAGCTAAGCAATTTAACAAATCACCTCCAAATTGCAGTGGCTTAACACAATAGGAGTTTATTTCCCACTCAGGTTCAATGAGGGTATTTAGTGAGTGTCTTTCTTTCCAGGAACCCAGGCTCCTTCCCTCTGGTGACTCTGCTGGCCCCTAGGGCTTCAGTGTCTGGCTGGCAATGGGGGTAAGAGAGTATGGAAGATTAAGGAGGAGGGTTTTACCATCTGGGCCTGGCAGTAGTGCACATCCCTCTGTTGAGGGAAATGTGGCACGTCAGCCTAGGTCGTGTTGGAAGGGGTCCTCTGAGGGCATCTTCCCCTGCTCTGGTCCTCTGCCTATGCCCAGCTTTCTGCAGTCTGGGTGGGAGGGCCTCCCCTCTGACACTCTATGTTTCTTGCCCACAGTATGTGGCCTTTGCCTCCCTCTTCTTCATCCTGGTCTCCATCACCACCTTCTGCCTGGAGACCCACGAGCGCTTCAATCCCATCGTGAACAAGACAGAGATTGAGAATGTTCAGAATGGCACGCAAGTGCGCTACTACAGGGAAGCCGAGACGGAGGCCTTCCTCACCTACATCGAGGGCGTCTGCGTGGTTTGGTTCACCTTTGAGTTCCTCATGCGTGTCGTCTTCTGCCCCAACAAGGTTGAGTTCATCAAGAACTCGCTCAACATCATTGACTTTGTGGCCATCCTCCCCTTCTACCTGGAGGTGGGCCTAAGTGGCCTGTCCTCCAAGGCTGCCAAGGATGTCCTGGGCTTCCTGCGTGTTGTCCGCTTTGTGCGCATCCTGCGCATCTTCAAGCTGACCCGCCACTTTGTGGGCCTGCGTGTCCTGGGCCACACACTCCGTGCCAGCACCAACGAGTTCCTGCTGCTCATCATCTTCCTGGCCCTGGGCGTGCTCATCTTTGCCACCATGATCTACTATGCCGAGAGGATAGGGGCACAGCCCAACGACCCCAGTGCCAGTGAGCACACGCACTTTAAGAACATCCCCATTGGCTTCTGGTGGGCCGTGGTCACCATGACGACACTGGGCTACGGAGACATGTACCCACAGACATGGTCTGGCATGTTGGTGGGAGCACTGTGTGCACTGGCAGGCGTGCTGACCATCGCCATGCCCGTGCCTGTCATCGTGAACAATTTCGGGATGTACTACTCCTTAGCCATGGCTAAGCAGAAACTACCAAAGAAAAAAAAGAAGCATATTCCGCGGCCACCGCAGCTGGGATCTCCCAATTATTGTAAATCTGTCGTAAACTCTCCACACCACAGTACTCAGAGTGACACATGTCCGCTGGCCCAGGAAGAAATTTTAGAAATTAACAGAGCAGGTAGGAAACCTCTTAGAGGCATGTCGATCTGACCTTTCACCTCCGCCCCCTGTAGCGATGATTCCAGATTCAGTCAGACTGCTTCCTTAGTTCCGTGGGCGACCCGGACCCTGCACTCAGTCTCGAGGTGTGGAGCCTGGGGGCCCAGGGAGATGCTGGCAGCCAAATTCAGAAGGCAAGAGCCTGCTAGAGGAACCTCACTGGTGGCCCCGGGTAAGAAGGTTGATGTGGTTGGTCTCGTGATGTTCTGAAGAGACCACATGGCCCATGAAGTTGCTGAGGACGATCTTAGCAGGAGCCCCGGGGGCTGCTGCTCAGGTGGGCAGGAGTCAAGCGTGAGTCTCTGACTCAGGCTACTGACCCAGTGTTGGGGCAGGACGGGGGTGGGTATGATTCAGAGATGCCAGGTAGCTTCTGATTTGGTCCTTAACACAGCATCCTTTAGGCTGTGTAGACAGCAGAAATTCTGCATGGGATCTGGGCAGGAGGATCCCTGCAAAGGCAGTAGATTCTCAGCCCCATAAGAACCGTCTCCATAGCTGAGTAGATTCCTGCTCTGATTCCAGCTGTCTAGCTCCAGGTCTTTCTAGGAGATGCCCCTAGCCGTCTGTGACAAGCTTACTTACCCATAGCATGCCGAACCAACTCATCTTCTACCACCACTCTAGAGTTTAGCATTTATCTTTAGGAACCTGTTGGAGTGACTCTGGCTTTCACGTTGTCTGTTGGGGTTGATGGTCCAGTGGGAGTTTCTGGTGACATTCTGATGGAAGCGGCTGGTGAGCAAAGGATTAGAGGGGGCCACCACCCTGGGCAGCTTAGATGAAAGCGCTATAGACCAGCAACAATCTCCCACAAGGGTTGTCCCCATGTCTGGTGGTAGGGACTGCAGCAGCAATACTAGACATCCTAACCAGTGTACAACCACTTTCCCGGGAATTCACTGGGGGTTGCGGGGGCGGGGTGGGGAGGGGGGCCATGAAACAATACTAGTCACCGTGGGATATATTCTAATATTCCATGGCTAGTGGTTTGTTATGGGACTATCTCAGTTTTATGAGAACCTGCACATAGCACATAAAGTTGATCATGGGGCTCTGGTCTGAAGATATAAAGCCCATAGTCTACCTCTACCCATGGAATACCATCGACTTATTCTGTGGACACAGGGATCTCAAAGGATCGGATGACCCAGAGAAGAATGACATCAGTGAGCTAAGGTCTACCCGGGTGAGCATGAGGTTGACAGGAGAGGTTAGTCTGTGAAGGACATCCCCAAGCCCCAGTCTGGCATGGGGGTTGCAGACTAGCTCACACCCAGAAGAGGAAGTTTCCCCTTGGTTCTGGTGGCCTCCTCCAGTGGGTGATTGATCTGCTTCCCTGCCCATGTGCTCTCTGACCCACCCCCTCTTCCTTATCTTGTTTAGGCTTCATCCCACAGCTATGCCAGCCAGAGCAGTCTCCCCAGGGCCCACTTCTCTGCCCTTCTGCCCTGCCCGGTACCCTCCCCACTGGGATTCCTGAAAACACTTGAGAGGAACATGGCTAGTGTTCTGGGCTGGGCCAGAGGGTGGACAAGGGTCTCAGAGTCTGAAACAGGGGCCTGGAGTGGGGAAAGTCTTCCAGCCAAGTCATGACTGTCCATAGCAAGCCCTGTCCCCCCCCACCCCCACCCCCCACTTTGGATTAGCTAGCCATTTCACCTCAGGAGCCACCATCCGGGTAAGGACAGTTCCTGGGGCTCTGGGGGAAGGTCTGGGCTGGCCTAGTTTTCAGCTGCACTGTGGGCCCCAGCATGCTCAGCCTGAGGGGTATCATCATGACACTATTTAGCCCTTCCTTTGTATCCTACCTGCCACTGCATCTTTCAGGATTTGATTCCAAGTTTAGGAGCCCGACACCAGCCAGTCAAGAATCCCCAGTTCATTCCAGGCATGCCCAGATTCCTCTGTATGCTTAGACAATGATATTATCCATGTGCGGAGGACACACATACAGGAGTGTGGATGTGTGTATTCACACGTACACACCAGCTACTTCCAGGGACATAGCCCTCTTCCCATGCTGCAGCAGACCTGCACTCCTGTGGATTTCCCTGAGCTCCACAGTCCTTCTCCAGCCTTGGAAGCCCTGCCCTGGGAGGTACTTTGCTGTGGCTCCAGGTTTCTGGGACCCCAAGAGCTTTGGGGTTTGGATAGTTCTATAGCTGAGGAGATGTTTGGGTACCCTCTGGAACCGAGATGCCTGTACCCTCCTGCCTTTCTCCCTCCCCCTCCCCCCTCCTCTTGCTCTGTTCCATCTCCTTCCCAGGCGCTCACCTCCCCTGGTGGTGTTGGTGCTATCCTGATGTTCAAACCACCCCCTGGCCCCTGAGACCCACTTCCACTCTGAGACTTATCCCTCACCAGAACATGCCTCCCTCCAGGCATGTGAGACCTGGATTATGTGCCACAAACAGGGTGTGGCTCCTAGGGGAGTGTCCTGCCTCATCTCTGTGTCCCCACCTCCCTTCCCACTTTCCTCTGTTTCTGCTTGGAGCTGTGTGTCTAGATGGGTGTGGGGCTGGAGGTGAGTTTGTGAGAGCGTGAGGGAGAAACCAGAGGCAAGGAAAGCAACTGTGGTGATGGGTAGAGACCAGACTCTTCAGGGATTATGGCAGGTGAAAGGCAGCAAACCCAGTCCAGGCCTTTCCAAGGGCAAGTAAGCAGTTCTACAAAACCCAGGATTTTCCAGTTTCACTTCTGAGACCTGGGTTGGGGCCAAGTGCAGTACGCTGGGCCCTGAGGGCATCCCACTCCCACCCCCGCGCCCAGGCTGACCCCAGAGCTGAAGCAAGTCCTCCTGGCTGGGCAGCAGCACTTGCTTTGGCCTCCACCTCTTGGCCACTCCTGAAACCTCAGCCTGTGTGTTTGTCCCGGGTTTGATCTGACCTCCTCCTCTGAGCCATGGCTGATGGCCTCATTGTTTGGGCGTCTTGTCCTGGGGAACTGTTAAGGACCTGGCCGTCAACTTGACTGTAGGACCTCACAGGGGGAGGCCAGACAGGCCCAACAAGGGACACTGATGACCCAGGATAAGCCGCCTCTTTCCCTAAAAGGGGCAGCCGGGGCCCAGACAGCCTGTTCTGGGCAGCTCAGAGCACTCCCTTTGTTCTGCCGTGTCCATCCACACATGTCTCGTCCATCTCTGCTGCTGTGATGTGGGTTGGTCCTTTATGGTGCGCGTCCAGGAATGCAGGGTCTCGTCTTAGGTGAGCAGGAGTGGCAAGGAGGGAGAGGTATGCAGAGCAGCAGTGAGGTCCCAGAGAAGCCCCTGCCTCAGCTTCCTGGGACCACTGAGGCCTCTGAGTCATCTTTGGGTGAGGGGTTCCTCCCCTGAGCAGCAGAGTACAAAATCCGCTATCTTTGGTCCCCCTGTTTATCCCCTGGTGGGCTGCAGTGGCTGCCAGGAAGTGGTGCTAGCCTCAGGGCAGGGAGGGTGATGGGACTGGGGGCAGAGTTGACCAGGCAGGATGTGGGGCTGAAGAGCCCATGTGGGCCCAGCAGCAAGATTGGCAGTGTGGACCCTGAGTGGGGTCCTTGTTGCCCCAAGGTGGGCTGAACGGGAAGCAGTGGAGAAGTGTACTGACTCCAAAGGCCAGGCATGGGTGTTCTTTTCCATGTTGTTCACATTCTTTCTTTCTCTCTCTCCACTAATCATGTCTCCTTCTCTCTCCTCTCTCTCTCTCTTCTTGTTTTGTTGCATGACTTATGCTGGTTCTCGTGAATGTCTGTCTCACAGACTGTTCCCATTTCGCCCGGGGCCCTTCCCCCTGAATCCCCAGCTGGGCAGATCCCTTGGGGTAGACCCAAGGAAATGCCCAGCGACCCCCACCCCACCCCAGCCCTGCGTGCGCCCCGGGCGCCCATGCTGGTGTGAACAGTAAGTACATCGGCGGTGCCTGAAGACTGGCAGAAAAGGCAGCCTCCTGGCTGAGGGCCCCACCATGCAGGTCCTCCTTGCTCCAAAGTTTAAAAAAAAATGACCCTCTTGCGGACGCTCATCTCAGCCCATTTCAAAGCCTGGAACCCATCTCTGAGGCGCTGCCCATGCTGTCATTTCATCACTGCGGCCTGTGGGTCTAGTAGGGACCTGGGGGCCCTGGGCCAGAGGAGGCAGGGCCCCCAGCCCTCTGAAAGTGGGTGAGAACCAAGGCTTCTAGCTGCCATCTCATTCAAAGACGGACTGGGGCAGCAGGTGGGGAATCTTGGTTGAGTTTAAACCTGTGGCCTTTTCACTGGTTCCCCAGATTTAGACAGTTGTGTCCCTCCTTGGTTTTTCTCTTTTCCTGCCACCCTACTGGAGTTGGAGAGGGAGAATGCCCCAGTTTCTGAGAGCATCCCAAACTGCAGATAAACCAGCAGCCACTCAGTCATAATTCCCTCCTCAAAGGTTAAGGCTGAGAGAAGCAGCTGCCTCAAGAATGTCCTGGGAATCCCCCACAAGGACCTGGTGGTTGCTCCCTGCCCCTGCCCCTTCAGGGAAGGCGAGCCTCAACTTGGGCACTTTAAAGTTGTGGGATTTGGGAGTCCTTGGGGCACAGGGGCTTGTGGGCAGAGCTAGAGGTGGGTCTCTGGCTGCACAATCTTTGTGGAGGCAGAGGCAGAAAGGGGCAGCCACTTTTGGCCCCTCCCCTGGATAAGAACTGCAGGCTGTGGACACTTCCACTGACAGACCATGCCAGAGAAAGAGAACGAGTTCTCAGTCCCCTCCCAGAGGGAGCGGCTGCCTGGGAGGGCCTACTGGCCTTCCCCAGAGAGAAACTCACGCAGGGTACTATGGGCCCAGCAGCCTCATCCACTTCCACTCCATACTGTTTCCTTCCCCTCTGCCCAGCACCCTCCTCTGCCCTGAGATCCCTGGGAAGGAAGACAAGGGCCAACCCGAGTGCAGGCCCTTCAGCATGTCTGTGAGCACACGTGTGTGCCTGCAGACACGCCTCCAGGAGCTAGGCAGCCCCCAGCCCCAGTCACATGGTGTCAGAGTTTCCTTGGTAACTGGCCTTTCTGGTTCAGAGTAAATTGGGGAGTAAAGCCCCTGGGATTTGTCAAGAAACACACTGTACGTGAAATGCTTTGCCATCTTGTACGAGAGACTTTTTTTAAGTTCCAAAATTATGATGGGATTTTTCTTTTTTGATTTGCTTTAACGAATAAACCTGATTGGTCCATTTCTCTTTTGACTGACTGCCTCTTTGTAGTGACATGATGTGTACACGGGTGGTGATCCCACCCACGTGCACGCCGAGTGTGTGCACGCGGGGAAGGATCACTGCGTGTAGTTACATGATGTGAATAGGATCACAGGAAAGTGTCAACTTGGGTGGAAATTGTCTCTGGCTTTCCCTCTGTTTAATCTTCTAGAGAGTCTCCCCTAACATGGTTGCCCATGTTGGTTTCCTTCCACAAAAGGGCTTCCCCACCAGATGTAGTGTTTAAATTGGCTCCACCCTGGCCAGGAAAATTCTACTTTGAGGGCCAAGAGCGTGGGGGCAGGCTCAGTCCCTAAGAGTGAGGGGGCAAGGGCAAAGGCCAGTCAGAGCCACCTCTGCCAGCCAGCCCAAGGCTGCCATAGGTCTGCTCCTGGAATCGGGAGAGACAGGGCTCCTTGCTCTGGCCATGCTTTGGCCCCACCAAATGTGCCCCCAGACCTCCTCCCAGTTTCCTTCTCAGGCTACCACAGAGGCCAAGACTTGAATTTTCTCCACCCAAGTCCATCAGCTGCTGTTGTCTTCAACACATCCATTTGCTCTGCTTTGCCGGGGACACTGACAGAGGAGACAGGAATGGGAGCCCCTCCCACATCCATGTCCCACCGCCAAGCCTCATGCATACATCCCTGTTGTGCCTGTGCAAGCTGACCAGGCCTGCTGGAGCCTGTGGGCCACAATGCTGGCTTGGTGTGTGTGGGGAGCAGAGTGGACTGAGTGGTTCAGTGTGGGTGTGCATGGGGACTGAACAGGTAGAGAGGTCAAATTGGATCTGTGAGCAGGGCAGAGTAAAATGTGTGACTAAGCCTAGTTTGCACAGGGGATGGGAAGTCAGAGTGACCAGATTGGGTCCTTATGGGGACAGAGTAGAAGGTGTACCAAGGCCTAATCTGTATAGGGGACATAGCTACAGTGATCAGATTAGGTCCTTGTGGGGACAGAGTAATAGGTATGAGCAGGCCTTGTCTGTACAGATGATGGGACATCAGAGCAACCAGTAGAGTCCATATGGACTTGGGGGGATGGGAGGCTTAGAGATCATAGTGTCTATATATGGAGGAACAGCATGAACCAAGTGATCAGATGGAATCCAAACAGGGGTGGAGTGGAGTTAATCAGATGGGGTCTGGATGGGGAGAAGCTTGAGTGACTGACTGGCTGAGTGTCGATGGGAAGCAGTTGGGCTCTGGTCAGCAGCAGAGGGGTCTGGAAGGCTGCCTCTTGGGACTGGAGCATTTCTGCGTGTCTGTCTGTCTTCTCCCTGAGCTCTGTGTCTGGCCCTCTCCCCATGACCACAACCACACCATGCTATCTCATTGGCCCTGCCTTGGGCCCTGGGCCTGGCCCCCAGCACTGCATGCAGGGCCCATCACCAACTCATCTTTTTGCAAACTTTGAGCAAACTCAGGAATCCCTCCCACCTTCCCAGCACGGTGGGCAGCCTGTGGGCTGCCTGAACGAGCTGAGGTGCCCCCAAGCCTTGCACCCTACTCCATGACCTGCCCATTTTTCCATCCTTAGGGATGGGCTTCCCTTTGTCAAATGCCCCACCTCCGGTCTGTTCCCCCGCTCACTAAACAGTTTTCAGTGTCTCAATAGCTTCTGCTTATATGTTTGAAGATTCCAAACTGAATGGGGAGGTGGCGAAGGCCGCGCTGGCGAACGAAGACTGCCCCCACATAGACCAGGCCCTCACTCCTGATGAGGGCCTGCCCTTTACGCGCTCGGGCACCCGCGAGAGATACGGACCCTGCTTCCTCTTATCAACCGGGGAATACGCGTGCCCACCTGGTGGAGGAATGAGAAAGGGTATGTAGAGGAAGCTGGAGCACTATGCATCGGCCGGGCCCGCCTCGCGCTCCTGCAGGTGGGTGGGCAGGGCGGCGGGCAAGGGGCGCTGAGGGGCAGGCAGGCACAGTAAGGGGGGCGAGGATGGAAAGAGTCCCCCAGGGTTAGTCCCTGGAGGTCTGAGTCTCTTTCTCCAAAGTGGGATGTCAGGCTGGCAGAGAAAACCTGAGGTCCAGGCAGCTATGGGTCAGTACTGAGCTAAGTAGTAGAAAGGGGTTTGGCACAGGTTGGCTGGCCGTGGGCTATGACCTGAAGGCAGGGTGCACCCAGGGATGCAGGAGGAGCCTCGGCTTCACTAGGCTGCTTTGACAGGGGCAGGGCAGGTCCAGAGGCAAAGTGATTTTTCTTCTCCCTTGATTGAGGAAGACAGTGAGAGGGGCCTGGCATGGCCAGGACCCTGTAAGCTTAGCTACTCAAGATCTGGGTATGGAAGAGACATCCTTTACTGAGAATCCACAGGTCAGCAGGAGGGAAGGCATGAAGAGAGAGGTGGCTTCAGGGCTTGGGGATAAGGCCATTGTCCTTGTAGAGGTAAGGTGTATGCCAGTTAGAGTGTTGATAGAAAACTTGCCAGGAGGAGGTGGGTAAGCAGAACTCTGTGCAGCCCCTTTCATCGCCAGTGCCCACTGGCCATTGCTGGTGTGGTCAGCGCCCCCTTGTGGTTGGCAAAGACTGAGACCAGTCGTGGCCTTTGCTCAAGTTCTCAGTGCAGTCAAGAACTTCAAGCTGACATGCTGGAGACAGGCTTCTATTAGAACTTGAGCATGGGCTGGGGAGAGGATGAGGTGGGCTTCAGAACATTCTAGGGCAGGGGCCCAAGCACGGCGGGGCTGGAAGGTAGGGCAAGCCTTTCTCTGTGCAGCAGGCTGGCTGGGCAGCTCTGCATGTCTTGGAGTGCCTCACACGCTCACACAGGTGCATGCCAATGGAGGGAGAAGAGGCTGGGTAAGACAAGTTGTCGGATTTTTTAAAGTTAACAGTTGGTGTAGCTTGTGGACATTGTCAACTGCTTCAGTATTTGAAACCAGATTCAAGAATAAAACAGATTTTGAAAATCAAAGGCAGACCTAGAAGAAGAGAGGCAGTCTCCAGTGAGATGAGGGAAAGTCCTTTGGGTCACTAGTGCTTAGTTGTGCCATCTGATCTAGGCTGGTCCCTGCTTCTTTGCCCTGCCTGAGGTCCCTTGGACCTCAGTGCGTTGTACCACTCCCCGCATGGTGCTGCATGGTGGAGGGCTGCCGTCCTGGGGGAGGCCCCATTCTTGGCACTGTCCATGGATGGGCCTGCTGCTCCCCTTTGCAACTGGCTTTTTACCAGGTGGAGTCTCTAGAATGCTTAGGAGCAGGGGCCACCCTGGAGACTAAGGGGGAAACAGGGAGACCATTTCCAGTAAGGTCTCATGGGCTGCCTGTCTCCTTCATCTTGAATGTTGGCTCAGTTGGCGTGGTTTAAAAGTGCAGATAAGGGAGTCTCCTACTATTCTTCCAGAAGCCCAGGGAACGTGGGACAGAAGCATCCCCATTCCCCTGGAGTGACTGGGGAGCCCAGCAGCAACCACTGTCCACAGGTGACACCCGTCTCCCAATCCCACATGGTCTTAGGCGCCAGTCTTTGGGCCCTAGTCCTGTCCACCAGCCCCAGCTCTCATGAAGTCCTGACAGCCACCGAGGACTTGCTTTTCTCAGGCTGATTCAGAGCCATAGTGCTTCAGATGTTTCCCGAGTCCAGGTGTTTGGACTCAGAGTAGGAGAAGAAATAGGGACTCCACAGGTTTTCTCAGGAGGGAGAAAGAGGCTGCTAGGCTGGCTCGCTGCATGGGAAACCAGCCAGCTGGAGAAGAACCTGCCTGCCTCTGCATGCGGCTGTTCTGTCTTTCCTCCTCCTTCCTTAAAAACTAAGTACCAAGCGGGATGGGAAAGCCAAGAAGAGAAGCTCAAGTGTTAATTGTATTCTTTACATACAGATCTTTGCAAAGAAAGCCCTGTCATTGCTAAGTATATGCCGACAGAGGCTGTGAGAGTGACTTGACCAGGCGGCTTGGCCGAGGACACTGGTGGCTATTAAGCATCTGGGTGGACCTGCAGCCCCTCCTCACCCTCGGACAGAGTAAATTCACGCCATGCAGGTTTGCCGGACGAGTCCGAGTGGCCCAGGCATTGTGCTAGGACGGACGTAGCTTTTCCTACGGCCAAATGGTAACTGACCGTAGAGGATTTCTTTTCCTTCTTTTCATTTTTTAAAATTTTATTTTATTTGGGGAGGGAGGGTGGAGGGGTTCCTTAGCATGACTTGCATGAAGTTAAACAGAAAACCCAGCAAACCAAACCCACCAACCCCCTCGCAACTGTATGATTACCCTAAACAACAACAATAACAAAAAGAAAAAGAAAAAGTCCTATATTTTCTTTCAGAGCTCTTTACTTTTACACACATTGTTGGAGCCAAACTAACAGCGTTCGGTAGAAACCTGTACATTTCTGGGAGCGGGGGACCGGGGAGGAAGGATGGAGATGGGGAACAAATGGCTTCCCCTTTTGTACACAAGATCGAGAGTAAAGGTTCCAAAAAGGGCAGTCGGTCAGTCATCGGTCATATTGACCTCACCTTCATAGTTCATCTCTCACGCGGAAACTGAGAACTTTGCTCCAAATAGAATTGTGGAAACTCGCACTGCCGCCTTCTTCCCTCTCTGTTTGGCATACTTGTGACCCAGCGGACGTCTCCCCAAGACCCCTGGCAGCGGCTAGTCTAGGTTGAGTCTCTCATCTTATCGGTGTGTAGATCCAGTGTGACCAACTTTCATAACAAATTGTTCATAGTAAATAATCAGCACCGTATGGATTTTCCAAGTGTTATTTTAAAACCAGGATGTAGAGCACCAAAAGTTCAGGACCACAGGAGGGGCACCCTCCTCCACTTTTACCAAGGCACAACCTGGCAATGTATGCAATTTAGTACTTCAGAGTAAAAAACTGCATGCCCAATGTTATGCAAAGCGATTCGAGCATGAAATAAATTTTGTATCATGGTTTCTGTATAGTCTAAAGCAGATTTGTTTTCCTGAAGCAATCGGAGGTTTGCAGAGACACGCTTCTGCATCTCGAATAAATATAGTATTTTCCCAACAGAAACAGAGGACAGTAGCTTGGCTTTGGTCTGATTCTAAAATTAGTTGGGGGGGGGGAAGGATGATATTTTTGAAAAACACATGCTTGAGTTGAAAAAAATGCAACATCTCGAGCTTTCACTGCAGCTCACAACATTTCCTGGAAAGAGAGCAACGATGCTTTAGCTCAACAAACTCCCCTCCCTGGGCCCTGGCCCCGGTAATAAAAAGCTGATTTTTGAGATGAAGCACGGGTTTGGGTTTTTATTGCCTTCAGGCAGTGTCGCGATTCTCTTCTGTGGCTGGGCTGGGCTAAGCTTGGGCCCTGGCTATGCCGATCTCACGACCCACCTTGAGGTGCTGCTATCACCTTGTTGGGGGAAAGCTAAGCCCTTGGAGGAAGTTGCCTTCTGCAGGTGGGCTGGGCAGGGTGACCCCTTGTGCTACATATCCTGTTAGGGCAGGGGACAGCTCCCAGAGGCACAGAGTAGATGAAGACCTGACCTAAGACCAGCACATCCTCTAGGGAGTTCACCTGTCCTGGAGACTTCTCCCTGAATCATGCTGTGTTGATGCATCCTCGAATCTGGTCATGTCAGTGCACACCCTGCTCCCACCACCCATGCAGACCATGGTCACCTCCCTCCTAGGGTCATTGTATCTGATGAAGCCAGAGGCAGGGATCTGACTGTGAGGTCTGGGTACCCTAGGCAAGTGCACCTTTGTAGGACCTGGTCAGGTGACCCACTTCATTGAACACTCCTCTCCCAGTCTGGAGGCATCTTGGAAGGAGTGCAGTCATCTCCCAGGGATCTTGATTCACTTGGGTTGTTCACATGATTTTGGTGTAGGGTGGAGTGGCAGATCCAATCCTTTTCTATCCATTAGAGACTTGATGAATGTTCAGGTGGAGAGCCTCCAAAGGTTAGGGCAGTCAACCTCTGAGCATTTCAGAGTGAAGGAAATGAGGCCCAGAGAGGAAAGCAATCTTTCCAAGGCCACTAAGAAGTGGGTGTCAGTCTTCCCCTGATTTCAGTTCCCTGGACACCTCCCAACATGGCCTGAGTCAATGATCTGATGAGTGGGTGGGAGGCTGAGGTGGGTGCTAAATTTTCATCTAACAATTTCTTATCCCCTCAAAATATTTGCCTAAACTTCCTGGTGCCCCGTGAAGTCTCAGGACAGAGTGTGTAGGGTGGGTGGAGCCTCTGCCCTGGGGTTAGGTGGCTAAGGGGTCATGACAAGAAAATGTTTATGCTACCCAAGGATCTGCCACCAAAGAGGAGCCTCTGATGAACACCAAGCCATTGGGAATACGGGTTTTCAGGGACACAGTAGTTCCTGGAGAAAGGAGATTAATACACGCTACATATCTACATGGTGGGGGGCATCTTAGAAATGTTGTCTGATAGCTCAAAATAGTTCCCTTTTAGAGATAAGGAACAAGGTGCAAAAGAGTAAAGTGACTGGCCCAAAGCCACGTGGCCGATGGATGATGAAGTCAAGATTTTAACACAAGTTATCTGACCCTAGAGCTTTAGCTGTCTCAAGATAATAGAGGGTTTCCTGGGGTGACCCTTAGAGGTGCAATTGATAGGAACAATAGAGTTGCTGGTACTAAATCCTAGGACCCTCGGGCCTCCTGACCTTCTTCATGAAGCACCATGGGTATGACAAGCAGGGGCCACTTCACACCTCACCTTCTCTCCTACACACAGAGGGACAACTTCACTCTCTTGCTTAAACAACTCACTTCCCCAACAGTGAAGTTTAAGCTCCCTTGATTGGTTTGTAAAGAGGCTACTAGCCTCCTCATGCCCACCTCTTTTTGCTCTGGTTATTCTGGAATTCTGAACTTGCAGCAGTCACCTGTATGTGCCTTAGGACTTGGAACTAACATCTTCCTCTAACATCTCTACCACTTCCCCACTAACCTGGAACGCTAACTCTCAACTTCCATCCATCACTAAGTCACCTCACCCAGAAGCGGAGAAGGCCTTGGGATGGTGAAAGGGCTTTATTCTGAACAACAGGCCTGGATTCACAAGCACAATTTCATCTAAGTTTAGCCTGATGGCTCTCACAACCCACCAGGGCCAAGAGTGGTGGGGGGTTAAGGGAAGATGGGGTGCCTGTGACCGGGAAGGAAGAGTGAGTGTGGTGGGTAGGGAGGGACACATCCCACCTATATGTGCTGCATCTTCAACAATAACTCCAGGGTCAGGCCAAAGACCTGTGGGCACACAATGTGTGTGTGTGGGGGGGCTTGCTCAGCTCTTCTTTTCCCTTTCTTCTCGCATGGGAGGAACATGAAGGCTAATTTACTTAGTTGATCAGAAAAAAAAAGCAATTTTAAAAATGAGTGGGCATATTCTCAAGCTAGCTCATTAATTAACCAGGTGGATGATATTGACCTTAACTGTCAAATGACTATGATTTCCACAGCATAGTTCTCAAACATTTGTTAGTGGGATAAAACAGAGGATGGGTAAGGATGAGGGTATGGCAAAACCCACTCACTGAACCTCCCCACTTCATGGTGACCCTAATGATACACTGATGAGTTCATTCATTTACATTCATTGGGCACCTCTATACCAGGACCAACACTTGGTGAAGGTGCTTTAGAATTGACCAAGGCCTGGTCCTCTGTTTTCAAAGAACTCATGGTCTAATAGAAATTGCAGAGTGGATATCTACAAAGTCCGAGAATGCTCAATAGCAATTAAAGGGTCTAGAAAAAATCTAGCAGACACTTGTTAACACCTTCTTACTCATCATGTAACAAGAGCTTTCAGACACTCACCAGGGCCAGCCAGCAAAGTGATTTGGAGAGAGCCCTTCTGCTGATGCTGCTGTTAGGAGGGGCAAACGGAAGACTCTAAAGTGACCTGGTGGTCTATAACGTCTTTTGGTGCCAAAAGCCAATAATTCCTCTGCTTATGGACTATCTGATGCCCTACCTGCTTCAAGAAGGATTTGTCTCGGTTCTAAGAGTCTGAGGTTCTAGATTAACAGGCTTAGAGCTGATGTACCACCAGATCCTGTTTCAGCCTAGCAAAGAGCCTGAGACACTTCTTTCTAATGTTCACAAAGAGAATTTGGGAGAGGCATTGGGATTCAGCAACAGAGAATTTGAGATTTTGGTTTCTTCCAGTAGGTGCTTGAGGAGGAAGAAGGGAGCCTTGCACAATAACCATATGAGAGAGATTGAATGATTCTTTGCTAGTGGAAACTCTGACTAGCAAATATGGGCCTCAGTACTATCCTAGGTAGGATTGATTCCTGGCCTGTTTGATGCAGACTATTCAGCCTATAGGACAGCGGGTAGTGGTCAGTAACTTTGGCTTACTGCAGTATTATCTCTAGGCCATACAATTTTCTATCTCTGTGAGCTTATTTACCTTGGCAAATCCAGTTCAGTGTGCAGACAGGGTATATTGAACTCTGTTGGCTCTGGGAGGTGGAGACCAAGGAATCTGCTATGTTTCTAGGGTACAATACTGGGAGCAGGACCCCATGAATTGGTGCTTAAGGTCAGCCTATTTGTGCTCTAGGTTCAGGCCTGGTAGAGCTCAGGATTGTCCTTCTCTATACTCTCATGAGTTGAACTCACTTCTGGCTCCAATGCTGCTCTCTACCCCACTCTTGTCTGTATCAAGACTTTGGGTGGGTCACTTCTCATTCAGGACCCTGGAACAGGGGTGAGGTGTATGGCCTTGAGATGGTCCTGCCCCCTCTATATGCCTCCATTTTCCTACAACAATGAAAATGTTGGATAAGATAAATAGTTTTTAAACTTTCTCAAGGACTCTCTCATCAAAAGAAATCTTATGTGAAGCCAAATACATAACATATAGATGAAACTAAAGCTTCTTTGAAAAAGGTGGAGGTGTGCAATCCAGTCCTTTGTCTACTTGGTCTCCTTTACCTATAGTCCACAAGGGAGCCACTGAATTCTCAGGAGTCTCAATGGGGCTCTGAAGAATGCAGTTTGAAGGTCATTAGGCTAGATGGTGATTAAAGGTCCTCCAGCTTTGATGTCTTAGGATTCTATAACTTCTTAAAGCCACTGGACCTTAGTCATCACAGACCTCAGGTCTGAAACTATCCAGCTTGGTCATTACAGTCACATAGATAGGTTCCAGAGTCCTGCCTGGCTTAGCTGATGATAAATCTTCTGAGGGTTTCATTGGTTTGAGACTAGTTTGTCCCAGGGGCCTCCTCTTCTGGGTCTTTCCAGAAGTCTTGTCTTTTTATCTTACTCATTTCCATGACCCCCTCCCTAGCACTTTCTCCCTTGGCTCTAGGCAGCAAAGGTGAAAGCACCTTCCTTTCAAAGTGTCCAGGTGGAGCGCCTCAGTATTCTTGAATAGACAAACTGCAAGCTCTGGTCCCTGAGAATAAGCACGGGCTTGTGGCTGCTTATATATGACCAAGGAACCCTTTGTCTAGCTGAATCAAATGCTGCTGGACCAAAACAGCCATGGCACTAGGGCAAGGTTTTCTGTCTCTACGAGGCAGGGGGAGGCTGAAACCTTCTGCTGGAGTTTTAGCTTTCCATGTCCTTTCCAAGTTTTACCTTTCCATGGACCCATCCCTCACTATCATTCACTGAATAAAAGGGATGTGTTCTCCTTAAAAGCCTGGAGACTGGCAAAACAGCCTCCGTTGTTCTGGTTTGTGGTCAGCTCAACCAGCCGTGCCTCTGCATCCTTCTCAGGTTGATCTCATAACCCAACAAAGCAAGTCTCCAGAAAAACTTTTGGAGAGAGAAGCCACTTTATTAAAGGTTATCTATCACAGCCTTCCATTTCTGGGATTTTCAGAATGGCTTTGGGTTGAAGTTTCTGATTGTTTTTCCTTCCAGTTTCTCCCTTTGTCCTTGGCTTCCTGAGATTCGGTGTCCTCCGTGGCATCCAGGGGAGAGGAGGTGACCCTGGGATCTTGGCCCAGTGCAAGGTGTGCTGGCAGCTGACAGAGGGCCAGGGAGTGGCCGGCACCACATCCCACAAGGAGTCCTGATGCCGACTGCAGAAGCTGCACAGGCTTCGGGGCCCAGACGTTGGCTTCGGTGCCATCCCCACACATGCCATGCTCGTTCCAGCCCCAGGAATGACACACCCCACCTGTGAAGGAGAGATGAGACTGCTGTGGAGGTGGGTTTGTGGAACAGGGCTGAACACTCACCCAAGGATGCAAGCATCATCATAAACCCCAGCTGACATAGGTATAGGCCAAGGCTCAATGACCCCTGGTGGCATGCTCACTGCCCGTGCCTCACCACTGCTCCCCTCTCCCCACCGGCTCTGTTCTTGTTCCAGCATTTCCCGTTCCCAGCACCCTGCAACTGTTCAAGCCCCAAACCTGGCTGTCCTCATTGGCCCTTCACTCACTGTTACCCCCACCTACAATCCACCACCAAGACTCGCTATCTCTGCCTCCAAGAATATCTCAGCTCTTTTCCATGTCTCTCCATCTCCACTGCCACCACCTTGATCCAGGCCACTGTTTTCTCTTATGTGGACAATGCCAGTGGTCAGCTAACTAACTAGGCTGCTCACCATCCACTCTGATCTTCAAAGAGCATCAAGATGATCTTTAACAATTGCAAATCTAATCCCACATCACTTCCTTGCTTAAAAACCCTTCAAGGACTTCCCATGGTCCTTCAGGAGCATCTGTTGACCTGACCTGGCCTCTCTCTTGCTGTTCTCACCTTGCACAGTTCTCCTCCTTCCCTCCCTGTGTCCCAGAACCCTGTCTTCTTTCAGTTCCTTAAATATGCCCTGTAAGGCCTTCCTTTCTCTCAATGTCCTCATTTTTGGGGGTTCTAGACGTCCTCATTCTTTTGACTCCAATCTAAATGTCATTCAGAGGCTAGGTTCACCGTCTCCCTGTTCCACATTGGATTCTTGCTATTGTCCTTGTCGCTTTTCCTCATGAGGACCCTGCACTCTGGTGATGCACATGCCACACTTGTGCATATCTATGGGGTGATGTGTTTACTGTCCCCTCCTCACCAGCTCCATGTTCTGTGGTGAGGGAAAGAGCGTGTATTTTGCTCGCCCTTGTGTCTCCAGGTTGGTGCCTGGTGCTCAGGTTTGCTGGGTAGGGCCACAGACTAACTCAGACTTGTGGAACCACAAAGTGGCCATGCTAGCAAAAAGCCCAGGTCATTTGATGGCCCAGGATGCCCTATCCCATCAGATCTAGGTTTTGAACCCTCTCCTAGGACCTAAGCACCTTCAGGTTTTTCTGTGGTGGTTCTTTTTCTCCTGGATATAAAAACAGCACATCTTAATGGAAAGAAAAAAGAGAAATGGAAAACATTCAAGAGTGTAAAGAAATGCAGAATTGCAGAATCTCGTCCATCACCATGGATACCTGGTATCTCTCTTTCAAACCTTTAATTTGTGAAAATTTTAAATAGTTGTGTATATTTTTTGTCCTGCTTTTATCCCTTAACATTATACCATAAACATTTCTCCATGAACTTGCACATTATTGAAAAAGTAAATTAAAAAATAATTTGCTTGAAAGTTTGAAATAATTCAGTATGCAGAAAAGTATATATCCGCACCCAGATTTAGAACATGGGTTAACATTTTGCCATATTTGCTTCAATACTTCCCTTAAAGAAAATAAAGTTTAAGTCCCACCTCCAACTGTTACCCCTTCACACCTCTCTCCTTCCACCATTTTGAAGTAATCACTATTTTGAAGTTGGTGTACATTATATGCCATGTGTATATTTTTCTATACATGTGTCCTTAACTACTATGTAATATTTTGTCTTAAAGATCTCCAGAAATAGTATTCCAATATGTATCTTTTGTGTGACTTGTTCTTTACACTCCGCATTGTTTTAGAAATTTATCTGAGCTGATAGGAACAGATCTAGCTCATTCAGTTTAACCATGCATCGTATCTCATATGAAACCCTATTCTACTTATCCATTTCCCCTTGGAATGGACAGTTCTTTAATAATGATCATTGTGGTTACTTTTTAATACAATATTATATCATATATAATAATACTACATGACAATAATACTAATATGCTTGCTATTATAAACAGTACATCAAGGAACATTTTTGAACGTGTCTATTGGTAGAAAATGACATTCATGCCAGGTGAGCCCTAGAACCATCTGTGAGTCACAGGGACTCCTGTTTTAACTTTATTAAGATGGCCAAATAGCTCTCTAAAGTCATTCATACTCCCACCAGCAATGGATAAGAATTTGTTTCTTTGTATCTTTGCCTTTAGACGCTTGCTATTCTAATAAGTTTATCTGATTAGTGTGCATTTCCTGCTGGTGAGATGGAGCACTGTTTTATGTTTCTTTGCATCTTCTAAGGACTACCTATTTACATCCTTTGCTTTGTTTTGTTCTTTGGTTGTTTGCCTTTTTAAAAATTGATTCTTTCTTTTGTTTATATAAATTCTCCCTCCATTGTTATGTGCATTGCAAATACTGCAGTAAGTCTCTTCATTTTGTTTATGGTGTTTTTTGTTATACAGATTTATTTATAATGGCTGCCTAATTGCCCATTATGAAGATTAAACAATTTACTTATCTCCTATTATCAGATACTTAGGTTGCTTCTAATTTTTCATTATTTTGCATAGCACTGCTATGAACATCTTTATGCATGAATCTTTGTTGCTCTAATTATTTTCTCAAATTAGATTCTCAGAATGGGAATTCCTGGTCAAAGGGTACAGACATTTTTGAGACTCTTGAGTACTATTTTGAGTACTGTCAGAATACTTTTCAGAAAGCCACATGAATTACAACTTCAACAATCTGGGAGTCTGTCTCACTCCCGCATTGCCAGTATTTATTAATATTATAATATTTAAAAAGCCTTTCTAATCTGCAGACAAAAAATGGCATCCCGTTTTAATTTGTACTTTGATTACCGCTGAAACTGAAAAATAATTCTTATGTTTCTCAAATATTTGTATTTCTTCTTTTTTGTACTGTCTGCTTTCTATCACCCAACAATGACCTGGGTTCAAATCCCAGCCGCACTATTCATGAGACAGCTGTGCACTGTGGGCAGGTTACTTCTCTCTCTGTGCCTCTGCTTCTTCATCTGTTAAATGGAGGTAATGATAGTATCTTTCTTATAGTTTGTTTACAAGGATTAAATGACTAAATGTGTATAAAATAGTTGGTACAGTCTGGCACAAAATACTACATAAATATTTGCAAATGCTGTTATGTATTAAGAGCTTTGTTGTTTGAAAACTTTTATTTTGATATTAGTTCTTCCTCTGCCATATTTGACATTAATGTTTTTCTCATTTTGATTTAAAATTGTTCTAGATCTTTTGATACACCTGTATATGGTTCAATATAGTAAAATTTATTGATCTTTTATGTTCAATTTCTTCCATTGCTTATAAGAATTGAGTTTATCTCTACACAGATCAAAAAATACTGTTTCTGATTGTCGGATGATTTGAATTTTTAAATCTTTACAATTAACTAATTATCTACCCTAAATTGTTTTGCAGACCACTCTTGCAAGAGAGGAAGGCTGGTTGGGCCCTGGGATTACCCTTCTTGCTCCTTTTCCTTAGTAGGAAGGTGGGGATGGTCAAAAGCCTGGGTCTGGGGAAACACACATGTCTGCCTGTTTGGCAGGAGCAGGAGGAAGCGCACACAGAGAGGATGAGCCCCAGGCCACATCTCCTGCCGTCAGGCCAGTGCTTCAGCCAGGGTAGGGAGAGTGGAGGATCCTTGGTACCTTCAGGCCCAGTGAGGCACCTGGTGTGGGCTGTGTGCCCAGCCCTGGTGAGTGGCACAGCTGACTATCAGCAGGGATGGGGGTAGGAGGAAGGCAGAGCCGACCTCCCAGCAGGACAAGGCACAATGGGCAGCTGGCAGGTCCCTTTCCTCCTGCCAAAGGGAACACGCTGTAAGGAAGCCACACTCCGGGCTGGGGTAACCGGAGGCCCAGAGCCAGGACTTCCATGCCCACTGGGTTGAGAAGCCGGTCAGAGGCCCAGAGATCTCTTTCCCAGTGTTTCCAGAGAAGGCGTAATTAAGGTTGTGTGCTTTACATGCTTGAACTCTAACGGCTCTGTGAGCCACATCGATAGATGGTTTTCATTTAATCCATGAGACTGGAATTCTAGAGTCCGGGCAGTAAGGCTCTAGCATCTGCGCTAAATTTTGCATACTACATACTAGGGCTTGCCAGACTCCTATAAAGTGTAGATAGGAAACATTCTAGGCTTGAAGGCCACATTTTGTCTCTGTCACATATTGTTTTTTTTATAACCTTTAAAAGCCATTCTTAGCTGGTGGCTTCATACAAAAACAGGCTGCAGGTCAGATTTGATAGTAGTTTGCTGACCTCAGTATGGACCTAATAGTATAGTATTTACTACAGACAGTGCTATGCTCTCCTGGGTCCCATATGACCACATAGCTGTGTGATAATGGCACTTAGGTCCCCACCTACATCGCAGG
This sequence comes from Geosciurus inauris, assembly GCA_004024805.1. Taxonomy (NCBI): domain Eukaryota; kingdom Metazoa; phylum Chordata; class Mammalia; order Rodentia; family Sciuridae; genus Geosciurus; species Geosciurus inauris. The sequence continues at coordinate 110,752 of PVHX01001290.1, forward strand.
ATTTTCAAGAGGAGGAATAATGTCTCAGCACAGAGTTTGATACACAGCGATAGCTCATACCCATGTGGGAAGCCAACCACAGGGAGGGGGGAAAAGGTAAGGAAGGCTACACTAGTGGCAAAAGGCACAAAGGACAGGTCAGGGCCCAGCAGATGGGAAGGTGCAGGGTGGAATAACAGGAAGTATGGGTTTCCAAACATTTTGAACAAACCTCCTATAGAAAATCACCAGGTAGCCAAACTTAGAAAGCAAAAGAGTGGTCATCTCCTGAGCAGAAGGACAAGCAAGAGGACATCTTTAAGACATGAGCCCCTCCAGCATTTCAGAATAGATCTGAAGAATACCCCCCCCCCCCCCATCACTTAGCCCACTGTATCAGGGCACAGTGAGGATAGAAAGCCCTCTGGTGTGGCAAGAGGCTGTCATGCAGGCTGTACTCCTGCAGGTGTGGAAGAAAGGAGTGTGGCCTGCTGCAAGCCTCGCCTCAGCCTGCTGGAATACAGAACACTGAGTTTTCAAAGCAGGTGGATAAGACGATGACTCCTGGCTTTGCAGAGGGCATCCACCAGGTCCTTGAGAACACTAATCCCATCTGGTTGATGGAGACTGGCTTTGCTAGCTCGAGATCCCAGAGCAGTAGGTGGAGAGCCTCATAGTTAACACAGGATTCCCAGCCTTTTGGAGTGAAGGCCCCCTATTCACAGGGCTTGATCTAGCCTGTGACAAGTGATGGAGCTCATGGCCCACCACATGCCTCAGCCTAAGAGTACTACAGGCAGCAGAACCTCAGGACTGACAGGGTCCCTGGCACAAGCTAGACACAATATCTAATCTGTTCAGGCCTTGTAGCACCTGCCAGATCTTCTTGGCAACCTGGGTCTTCTCAGGGCCTTATGGTGCTCGGACTGTAGCCCAGTACTAGGGAGGGGGCAGCATCTCTGCTATAGGGCCTTCACTAACAGGTCCAAATTCCTGACATATGTGGCAGAGTCCCCTGGTTGTCTCCTGAACCACAATGAAGACTGTGTTTCCCAACCTCTCTTGCAGCTGAGTATTACCAATGAGGTTCAAGCTGAAATGTTCTGCAATAACTTATGGAACTTTCCTTTAAAAGAGATGGCACATAACCTTTGCCCCTTCTTGTTTGTCCCTCCCCCATCTTGTCACTGGGAATGTGGGTGTGATAGCTGGAGTTCTAGACACCATCTCTGACCTTGAGGATGAAGGCTGCAACCTAGGGATGAGGCCTTTTAGTTTCATAAAAATGTTACCTCATTCCCGCAGCAACCCTCCAGGGGTTATTACCTCCATGTTATAGATAAGATGAGTAGGCTCAAAGAGGGAAAATAATTCATCCATGGCCATACAGCCTTTCTAGTCAGGACTAGAATCAAGGACTCCCAAAGATGAAAGATGCTGACAGAATCCCTGAATACTTGGTATATGCCAGACCCTCTCATAAGCATTTTTAAGTATGAATTCACTAAACCCTCACAACAAGCCTGTGAGGCACTATTTGAAATGATTCCCATGATTCTGACATGAGATCTGGGAGCTGTGCAAGGAAGTACAGTAGGAAGTGGATCGACCCCAGGCAGTCTGCCTCCAGGACCTCTTCTGTTATACTGTTCTCTTGAGCCAAGTCAGGGCTTCCTGTCACTAAGCAAAAGGACAGCAATAGCCCCTACGTGAGGAGAGGATCAGTGATGGGAAGTGAGAGCTGTGGTTGGTGAGAGGGCACTCTGCAGAGGAGCAGAGTCTGCCAGCCCTGTGAGCCCTGGGGCTAGCGCTCCCACTTCTGGTGGGTGCTGGGAGAGGAGGCGGGGTGAGGAAAGTCAGGGTTCACATTGTCTCCTGTCCAAGAGCTTGCACAGACTCAGCCACAGTTAGAGCTGCTCCTCTGCAATGCCAGGCTGAGAGAGAAAGGCAGGTGAGCACCCTCACACACAGGAAGGCTCTGTGTTCAGGAAGCAGGTACATGCCAGTGAGGACAAAGCCAGGCAAGTCTGGGGAACACTTCTGAGTTCTAGTCACCCAAGCTCACAGGGATCTCACACTTCTAGCAGCAGTTGGTAGGACAGTCCTTAGGGCCCTGCTGTGAGGAAGGAACAGTAAGTGAGAAGCCAGATTTCAGGCTCCTGAAGAGCTCTGGGTCTAGGTGGCAACACTGAGAGAGAGAGAGAAGGGGCCTGGGTCTTCCCTCTCCTGCCTGGGCCACTGCAACAGCTACTCTACCTTGTGCATAGAGGCCACTGGCCTGGCTAGGGACAATCAGGTGAAAACAAAGCCTGGGCTAGGTCTACCCATGGGACTTGCCTGTCTCCATCTATGATACTTTGTCTAGGACCCGTATCTGGCTCTCTGTGGCCTGTCCCTTTCAGTCTCACCCCCATCCCCCTTTCCTAGCTTATTCCTCCAGCTCCATGGGCTTGCTACCTGCTCCCTGAATCCACCCAGGCCATTCACACTGACATGCTATTGCCCATGGGGAGTCCATTTATTTCATCATGTGGGTGTCTTTTGAGGATCAAGCCCTTGCTAGACAACAAGACCCAGAGAAGGGAAAAATTCCATTTGTGTTCACAGGGCCCCAGTCCACTAGGGAAGACAGCCATGGGAAAAGATTATTATGGGAACTGATGGCATGTGGACCCAAGGAGGCACATACAATGGTATTTACAGCAGCACTGTTTGTAACTACAAAAACTGGGGAACCCCAAAATATCCATTAATAGAGGAATGTTCAAGAAACTAGGAGTTGACCCTCCTATTAAATAATATGCAGCTATTTAAAAATAATGAGACAGAGCTTAAGGGCCAAGATGGGAAAGTATCCATCACATTTAAGAGAAATAGGTTACCGAACAATGGAGAGAGACTATGATTCCAGTTATATGAAGCCCCTGTGTAGTTCATATGTACAGATCCTAAAGGATACATCCCAACATGAGAACAGTTTTTGAGGCAGAGATAGAGAACTGTGGGGAGGGTGATTCTCGTTTTCTTTGTTGTGTATTGTCCAAATATTTTAACAAGTAATCTCACAGGATGACTCAAAAAATAGTATTTTTATAAAAGACAGAGGTAGCATAGAGGAGAGGAAGATATATGCTTTACTGAGGACAGGAGGTTGGTGTCACTGAAAGTTCCAAGGTTACCTCTTAACTGGGTTTTGAAGGATGAAGAAAAGTTCAACAGTCTTAAGTAGACAGAATCCCCCTGGAATTTGCTCACTCTGAGCTGCCTCCATAGATCACAATGGCTGCAGAAGTGAAATGTGTCTGGGTGTAGGGCTGGATCCTCCTGGGCTGCTGGAAGGCTGTTGGCTTCACTTCCTCTGAGCACCTATGGTACTCAGACTTCTCCAAGCATCCACATCACGTTGCTCCTGGTTCTACAGGTATTTGTACTAGGTACTGTCTCATCTCTCTGTGAGCTTGGGGTGAGAGTAGGGTGCTTGAAGCAGAGAGATGACTCATGAATCAGCCTTCAGGTGCACAGAACAGGCACTTAGGATACACCCTTTGAGTAAAGTGAATCCATGTGGGCCTTTTCCCCTGCCCGCATTCTCTCTGAACCCCCTACTGTGTCTGAAGAAAAGCAGGGGAGGGGCACACAGACACTCACAATGCTGAGACCTGGTGTCATCAACCCCACTCCTGTGCTTGTCTACTTAGCTTTATTCCCTGGTCTGTGGCCAGAGCTGCCTCCTGGCCACAGGCCTCAAGAGCAGAGAGCTGTTAGACTGTCCCTGGTCATGCTGACCCAGAGAAGAGCAGCTCCTACTGAAGATGGCACGAGGACAATGGCCCCCATTGGGCCTGGCTGGGTGAAGAGGCACTGTGAGTGTTGGCCTTTTGATAATTAGTCCATCCATCACTTCCTAGAGCAAATAATGCCACAAGGCAGGAGCTGAGGCAGCAGGAAGAAGCCATTCCTGAATAAGTAATTATTCTGGACATGTTGTGGGTCTGTGGCCCAAACTATCTATCACAGGGAAGGAAATCAGTAGGAACAGGATGGCCTAGGGTCCCCTTCAGCCCTGAGAATGGGTGAGAAGGGTAGACAGGGGTGAGGCAAGGAGACCAGGGAGGAAGCTGTGGTTATCTACCAGGTAAGACACATGAGGGACTGGGGAAGAAGGGATTTGGGAAGGTAAGAATCAGGCCACTTCTCACCAGCTCCACCACCTCTCACGGGTGGTCTTGCAAGGGCTCCCAACTGCTCCAGTGGCTTCTCCTCTTAATCAGAATAGCACTAGCTGGTCCTCAGCTTCCACTTTTCTGGCATCACTCTGTCACATCGACTTCCTTACAGTTTCTCAAACAGTACTCACCTCCGGACCTTTGCACTTGCTGTTCCTGCTATCAGGAATGTCCTTGTCCCTGCTTTCCATGGGTTCACTCTCTCATGTTGTTCAGTTATTTATTTAACTGTCACCTTATCTGAGAAGCCTTCCTTGATGATATTAAATAGCAGTTTACACCACTCCTGTCTCTATCTTCTCATTTGCTGTATTTTTCTTTTTTAACTGTTTATTATTTCGTTCCCAACCAAAATAGAAGCTCTTTGAGAGGAGGGGCTCTGTGTGGTTTGCTTCTGTACCCTAGCACCTGAAGCAGTGCTTGGCATATATCAGAGCTCAACAAATACTGTTGTGTGAATGAACAAATAAATGAATGAACAGCTAATGAAGGCCAAAAGGGAACCCACAGAAGTGAGAAGCAGCAGCCATGGGAATGGCCAATTCCAGCTCAGCACCAGGAAGAACACCACAATGACTGGAAGGCTGCCCTGGAAGGTCTTGGGCCCCTAGCTGGCAAGGACATTCCACAGTGGGCAGAGGCTGGGATGCGAGCAATCAAAAGTCCTTCCAAACCTGGAGAGCTCGCGTGGTGATGTGGGTAAGTATGAAAGTGCGTAAGAAAGAGAAGGAAGATGGAAGCAGATGTGTAGAGTGGAGAAATGCTCACTTCCCAGGCTGGCTTCTTCACACACAGAGGAATGGCCCTGGTTCTGGTGATACATAAAAGTGTGCTGGTTTGAAGCTGCAAGGCTGGGGACTGCTCTAGAACCTCTTCTGGAACCCCAGTGCTCAAAAGGTTATGTAGTACTTTTTATCCTTCTCTTCCTCTTTACATAAGAGGAAACAGACTCAGAGCGGGACAATGCCATGCCAAAGTCTTTCCTGCCTGTCTTCCCACTGCTCTCCAACTCCCCTCTCTGCATTGCAGCGGGCATCTCTTCTGATAGTTGGCAGCCCTGTGAGGCAGGCATTTGGATCAACCCTATACAGGAGAGAAAACTAAATCCGGGTGAGGTTCAGAAACAGCCAAGCTGGAAGAGGCGGTGGCCAGCACTCCCCCTCCCCCAGGAGTAGGAGGTGCTGAGGCTGCTGTGGACATATTCCTCAGTCACCTGCAGAGAGAGCGTGCTGTGGCACATTGGCTCCACTGGGTGACTATTCTTAGATCTAGGGAGCTAGGGATGACGGATTTAGAACTTACGAGGTGGAAACGTGTTGGCCTGTTTTATAAACAACTGAAATCCTCCCTAAAGACTATCTCTCTGTTCTGTTAAAACTGCTGTTTTTCTGGGCTTATTGGCTGCCCTGGGAGAAGGAAGAGAAAAGGAAATTAACCCTCTCAGGGGTCTCCTCTGATCATGTATGGTGCTATGGGCTTTTGCATGACCTATCTCACTTAATACAACAGCCCTGGGAAGAAGGTATTTTTTATCACGCTCTGTGGATGAAGACACAGGGGCTAGGAGAGATTCAGAAACTAGCATGGCCTGAGATCTGGGATAAGTGGTAGGCTGTAGACCAGCAGGTTTGATGTGGGGCCTGGTGCTGCCACAGGAAGTCTGGCCCTGGTGGTGGTTGAAGCAGTAGGACATAGGTACCACACCTTTAGATTTTAATCCCTTTGGGTGTTTGCAGACGGCTCTCCTATTCTCTAAGGTTTCTTCACTGCAGGTGACACATCTTCCCACTGTATACTGGGTGGTGTAAACTGTCCTTCCTTTCAGCCAGGGCCTCAGTGGGTTGCAGGTTGTCGTCATCCCTCTACAAGTGTGATACCCAGAACCAGCCAAAGGCCTTAGAGATGATGGCCCACCAAGATGCCAAGATGCACACACCCAGAGGCTCCACCTCTACTAGCACAGTCAGGTCAGCTGCCTTGGAGTCCAGGTCTGCCGACTCTCACTGAACCCACAGTCCATATCTACTGCTCTGCTGTCTCCCCTGGCCCAGCCTGAGTGTTGGTATTTTGAACCCGGTTACAACTTCCAAGTTGTCTCCACTAAGCATCATCTTATTGAACAAACATAGTGATTTCCGCAGGGCCACAGAGGGGCATGGAGTTCTGCACCCAAGAGCAGCCAGATTGTTCCTTTCCTGGAGCCTGGTGACCACCAGGGTTTCCCACATTGTTCTCTCAGAGCTTGTTTGGGACTCATCAGTGTGCAGAAGGCAGACTGGGGAATTACAGAAATAGTGGGGGTGGGGTAAGAAGGTCCAGAAGAATCCACATACAGGGAAATGAAGGTGCTGGAGTTCACATGGGAATAGATGACACAAATCTGAGACGGAATTTTCCCTGGGGTTCTAATCACTACTGAGGATGGGCTTGTGTTTGGTGCTGTGCTCTATTCTGTTCTATACACTTAGTATCCACTGACTGACTCCCACAGAGCTCAAGTGCTAGGTTAGGTGGTTAAGCACCCATCCCATGGCAACAGCAAAGGGAAATGAGTGAGCCCAGAAAGGCCATGCAGAGAGGAGAGTCTCTCTCTCTCTCTCTCTAATTTTTTTAAACAGTAAAATTAATAATTTTTAACAGTAAAATTTTATTGACCTTCATGCCAATAAAGTTATAGAATAGCCAAAAAAACCTGGATTAATACCTTTTATTTAAACTGATATATTTTTTCTTTTAAATAGACTATTTTTTAAAGAAATTTTAGTTTCACTGCAAAATTAAGCAGAAAGTACAGTTTCCACAAGGTCCCTACCCTTCCACATTCACAGCCTCCTCCACTAGCAACATCCCAGCACCAGAATGGTACATTTATTACAATCAATGAACCTACATTGACATGTCATTGTTGCTCAAAATGCATAGTTTACATTAGGGTTCACTCTTGGTGTTGTACATTCTATGGGTTTTGAAAAATGTATAATGACACAATCCACAATTAGACTACAAGTTGAACATCCCATATCTGAAAATCTGAAATCTAAAATGCTCCAAAATCCAAAGATTTTTGAGCAGTGACATGACACCACAAGTGTCATGCCTGTACCCATAAGATGGGCTGCAATCAAAACATGGGCACACTAAAAAGACTGTAAACAGGTTGTGGTAATGCACGCCTATAATCCCAGCGACTTGGGAGGCTGAGACAGGAGGATGGCAAGTTCAAGACCAGCTTTAGCAACTTAGCAAGATCCTGTCTCAAATAAAAAGAACTGAGGATGAAGCTCAGTGATTTTAAAGTGCCCCTGGTTTCAATCTCCAGTAATAACCCTCTCCCCAAAAAAAGATTGTACAAAATTTCTTTCAGGCTGTGTGTACAAGGTGTTTTGAAACATAAATGAATTTTGTGGTTAGACTTGGGTCCCATCTGCAAGATATCTTATTCTGTATATGCAAATATTCTAAAAGTAAAAATAAAAAATTGGAATCTCAAACACTTTTGGTCTCTAGCATAAAGAACATGCAACCTGTATCATACTGAAAAGTTTAACTGCCCTGAAAATCCTCTGTGTTTTGCCTATTTATCTGCTAGAGTTGATGAATAAATAATTGGGTGAATAATTCTAGAGTGCCCATAATGTTCAAACACAGTTCTGGTTGTAGGGAAACCTAGTAGAAAATGCAACACAAGGTCCCTATCCTTAAGGGGCTTACACTCTAATGGGAATGCAACAAGCAAGGACACAAGAAAATTAGCAGATGTGACAAGTAAGAAGTTATAAAGGAAACAAAACAGAGTGATATGCTTCAGAAGCATGGGGGTCAGGAAGTCCTCTCCAATAAGGTGGCCTCTGAGCTGTGACCTGAAAGACAAGGAGACAGATATACAAGTACTTGAGGGAAGACATTGCTGGCAGAGGAAATAACAAACATAAAGGCTGGAAGTAGGAATCTTTGCATTTCCAGGTACAAGGAAGATGACCATGGTGTGTCATGTCAAGGGGGTGGGATGGACGACTCTGTGGGGCATGACTGGAGGGTGAAGGAGATGTGAGACTTAGGGATGCCAGGTAAAAACTTAGGAATTCATTTGAGTATGCAGAGAAGCTTCTCTCTGGAGTTCTAAGCAGGGGATAATCAGTTCTAACTTGGACTTGAAAAGGCTGCTCTCTGTAGGCTGATTACAAGGGCAAAATGAAGGCAGTCGACTTAGCAGGTTACTGCATTGCAGAAGACCAGGCAGGACAGGATGGTGACTCAGTAGGCTGGCAGCAGTGGGGCAGAGAGAAAGGGACACATTACAATCTGCTTTGGAGGCAGGGCTTTTAGGACTCGCTAGTGACTGCATATAAGAAGTGAGTGACAGATAGGAATCAAGGGAGGACAGTAGTTCTACCTATGAAGTTGGGAAGGAATAAACTTGTGGAGAAAATTGTGACATCTGTTTTGGACATTTTAAGGTGCCTATAAAACATGAATGATTGGATATATTTCCTAAATAGAGACCACTAGTGGGCCTAAGAGATTATAAACCTGAGAATGGGAAACTGTGATTGACAAATGCAGGAGCTGCCAGGTGAGTAGGGGGCAGCTTAGGAAGTAAAGCTGTGCTCCTGGTGCTGCAGGCCTAATGAGGTACCTTTTCTACTCTAAATCACACCTCTGTCTTTGTCTTTTTTTAAAATTTTTTTTAGTTGTAGATGGATGTAATATCTTTTTTATTTATTTATTTTTATGTGGTGCTGAGGCTCGAACCCAGTGTCTCACGCAAGCAAGGTAAGTGCTCTACCACTGAGCCACAGCCCAGCCCTGTCTGTTTTTTCTTGAATGAAATACATAACTGAAACTTATACATAATGGCTTAATAAATAAAAATTTTCTTTATGAATGTCCCTATATCATTAAAACAAATAATGTTTGAAAGGAAAATTGCCATTTTGGGATAATTATAGTCACTGACCTAAGTTTACTGGAAGCAACATTCTTCCCTAATCCTGACAAGGGCCAGGACTATGGGGCTTGGACACAGGAGTGTAGTGCTCCTATCCTTGCACTGCATCAGGGGGAGAAATGGCATTCCCAGTGGATACAGTGTTTGTAGGAGAAAGGCTGCAGACCCAGCTGCCAGACCCTCTTGGGGATATCTTCTCATTCCTGGGGAGCATGAGGCTACCCAGAAATGAAGGCCTGCAGGGTAGGCAACCCTGTGAGGCTCTTAAGTCCTGATCCTGAGAAGTAAAATACAACTAAACATGGGAAGGCCTTTTGAGTCCCCTGGGTTTTCTACCTACATGACTGTTCCTATCTCTAGTTGGGACAAGGAGAAGCCAGGTGGATAGTACACATCTCAAGTCCTCACTCAGTAAATTCAGAGAACTTGGAAATTCCAATTGTTGCTCCTCAGTAGCTAGGGAGCTAGACAGCTTGGATTTGATATTGCTTGTCATCTGCTGTGTTTGCCTGAGCCTCAGTTTCTTCATCTGTAAAAAAGGACAATCATCTTTCCCTTGTCCTTGTTTTTTTTTTTTTTTTTTTTAAAATAAATACATAGAGGACTCAGCACAGAGTCTGTCACATGATACATGTTCAACTGACACATGTTCCCTCCCTGACCTTGCCATCTGCCACTGGGATGGCCCCATGTTTCCCGCCTGGGATCCAGTTCCTAGTCCTCCTGGGTCTGGTCTGTCTTTGCTGTCAACTGTTAGTAAATGTGGGAGAATCCCCTAATACTGAGGCACATGACAAAATCACACCATCCATCCTCTTCCTTCTCATCCCCAAGCATCCCGTGTGGACCAAGTAGATAACATTTCACAGTTCTAACTGAGGGTTCACATTAGTATCTGTCTGAGGCATCCTGACAGGCACAAGCCACTAAGCATTGCTATGGAAACCGTTTTGTTATTCTCTGCTGTGTCATTTGTTTTCTGGCTTAGTTGCTGCTGTGGTTCAGGGGGAAGGGCAGTGAATGAGGCACTCATAGATTAGACTCCTAGTGTCTCCTATAGAATTGCATGACAGGGCTAACCTCTTGCTTCTCCTTGGATCTTACCTTTCCCAACTCTAAGAAGTAGGCCTCTATCTCCCAAGAGGGGTCATATCCCTGATGATCATCTGTACTTATGCACAGAGTCCTGGTGCCCACCCCAGACCAACTCTCCAAGGAAGATTCTGATGTACTCCAGAATGTGAGAACCACTGCTGTAGGAGACAGACTAGACAAACTGTTTCCAACACCTCATGCACCAAATGGATAACACTGAAGCTACTCTGGATATAGCAGGGTGAGGGGCACACAGCCCCATCTGCTTAGTCTCCCACCACTCCCAGCTGGCTCCATGGAATCCTACAGCTTCCCAAAGCATAGTTTGGAAATCAATGGACCAGATGCTTTCTAGAGCCTTCTCTAGGAAGGGAAATTAGCATTCATTCATTCATCCAGAGATGCTTATTAAATGCCTTCTATTTTCTCTATAACAAGTATTTGTATGAAGTCAAGAGCTCTCCTATTTACTAGATGTGTTATCTTGGGTAAAGTACTTGATCTCTCTGGAGCTCAAATTTCTCAACTGAAAAATGACAGTATAATATTTATTTTTCCTATCTTATAGAATTCTTCTAATGATCAAATAATCAACTAATGCTTATGAAAAAAGTAGTTACCTGGGGGAGACTCTGCAAATGCCAACAACTATTACTACTATGATTATTAGTAGCAGTATATAAAAATACTTGAAGTCTATTGAATTAAACTAAGTCCTTAGAGGACTCTAAGGATTGTTCTGCTCCTAGTCTCTATAAGTAAACTTCCAGAAGGCATTGTAGGGTTTAGAAAATGAATGGTCTGAAAATCTGTATCTGCAGGACATCAACTTTCTTACAGGGATATTTCTGAGGGCTAAGAATATCCCTCAATTTGTTGCCTTCTAAATGAAATTTTTCTCTATTATTCAAATTTTCTTCAATGATTATATATTACTATTATAACACACACACACGTGTGTGTGTGTGTGTATTTTTGGTACTGAGGATTGGACTTAGGGGCACTTTACCACTAAGCTACATCCCCAACCCTTTTATAAATTTAAAAAAAAATTTTTTTAGTTATAGATGGAGACATCTTTATTTTATTTATTTTTATGTGGTGCTAAGAATTGAATCCAGTGCCTCACATGTGTGAGGTAAGCGCTCTGCCACTGAGCCACAACCCCAGCCCCCTTTTATAAATTTTGAGACAGGGCTTTCCTAAATTGCCTAGGCTGGACTTAAACTCTTGATCCTCCTGCCTCAGCCTCCTGAGTTACTGGGATCATAGCCACCATGCCAAACAATAAAAAAGAAAAAGAAAAAAAAAATCTAAAAACCAACTCTTTTGGGTTGGAGGTATGACTCAGTGATGGAGTGCTCACTTAGCATGCTAAAGGCCCTGCTTTCATCCCTAGCACCCCAAACACACACAAAAACTAATCCTGTTGAAATACTGTCTGATATACACAGTTCTCTGTAAAAATCTTCTCTTCTTTTTTATCTAATACTTTCAAATTAATTCAAATGAAGCACTCAGAGCAAGGACACATGTAAGCTCTGCCATCATGGGAGCAGCATGGAACTAAAGGAGCCTTGGGCTGGTGCATCTGACTTAGTCTCCAAGTCTTGGCTGTCCATCACATTAGCATGTGGTCTTGGGTTAAGACAGTGCCTCTTTCAGACCTAAGTTTGAGCACTTATAATTTGAAAGTACTAGTTTCAGTGGTCTCCAAGGGTCCTTCTAGGCATGATGGTCTATTTCTCAGGGCAATGGAGTATACTTCAACACACCCAAACTGATTCCACAGCACATGTGAATTTGCTGAGACTGCAGCTTTGCTGAGTTCCAGGTGGCTCATGGAGATAATGCCTCTCTCCCCAGTCACTCATTTGGACTTGGAGCTTCAGATTTTCCAAAGCTCTAAGAGGCCCATCACAGACCTGAAATAGGAAGATAAGGAAGCAAGCACATCTAGATGACAGGTGGTTCACTTAAGAGCTGCTAACTTGTAATTGATAGGGTCATGATCGAAATCAAGGTATTTTGACTCTAAGCTCAGTGTACTTTACTTCACTGGAATTACATCCTAAAAAGAATTAAAGACCCCAAAAGCCTTCATTTGGTGGGAAGACTACCAGAGTTGTAGTCAAACGATGGGAGTAAGGCTTTCTTTCAGTTCCTCCTGCTGTGTGGTTGAGCTCAGCCCCTCGCAATCACTGAGCCTCAGTGTCTTCACCCATACATAGCACAGGCTCATTATTACTCCTGACAATTCCAGTGCTGTGGTGAGGCTCGGACAAGAGTGAGTGGAAACTTTCCACATATTACAGTTAGATGTTAGTTACCACAAATACCATATATTGTGCCCAAAGTGAGGGAGGAATCCCATGGGTTCTTCAAAAAAGCCAAAGCCCTGGAAAATCTGAGTATTGGGCCACAGGGTGCTGGCTATAGCACCTGAATGGGCAAGTCACTTTACTGTTCAGCCTGGGCTACAGAGGACAGACTTTCAGCTTGGCCTGGCTCCAGTCCTGCGGAGGCCAAACTGCAACAAAGCTGAAAACACTGGACCAAAGTATAGCTAAAACTCACCAGTGGGGAAGGCTCCTATTTCTAATCACTCATGCATTCTTCCAGTCCACAAGTGTCCTTCTAACATAAATTCCAGACAGAGTGATACTGGAGTGCCTTATATATGCTGGGAAGGAGGAAGGAACAAAGATGAACAATAGGCCCCCCTCTTTAAGGAAAATAACATTTAATAATCAATATAGCCTAAGGTCGTACTACATAATATGAATTATGCTGTACTACTTTTGTTATGCCATTTTATATCCATAACAACTCAATAGGATAGGAATGTTCAGGATTCCTTTTTTACCTATGAAGAAGTTGAGGCTTGGCAGAGGCTCAGGCTCACCTGAAAACTAAGTGGTAGAGCCAGGGATCAGACCAAGGTTTGTCTGTCCAGATCCTAAGTTCTCAGCCCCTATGTACCATGGCTTCTGTATTCCTGTGTGACCTCAGGCCAAGTATTTTCCTCTTTGGGTCTCTGTTCTCCCTACGAAACACAGAGTTTCAATGAATCTAGTGGGCACAGGAGCTATCACACACACACAAAGTAAGCCAAGAGAGAAGGGAAGAAATGCCCACCCAAAGGAAGGCATGAGGTGTGGCTCCCATTTCCCATTCCTCAGGAAAGGAAGGCCTCATACATAATCTGGGTGGAGTGAAGACATGGTAGGGATTTTGCCAGACTGGGCTCAAGATACATGTTTCAGAGAGGCATAGCTAACATCTCTCTTCTCCACCAATGTCTGTTCTCTCACCCAAAGTGCCTGCCCCATCTACATACTCCCCCCACCCCCGCCAGCCTTTGTTCATGCCATCCCCCTACTTTCCCCCCATATCCTCTTGCTTTTTCCTCTAGGAGGTCTCTTCTAATCTTGTAGTTTTCCCCCAACAGACTGTAATAGACAGGAAAGCTCTAACAATCACTCAAACACCATTGCATCAGGAGGCCCCCATAACAATGGAGCAGCATTTTGCTTTAAGACTCTGGTCCTTGGTGCATGGCTTCTTGTCTTCACAACTTGCTTAGCCTCGAATGGAGAAAGAGCAGTGGCCCTTTTCCATCTGAATCTTTTACAGCAGCAGATGCCAGTAAGGTTGCCTGGAGAGTCTGGAAATACCATGTTGCTACGGTAACAGCAGACCAAGGTTCGGGATGCTTTATCCCTGATGAGCTGCCCTGCAGTACCATGTCATGCTGCTGGTGAAATCTTCCTTGATGCATAACAACACAAAAACATTTGTGGACAAGAAACTGCTCAGCATTAGCACTGAGGTTCAGCTCCTGCAAACACACTTGTGGGCCACTTACCTAGTCCCCTGGCTGATAAGAGGCCAGGCCCTGGCTCTCTGTACTGCGGCTCACTTAGGGGGTAATACAGTTTTTAACTGGCTCAGCCAACAAAGCAGGCCCTCTCCTACTCCAGCCCCCAAATTACCACTTTTCTTATTTGATGCCACCAACCAGGGATCTGCCTGTGTGGACCCTGGCAATTAGCACAGCACCCGTATTTGTTGGGAAATTAAGAGCCACTGATTAGCCTAATTCCATGCCATTTATAGGCAGTGAGTGTCAGCCTGAGATTGGCTTTTCCAAATGGTGGCCCAGAGGGTGGCATGTTCATGGCTTGAGTTTGAAATGGAAGCAAGGTCCTGGTGAGCCAGACTGTGAACCAGAAAGGAAGGCAGGACTCTGGGTGTGGCTATATGTCAGCCACTGCCTTCCCCCATCTTGCCCACCGAACGGAACTAAAGATCAGAAGAAGGTGTTTCCAAATTGAGGTCATGCCTATTTCCAAGTCAATTCTGACTCACAAAGGGAGTCCATTTTCCTGCAAGAGACTCCTTGCTGACCCCAGCTGGGAACGTGCAGTAATAGGACTAGCGTGCTCTAAACTGAGAGATGCAGTGGTTAGAGGCCTGAGTCAAACTCTGACTAGCTGAGCAGGACCCTGACACTCTGCTCAGACTCTCTTGACATCCCATCACCTAAAGGCCTGAATTTCTTATCTGTCCCCCAAGTTGCTATCTGGCTAGAGACCCCTGACATTTAAATGATGGATGATAATTACCTTAAGACTCCTGCCAACAGACCCCCAACCCTAAATGGGTCCTCCAGGGTGTTGAAATTCCCAGGATCATATAGGTCCCCTATACCTTGAAGAGTTGATCTTTCCTGATTCTAGTAGGGGATAACTCCATATCTAGTTAGAGTTCCCCTGGGCTTGTATCCTTCCTTGCCAGTTTTCTGGAAGAGGAGTCAATCTGCTTATAAATAGCATACAGGGGTCATAACCAAGTAGAGCTGACAAACCAAATACATGCCCACAGACACTGCGGAGCTTCCAAATCCCTCCAAGGAATAGGCATTGAGGCTTGGCTGCACAGGCCTTGACAACTGTGGCTTGCTTGAAAACAGGGCTGAACCAGGTCTTTCCAACAATTCATAAAACTCTGTTGCCATTATTTGGTAGATGACATAGAGAATAGAAAATGAACTTTTCATGATATTTGCAATGAGGCCCTTCCTTAGTGATGCCTTAGTGCCTTCTTCCCAGTGGATGAAGAAAAGTTAGGGGAGGGGGATGAAGGGCATTGTAAATAGGAAGCGGAGTGTGAACAATGACTTAGATGGGGGAGACTGGTGGAGCTGGAAGAGGTAATAAAGTTAGTTCCTTTTGGTAGAAGAAAAGGAGGACAAAAAGCAAGAGAAGGAAATAAATTTGGGATGATAGGCAGGGGGCATATCATTTCAGTTGACTCAGGAAAAATAACCCTAAAAACACCTGAATAGAGATGTTGGACCTTATTCAGCAGCCAATTGGAAGCCACTCAGGCTTCGGGCAAGAGAAAAGCAGAATCAGAGCTGTGCTTCAGAAGCTAAATCTGGCAATGTCCTTGTTGTCGTTGTTGTCATGACAGGTAAATTTATGAAGCACTGACACTACGCTGGGAACTGTTTTAAACATGTTAGCGTAAAGGTGGAAGAAGTCTACAGGGAAATGAGTTTGGAAACAAAGGCAAAGTCCAGGATGAAAAGGCCTAAGCTGTCTTAGCAGCAGTGGGATGCAGAAAAAGGATGGAGAGAAAGCAAGGAGTCACAGCTTGGCATCAGCAACGCTGTGGTTGCAGAGGAGTGAGAGGAATCAGAAGCCTTAGCTGGGAGGCTGGGGGGACAGAGGCCACAGCTCAGTCTAGGATATATGATTCTTTGATTAATGGTCCTGGTAGACAAATCTAGAATCCAACTCCAAGGACACAGTCAAAATAACCCTCTTGTCACTCCAGGTTCAAGAAGGTACTTGGAAAGTAACAGACCATGAAACAAGGACAGAAACCCTGGGAAGACTTATTCTCTCATGTAGTTCCTTTTTCTAGCAACACAGAACCTAATGGTTAGAGTGAGAAGACCTGGAGTGGGGGCCTTTCCTTGCTTTGACTCTACTGCCTTCTTGGTGAAGGTCTTTCTGTCATGATATGCATCAGATTAGGCCCCTTAGCTAAGAAGGGAGCCTAGGTTTTAACCTGCCTTGTTTGTAGGTACCCCTGGGATGGACCCTAACCCCTGGGGATGCAGACCATCAGATGGAACACAAGGGCTGCCTGCCCTGAGACTGCCCTTTCTCTTTTTGCCTCAAACTTTCTGCCTTAGTCAGGAGGGCATCCCACCCTGATCCACCCTTAACCTGGACTCTGTAGTCTTTGCTTGTGCTCAGGCATCTTCTCATCCATTTCTCCTGGACCAGTTCCAATCCTAGGGTAGGCTTTAAGGCTCAGCAGTCTTCCTTCATCTAGAAAGTCTACAACAATCACTCCTTCACTGAGCTATGGAGAAATTTCAGAGCAGCAAGGGAACTTAGGAGGTCAGTGGCCCAACTCTTCTTTACAGAAGAAGAGACTGGGTTCTGGAGAAGACAGAAGAAAGGCCATGGTTACAATAGAAGACCACAGAATTTCCCTGACAGCCTCTCATGAACTTTATAGCTCTGCTTTATTTTCACCTGTCACAGACTGACACTCTGAAGAAAACACCTTCTGTGGCTCTGCACTCTTCACAATGCCTAGCACAGAGTTCTGGGCTACAGATGACTCAGGAAATAGAATCCTCAATAGCCAAAGGCTCAGGAAGACAACAGGTCCAGAGAAAAAGCAGTACACAGGTGAAGGAAAAAAAAATCCTCCTTCCAGCAATTCTTCACTGTTCTGGGATGCAAGCCAAGCCCAGCCACTGGACTCGGGGTGGGAATATAGATGATGCACTCAAAGGAGACTTTCACATCCGAAAGAGTTTTCTGCATCCAATATTAGTGTTCTAGCCCAGAGTCTCCTGGGATAGCAGTTTCCAGAGCTGGCAGAGGGTTCATACTGAGGTCAGCTTCCAGCCTAAGGACATTAATGATGGTGGTGGCTGTAGCTAAGAGATTTTTCTTTTAAAATTTAATTTTCAGATTTGGGAAGCTAAAAGAGTCATTCAAGATCATCCAAAATAATTTCCAAATGTTTCAAATAGGGAAATTGAGTCTTGGTAAGGAAAGACACTTGAACAAGATCATAAAATACATTGAAATCATAATCAGGACCCAGTTCCAGGCCTCTTAATCCCAACCCTGGGCTCTCTGCAGGACAACTTTTCTCAATTGGGTCCTACACTGATGTAGCCAGAAAGGTACCCACTGGGGTTAAATGGCCATCAAGTATTTCTTTCATCTTTTTCCTTTTTTTTTTTTGTACTAGGAATTTAACCCAGAGGCAATTTTCCACTGAACTATATTCAAGCCCTTTCTTTTATTTTTATTGTAAGG
The DNA here is from genome assembly GCA_004024805.1 of Geosciurus inauris. Classification (NCBI taxonomy): domain Eukaryota; kingdom Metazoa; phylum Chordata; class Mammalia; order Rodentia; family Sciuridae; genus Geosciurus; species Geosciurus inauris. The sequence goes on from PVHX01001290.1 coordinate 128,358, forward strand.
CAGGGTCTCACTAAGTTGCTTAGGGCCTAGCTAAGTTGCTGAGGCTTATCTTGAACTTGCAATCCTCCTGTCTCAGCCTCCTGAGCTGCATGTGCCACCAGGGCCGGCAACCACTGCCAAGTATTTCTAAGTTTTTGTTGTTGTTGTTTTTAATGTAAAAATCAATTGTTGATAGACTGGTGATACAAGTTTAGAGAAAATTACTGGATTTGACTAAGGTTCTAAGTGCAGAAGCCACTTGCTTAAAATCATATAGCTAGAAAAAAATGAAGTCAAGACTCGAGCATGGATTTACCTGGTTCTAAAGTCCTTCCTTTTGACCACTGGCTTATGCTGCCATGTGTGCTGCCTCTAGGCTCAGAACAGAGGAAGGAAGACAGGACAGACAGACATTCTGAGAGGCTCAGAGAAAGATTCCACTAGCATCCACTAGCCCATGCCTGTAATCCCAATGGCTTGGGAGGCTGAGACAGGAGATTTCAAGTTCAAAGCCAGCCTCAAAGTTCACAGCCAGCCTCAGCAACTTAGTAAGACTCTGTGTAAAAAGAAAAAAAAAAAAAAGAAAGAAAGAGGGCTGGGATTGTGGCTCAGTGGTAGAGCGCTTGCCTCCCATGTGGGAGGAACTGGGTTCGATCCTCAGCACCTCATATAAATAAATGAATAAATCAAGGTCAATCAACAACTAAAAAAAATTAAAAAAAAAAAAGAAAAAGAAAAAAAGAAAGAAAGAAAGAAAAAGGCTGGGGATGTAACTCAGTGGTAAAGTGGCCCTGGATTAAACCCCAGTACCAAAAAACAAAAAACAGACACACACTTTCTGGGTGAACCCCTCCTTTGCCTCAGACCTTGAGCTGGGCACTGGAGACACAGAAAGGAAATGAGATCCTGGCATGTAGTGACTAGATGATAACTTTCAGGGAGCGTCTAGATGAGTGATTAAAAAGGGTAGAAGAGAAACCAACTCAGTTCTCTAAATTCTGAAATGAGACTGAAGAACAGTACATAAAGAAATGGTGTGCCAAAACAGGCTGGCAGGTCCTGCCTTAAGACATATGTGTCACCAGCCATAGTCATCTTTATATATGCAGAACACAGCATAATACCTGGCATATAAAAGGCCCTCAATATAGAGCAGTTGAGTCAATACATGAATAAATGAAATCAGTATCCTAAAGGGAACTGAGCTGTAGTTCCAGAGTTTGCAGAGAAAGGGTCTGTCTACCAGGTGGGATCCTGGTCCCTCTCCACCTGAATAAGGGGCAGGAGGCAGCTGGAAGATCCAGAAATGCTGACAGAGAGGGACAGAGCTTCCAGCCCCAGCTCACTTCTCCATGGCAACAAGCTGATGGAAAACTGCACAGGAGATTGAGAAACAAGTTTTAAAATAAAGATACAAAACACTGTCAGTCTAAAATCACATGTGCAAAGCAATGGTCTCCTTCCTCTCAGCCCTGGGGGCAGGTGCAATCACAAAGAAAAGCACCTCTTTCTTCCCTGCCCATTCCTCTGCTGAGACCCAGGGCTGCTCTCCTGCTGTCTTCTCAGAGCTTCTAGGAAGTTTCTCTGGCTTTGCAGTGTGTGCTTCAAGGCCTGGTGTCAAATCTGACAAGCAACAACAGAGGCCAGGGCTGTATCTGGCCAGGTCCTATAACATGCAGGCTGTCCATGGATGGCTGTACCTAGGCATGGAAACCACAGCAGTGGTGGCCGTGGCACAGGAATCAAAAAGGAAGAGCAAATGCCACTCTCCTTCTGTATCCTAACGTCCAAATCCTGCTTCCACTGCCAGGGCTCATCTGTATTTGCTTTTGCCTTCTCAGGATGACTTAATTGCACCTTCTACTGAATGTAAACACTTCTACTTGTGTTTACATTTCAAATACAAAACATATACAGGGCAAGGTGGCACACACCTATAATCCCAGAGGCGCAGGAGGCGGAGACAGGAAGATCATAAGTTCAAAGCCAGTCTCAGCAACTTAGCAAGGCCCTAAGCAACTCAGAGAGATCCTGCCTCAAAAACAAAAACAAAAACAAAAAAAACAGCCAGACGTGGTGGCACACGCCTGTAATCTTAGCACTTTGGGAGGCTGAGACAGGAGAATCGCGAGTTCAAAGCCAGCCTCAGCAAAGGCAAGGCACTAAGCAACTCAGTGAGACCCTGTCTCTACATAAAACACAAAATAGAGCTGGAGATGTGGCTCAGTGGTCAAGTACCCCTGAGTTCAATCCTGGTACCCAAAAAAAAAAACCCCAAAAAAACAAAAACAGGGAGGCTGGGGATGTGGCTTGGTGGTAAAGCACCTCTGGGTTTAATCCTTGGTATTAAAAAAAAAACTTATCAGTCTGTTTTTCATTATACTTTTGCTGACTTGTTCTGCCCCCTACCCCCTGTAGAGAACCTGTGATAAAGCCTCAATAAATGTTTTCTGTATGTGATAAAGCCTCAATAAATGTTTTCTCAGTTGAGTCAACAGCATGAGAAAACACTTGGATTTGAGTAGCTGCAGACTGACCTCCTCCAGGTTCAGGGAGTCCACTTAGACCATCACTGCTGCCAAAGCCTTGGAGGGTGAAGGCAGTGTCATCCCCTCTCCTCTGCTGAATCCACTCACTGCCTTTCTGTCAATGCCAGAGTATGTTCTCCCTTAGTGCTTCACAGACATTGTCATATTCAGAAGAGTACCCCAAAACAGAGTGGACAATCCCAGCTTTATCACCTCCTATCTCTGAATTTAGGTTAGTCATTTAATCTCTTTGAACCCTGGTACCCTTGCCTGGAATATGAGAAGGAACCACTTTCAAACCTTTACTCTGCTGTCCTCATGAGGCTAGTGTGAGGGTCAGAGATGATGAATGGTGAAAGGGCTCTAAAAGCTGTCAAGTGGGTCTGTGTAAAGCTGAGGTTGGGCCTTATTTCCAGGATCTTGAGAAATAGGTAGCTGAGGCCTGAACTCATGAAGTCACTTGCCCATGATTACCTGGGAGGTAAGGTTCAAATCTCCTTATTCTTGGTCCAGAACTCTTTCCTCATCCCATCTAGGCATTCTTCAATTTTGGCAAAAGAAATTCCACATTCTATTAATATGAAAAGCATTTGGATCACCTACGGGGTATAAATCTTTGCAACGAAATAGAGTCCAACTAAACGCAGAATGCCACCTGACACATTCTAGACAGGGAGTTAATTCTTACACAATCTTCTCCAGAATCTTCTTCAGCCTCCTGGTCACTGCTAACTAACCATGTCAGAAAGGTCATCCTGGAATCCAAAATACTCTTGCTGTGGCAGAGCCCAGGTCTTTTGATCTAGCAAAAATAATGAATGCAACACTGCAGAATTAAGTTCAGCAGCAACCATGGGGACAACTGATATAGCTTGGAGTACAGGCTTCAAAGGAAAACCATTATGGCTATCCTACGGCTTGACTTAGGAAGAAGGGACACAGATTCACTGGGATGTAAAGTCAGAAGAAGCAGATCCAAGAGGAACAGGAGGGGTATATAGACCCACTGCTCAGGTTATGACAGCCTCCAGATTCACATGCCAGAGACAGCATTGACTGAAGCCTCTTCAGATCTCAGTGAGGACTGAAAAGGATGGGAGGGGTGAAGGGAAATATTCTTGTCAAGAGGTCTAACCCTCACATGGTGTGATGGTTACTCTTGTGTCAACTTGGCTGGCCTATGGAGACCAGCTGTTTGGGCAAACACTAGTGTAGATATTTCTATAAAGGTATTTTTTACATGTGATTGACATTTATAATCAATTGACTGTGAGTAAAGCAGCTTACCCTCCATACAGAATGTGGGTATACCTCACCCAATCAGCTGAAGGCTTGAAGAGCAAAGATTAAGGCTTCACAAGGAAAAAGGAATTCTGCCTCCAGCCTGCAGCCCTAGTACTGCAACTTACAGACTGTTTCCCTTCAGCTCCTGCTATGAAGTGGGGAGGTTGTACTCTCTGCTGACATAAAGTCTTACAGGGGCCTAGTGGGAATGACTGAGTAAGCAGCCTTCACTCTGCCCCCTCCAGCTCCCTGTCTCCCAGATAGAGGTCTCTCGCCACCTCAGTGTCTCCTGGGGAAGGAGCAGTACTGTTCTCTTGAATAACTCTAGCCCAAGGATGGATGAAACCTCTTTCCTTTATTGTCATCAGTGCAGCTGAGATAGAGCAGTATTTACAGAATAAGTTTACTAAATGCTTGGGAGCACTGGAAAGGAAAAAACCCACAACAATTCAAACATATCTATAAGCAACTAGAGCACAAGATGAGGTTTCTAACTCTAGTAACTCTCTCCTCTCTTAAAAGAACTGAAACAGACATGTGCAGCAGCTTTTGCTCAACCTCTTGTCACTTAAACTTTCAGTAGTTTCACCTTGGTCACTTTCTTGCTCCTTGCATGGCCTCTCAGAATGGTATTTCCAACATGTTAAGTCACTCATGAACAATGGGAATGTTTGGTACATTGGTAAATAGAAAGGTAAGCATATAGTCTGAGAAGACTGGCTCCTACTAGCCCAGGTCCAGCCAGCCACCCTAAAGTGCCAAGGGGATTGTTATCTTGGTACCCTGGCTGGGAAATTCATCCTGCCAAGCCCTGTCCCACTTGTGGCCCAAGACAAGAGATCCAGAGTCAGCTCTGCCTCTTCCCTGGACTAACCCTTCATTCTCTAGGTTCTGATCTGAGAGTCATGCTTCCCTTCTGTCATGGGCTGAACTGTGGTGACAGACAAATGGCTTTACCTTCAGATCATCTCTCAACCCCCTCAACAGGGAAGCCTATGTTTTACCTCTCCGTCAAGGGCCAGGAAAGTCTGCCAGATAGGCACGTTGTTTCTGTCTGCCAAAACACCAGGGATCTCCCTCCCCTTATCTGCTGGTGTTTCTGTGTCAAGAGTTTCCTCCACATTTAGACAGCTACTAGAGCCATGATCATATTTGCCAGCACTATGGAAACAGGAAAAAAAAACTAGTGGTAATAATAATAACTAACATTTACTGAAAACATTCCATGTACAAGACACTACTCTAAGCACTTTTACATGTATTAATATAGTAATCTTCACCACAACCCTTTGAGTTAGGACCTATCATCACTCCCATTTTATGGAAGAGAAAACCAAGACAGATAAATTGCTTGCCTAGTATTATAGCTAGTAAGTGGCAGAGCTGGGATTCAAACCCAGACAGCCTGTCCATGTCATTTAATCCCCACAACTCTGCAAGGTATGTGTTACTAATCCTGCATTAAAGGTGGAAAAACTAAGGTGTGATCACCTAATAAGAGCACACAGCTAATCAGGGGTGAATCCAGTACTCAACCCAAAGGCTGCTTCCTTTCTCAAGCTCTCCCTGGCATGTACCGGGTGGCAATAATTCTAGGCTGAATTCTAGAAGGCCAGCTGGCCTCATCTGTCCTCTGGGTGGAAAGGCCACACAATCAGGATGGGATGTCCAGAGCCAGCAGGAAGCCTTTTTCAGCAGATGATTTTGGATTGATGAGGTTCCAAATCCTCTTTCCCTAAGATGGACAGAGGCTTTGGGCCTGGGAGAGCCAGTGTCTGTGACCATGCACATACTTTTTTTTTTTTTTTTTTTTTTTTTTTTTTTTTTTTTTAAATATTTTTATTAGTTGTTGATAGACCTTCATTTTATTTATCTATATGTGGTGCTGAGAATCGAACCCAGTGCCTCACACATGCTAGGCAAGTGCTCTACCACTGAGCCACAATTCCAGCCCCTTGCATGCACATACTTTTTTGTTAGAGTGTATGAACATTACACAATTATGGTTTTCTGGGTACCCATTCTGCACCAGTGTTGCTCTACAAGTGGTTTCATTTATGAACCTACTTGTAACCATGACTGAGACACAGGAGGCAGTGCCTCTCAGTTGCATGGGCAATGACTTAGAAGGACTCGGACCTGTCATCTACTACCTATGAGGACTGAAGCAAGTTTCTTAATCTCTAAGGAGTTCAATGTACTTATTTATAAAACAAGGAAGCAGGGCTGGGGCTAAGGCTCAGTGGTAGAGCCCTTGCCTCGCATGTGTGAGTCACTGGGTTCAATCCTCAGCACCACATAAAAATAAATAAATAAAATAAAGATATTACATCCATCTACAACTTTAAAAAAAAAACAAGAAAGCAAAGTAATTCCTCCTTTCAAGGTGATTATAAAATGATAAAGTAAGAAATTCTATATTAAAGAAAACATAAGCAGCCATATTATGGCAGGTGCTTGATGTACAGATGTCATATTTCATAAAAATTTTTATGAAAACCCTGAGATATATGCATTATTGTGTCCATTTTATAGATAAGAAAGTTGAAGAGTCAAGAGACTAAATTATGGGATCACTTGGCTGATAAGGAGTGGGGCTCGGTCTAGCCTAGGCTGTAAGGCTCATGAGACCCTGTGCTGTAGAGATGTGCTGTGAGCCCGGTATCCACCCCCGGAACTGCCTCCTCCTCACAGATCCAATTTCTAATCTCCATGCTGCAAAGGCAGGGATCTTTTTAAAAAGGCAAATCTAATACCATTACTCCTCTATTTAAAATCCTTCCCTGGGGGTAAGGGTATAGTTCAGTGGTAGAGAGCATGTTTTATATGTGCAAGACCCTGGATTCAATCCCCAGCCCTGATACATAAATATGTACATACATACACATGCACATACAAATAAATAAATCCCTTTCCTGATACCCCTGCCTAAAGTGATCTGAAACTATTTAGTATGGCATTCAAGGCCTGGCCCCAACACAGTTCTTACCTGCTTCTCTGATCTCTCTCTACTCCAGTCCCCACCAAAACTAAAGTCCTTGCCACTTGGACTTTTAATCTGCTGTTCTTTGTACCTGCAGTCCATCTCTCCAAATGAGAACTCCTATTTATCTCTGAAAGGTCAGGCCAAATATGGCCTCCTCCTGCCCAAACTTCCCCAGGCAGCTTGCTGAGCTTTCCTCTATGCTTCTGTAGAACCTAAACATAGCTCTGTAAAGCACCATGTGCCCATAATCTGATTTATCAGTTTATATCTATCTTCCATGCTATACCAGTAGTTGCTAACATATTCGAGTCTGAGGACTCCTTTTTAATATCTAAGAATTTCAGGATCTTTTCAAACACACCAATCAAAGCAACATTTAATGACAAAAAGGCACCAGGGATACAGCAAAGTTTATAAATGTGACTGTACTTTAGTCAACACAGTACCATCTCTATATACTGGAAATCAAGGCTGCACATAGAGATGCACAGGATCTTGAAGACCTTGTTTACACTCTGTGGACTCTAAGCCTTCAGAGTATCCTGTTTGGAACCACTACTCTGGCCCTGCAAGTGATCCTTCTAATGAAATGAAAGTAACATTTACCATATCTGAACTATGCCAGTCACTTTTCACTTTTATTGCTTGAAAATCTGTATTTTCCAGATAAGAAAATGGGTTCAGAACACTAAATACCTTGTCTGAGGTCACAGAGTGAATGAGAGGCAGAGCAGGGATTTGGTTTTTGATCTTTCTCTACTCTGTCACTCTGCCTCCAGGGTAGGGACTACAGTGGTTCATCTGAGTGTCTAGTGCCTCACTTGTGGCAGTGCTCAGGGGAAATGAATGACACAAACCCAGAGAGCCCTTCTCTACATGCTCTCAGGCCCTCTAGCTGTAACCACCTGGCCAGTGACCACCCCAGCTGCAGGCAAGCACAGGGGCCCCTCACACACCGAAGAACCAGAGAAGGTGCTGGGCAAAACTCTGAAGATGGCCAACCATGGCCCAATTCTCTTGAAGTGCTATTTGCCTACACAAGGGTATCCCACCCTGGTCCTAGACCCAAAGCCCCTTGTCTTCATTACCAGCCGCCACACCACTGCCCTTCCTCTCCCAAACTTCCTGTCCTTATCCACAGCAGCCAACTGTTCTCTAACAGTTCCCTCCAACTAGTTCTCAATAAAGTCTTAACACCTGGCAATAGTTGAGTGGTCCTCCAACATCACCCCTGGCACTTGCCTTCTAAACCAGAGGATTCTGTCAGTTTATTATAGGAAGAAGACAATGGGCTTCAAAATCATGATTCAATTCCTCGTTCTGCTACCTTCTTTTTGAATGACCTTGGGTCAATCAATCAGCCACAGTGTCTTCATCCAAAAAATCGAGAATAATAAAATTTACCTTATGGGGTGAATGTACAAGGCCTTCCAATCTTACATTGTTTAGTGGGTTGAACAGTGGCCTTCCAAAAGGTATGTCAAATCATAACCCCCAGAATCCATGAATGTGACCTTACTTGTAAAAAGGTCTTTACAGATGTAAAAATATGTGAGATGAGAAGGTTGTCCTGGATTATGTGGGTGGACCCTAAGTGTCATCACAAGTGTCTTGTGTATGTGTGTGTATGCGCGCACATGTGTGCTACAGATCGAAGCCAGGGCCTCATGCATACTAAGCATACACTCTATCATCAAGCTACACCCCTACCCTAAGTGTCTCTTTAACAGAAAGGCAAAGGGAGATTTGATATACAGACAGAAGAGAAGGCAATGTGACCATGGAGGCAGAGATTAAAGTGATGTGGTCACAAGTCAAGAATGCCAGTAGTGCTGGGCATAGTGGTGGCACGTCTGTAATCCCAGCAGCTTAGGAGGCTGAGGCAAGAAGATCACGAGTTCAAAGCCAGCTTCAGCAACCTAGCAAGGTACTGAGCAACTCAATGAGACCCTATCTCTACATAAAATATTTTTTAAAAAGGGCTGGGGACGTAGCTCAGTGGTTAAGTGCCCCTGGGTTCAATCTCTGGTATAAAAAAAAAAAAAAAAAAAGACAATAGTCACCAGAAGCTAGAAAAGGCAAAGAACGGATTTTCCCCAAGAGCCACAAGAAGAGACCCAAGAAAAGACACAGAAACACAGTGGACCAGGTTGTGAGAAGACAGAGATTGGATTCTAGCCCCAAGCCAAGGAATACCTGGAACTTCCAGAAGATGAAAGAAGAAAGGGCAAATTCCAATCTTAGAGCCTCCAGTGGAAGCTATAGCCCTGCTGACACCTTTGTTTTGGACTTTGACTTTCAGAAGTGAGACCATAAACAGTAGAGAATAGGGGCCGAGGGTGTAGCTCAGTGGTAGAGTGCTTGGTTGGCATGTTCAAGGTCCTAGATTCAATCCTAGCACCAATAAATAAATAAATAAATAAATAAATAAATAAATAAATAATCAAACAAACAGATTTCTAGAGAAAGCCACTTAGATTGTAGTACTTTATTAAGGTAGCCCTTTGAAGCTAATATAGTCTGCCTACTTCCTTAATTTATCACACAATACTCCTCACTCACCTCCTGCTTTATGCTAGTGCCATGCATAATTTCTTGTACTAGAATACAAGCTTTAAGAGAATGGAACCTTGTCCTACCTGGTCACTATTGTAACCCTAATGATTATCATAGTGCCAGGGACATAGTAGGTTCCCAATAGGTATCTTAAAAATAATGAATGAATTGTACTAATGCTGTGTCATGCTTCCATGTCTTTGTATGTATTGTTCTCTCTGCCTAGAAAGCCCGCCAACTATATTCCCTTAAAAATATCCATGATCCTTCAGAACTAATCAGCCATCACCTCTTCTCTCTGTGCCTTTCCTTTCACACAGTTTATTTTCTCACTCCCCTTCACTAATGCTGTTTTGTGTACACTGCTCTAATACAGCATCTTACATTGGATTCTGATGATAATGTTTGTATATCCATCTCCTTGAAGCAGCTGGAAGTTCTCAGAAGGCAGAAGTATATATAATTTATTTCTTCTATATCTTCAACACCCCAAACACAGAACACAGCTACATATCTGTATAGCTTCCCCCTCCTTTCATTTATGCTAGCACTGAAGTGGCAATTCTAAATATAAGGAAAAAATCTTACTGGGAGGTGGGGTCCAAAGACAAATCTACATGTTTTAAAGAGTCTATGAGCCCTTTCTAGATCTGTTTCCAAACTCCCTCTAGGCCTTAGAGAGCCCTATGGCTACAGAATCCTGAGGATGGCATTGTTTAATTACATAGAGACTCAAGTCACCAGCATCTGGCTCAGGCTGGGCCTCTGGGACCTGAGCAGGCAACATTTCATCATTAGGAGGAAAGGAGATGACAAATTCTTTCCTGAAAAAGCCCAGCAGGCATTCAGAATTACTGGATGTGGATAAATAAAACCATTATTTCCAAATACATATCCCAGGCAGCACTAAATGCATTCTCCGTATCACAAGCAATACTAAAATTAGAACTGGCAGTTTGAGTCATATACTGATTCCTAAAGAGAAAAACTAAATTCAAAGGGGGGGGGGTGTGAAGAGAAAAATGAAAATAAAATGCAATCTTAGTCCATAAGAGCAAGTTGTCAAGAGGTGAGCAGGAAGTTTCCTGCACAGAATTCTGGCTGTAAAGGAACTAACTCCAGGTGGTGGGTAGGCAGGGCCCTGTTGAGTTCCACAGCAGTAGCAGCTCAAGGGAACGAACCTCTGGAGTGATTCCCTGGGTGGCACTGGGGGTCAAAGTGGAAGCTGCATTTGAGCAATCATGTAGAAAACATCAAAAGTCACCCTAGAGACCAACACACTGCGGCACACAGTCTTACTGAAGACTTTCCCATCCTAATAGTGAAAGTGTATTGCCCTTGCTTTACAGTGGAGGAATGGACCCCAGAGGGGTTAAGTGACTTGCCCAAGTTTCATTACCAGTGAGCCAAACAGTGATTTATTCTAATACACTTTGTATTTTAGAGTAGTTTCAGCTCACAGAAAAGGAGGGTAATACTGAGTTCCAACATACTCCTTCCCAGTTTCCCCTAATTGTTAACATCTTATATCATTATGGCATATTTGTCACAAGTAAGGAATCAGCATTGGTACATTAACATTAACTTGATTTAAATTTTACTAGTTTCCCACTAATGTCCTTTTCCTGATCTAGGATATACCACATTACATTTGGTTGTCATGTCTCCGTAGCTCCTCTGCCCTGTTACAGTTGTTCCTGTGTGCCTTTTCTTTTATTTAATATTTTTAGTTGTAGATGGACAAAATACCTTCATTTTATTTATTTATGTGTATGTGGTGCTGAGGATCCAACCCAGTGCTTCATGTGTGAGGCGAGCACTCACCACTGAGCCACAACTCCAGCCCCAGTGTGCCTTTTTTTTTTTTTTAATTTTTTTTTTTAGTTGTTAATGGATCTTTATTTTATTCATTTATTATTTATATGTGGTGCTGAGGATCGAACCCAGTGCCTCACGCATGCTAGGCAAGCGCTCTACCGCTGAGCCCCAGCCCCAGCCCCAGCCCCCAGTGTGCCTTTTTTTTGAGGACCTTGACAGTTTTGAGCATTAGCAGATATTTTGTAGAATGTCCCTCAATTTGGTTTTCTTCTGATGCTTCTCTCATGGTTAGATTGGGATTAGAGGTTTGGAGGAAGAAGACCACAGAGGCAAAGTGCCTTCCTTATCATATCACATTGAAGGTATCAACAGGTTTTATCACTGTTGTTAACCTTGTTCACCCGGCCACAGTAGAGTATGCGAGCATCCCGTTGTAAAGTTATCCCTTCCCCCACTCCAATCTCCCCATACTCTAATCTTTAAATGCAAGTGAGGAAGAGGTGGGTGGGACCTAGAACAGGTAGAATGTAAGGTGGCAAAGGACACTTCGGGTAGAGGGAACTGGAAGGCAGGTGAGTGCAGGAACATTCTCAGAAGGTGACTTGGGGGCAAGATACTGGTGAATAGGGGGAAGAGAAGGTCGGGTAAGTGGCTAAGCCAAAACTGAGCCAAGCAGAGGGTTTGGGTTACTCTATCCACAGTGACAGCCACCTTTTCTAGGTCTTTCTTGGGATATTCAGGATACTGCTCAGGCTGTGAGAAGTGGAATTATTCTTGTGAATGACAAGCTGACTTTCAGCTTCCTCCTTCCCCATGGTGGTTGTACTTCCAGAGGCAGACGGGTGACCTAACTCAATCCATTTCCCCTTTCTTTCCTAGTATCAGACCCCAAATTTTGTCTAGTATAGTCATGTGCTCAGCTACCAGATTAATCTCCCAGCCTTCATTACAGTTAAGCCTGGCTATGTTACTGAGTTCTAGTCAATGAGTTGTACTTGGACATTGCTGAGTACCAATCAGAAAGTGCTTTAAAAGAGCCTCTTTTGGTCTTTTCTCCCTTCTACGTGCTTTCTGTCTGCATATGATGGCTATAACTCTAGTTGCCATCTTGGACCATGAGAAAACCTTCAAGATGAAAAGCCCATATTAAGGACAGTGAAATAGAAAGGTAGAAATAATTGGGGACCTTGATATCTATTATGCCACCCCTCGGCTAAACATCACCAGATCTCTCATGTGTGAATGTCTTAGTCTGCTCAGAAGGCCATAACAAAATACCACAGACTTGGTGGCTAAAACAAGCAAAATTAATTTTCTCATAGTTCTGGATGCTGCAAGTCTAAGATGAAGGTGCTATCAGTTTGGTTTCTGGTGAGCTCCCTTTTCCTGACTTGCAGATGGCCACCTTTTTATACTGTGTCTTCTCACCGCCTTTTCTCCATGTGCATACCAAGGGGGTGTGCTCTTGGATGGTTCTTCCTCTTATCAGGACACTAGTCCTATGACATTAAGGATCCAACTTGATGACCACACTCAACCTCTATTCCATCTTTATAGACTGTATTTCCAAATATAGTCAAATTAAGGGTTAGGGCTTCAACCTATGAATTGGAGGTGGGAAAGCACAGTTCAGTCCATAACAGCAATAAAACTGATACCTCTCTTACTTAAGCCATTATTATTTTGGTATCTGTTACTAACATGTACACACAATGCTTTAATGACAGGCCTCCAAAGTCCAAGAAACATCTTCTAAGGCTCCTACCCTGATGGCATTCTCAGCTGGAAGCCCAAAGGAAATACCTTTTTTAAAAATTTTTTTATTTTGGGGGTACCAGGGATTGAACTTGGGGGTACTCATCCACTGAGCCATATCCTCAGCCCTATTTTGTATTTTATTTAGAGACAGGGACTCACGGAGTTGCTTAGTGCCTCGCCACTGCTAAGGCTAGCTTTGAACTCTTGATCCTCCTCCTGCCTCAGCCTCCCGAGATGCTGGGATTATAGGCATGCGCCATTACACCTGGCCAAAGGAAATATCTTTTGATTCATTCAACTGTTAAACATTTCTTGCATATTTATTACATTAGACACTGGGCTATGTGCTAGGGGATACTACAATAAATAAATGTGGTCCTTGACTTCTAGGCACTTATAGTCGTTACTTAATTACTACTCTAAACTCATCTCCTGCCAAAAGACATTCCTGTAATGTAGTAAATAAAAGAGAAATGGAAATTCAAAAACATGGAAAGGAGGAATATCCAAATGCAAGCTCTGGAAGTTTATATACATATTGTGACTAAGCATTTAAATTGGTTTTGAGTTTCCTAGCAGCCATGGCAAAAAGCAAGATAGGGTGACTTAGTTCTTATTTTCTGAAAAAAGAATAAATCCCAATCATTCATGGTAGTCAAATATAAGCATTTTTTGACCAAATTCTTACTAATGATTGCCCTAAATTATGTGCATAGTTCACCATCACCCAGAGACTCATTCAATAAAGCCAGAGAGTTCCATGATTTGCACACATCATTTTAGTTTCCTATTCTGGAGCAGAGGTTTATTAAAGACCAAGTGTTCAGTTCAAGATGTATAGAGAAGGGGAACTGGCAAACTCAGAAAGTTCTGAAGCTTGGATGTCTTGGTGCATGATTTTAAGAATAAATAGCAAGAAGAGAGGACCCCAGAGAAAGGACAGAGTACATGGAATGACAAAACACTGAAAATGAAGTCAGTGTGATTCACCAGAAGAATTCCTTTCTGGTGTACCACAACAAGCAGCATCTTATGAAAGAAAGAGTATGGATTTGAATCCCTGCTCTGTTACTCTGCTATTTACTAGTGCTGTAATTTAGGAGGTGTTAGCAATTCAGAGCCTCAGTTTCCTCATGTGAAACAAAGATGATATGTACATCTTACATGATATCTCTGCCATGGTACTATAACAGTAACAACAACCTACATAAAGACTTTATCTGTGCCAGGTACTATATTGCTTACTTAAAATTAATTTTGTCATTTAATTTTCACCATAAACTAGATGCTATTGAAGAATTCAGAATCTGTTGGTTTCTCCCCCAAAACTATGCCAAGCCATGTCCTTCGATATTTTTGGATGGAATGTACCAGTCCTTTGGAGGCTCTTTGCCAGATCCACCCCATGAAAAGCAGCTGTACTGACACTCATTTCATAACCATCTGCAATTCTGAAAGTTTGCTGCAATTCTTTCAGACCTTTAACTCTTGGGCTTCCAATGAAAGTATGACAGACTCAAAGAAAATCCTTCTCTGAGGCTCTTTACAACTTCCATTTCTGGTGGGAAGAAAGACACTTAACTGGAGTACACTATCCAAAACACACTGACCAGGCTGCGAGGAGGGAAAAGTAGAAGTGAATGTTTGCCGGGTACAGAGTTTCAATATGGGAAGATTATCTGGAGATAGGGGTATAGCTGAGTGGTAGAATGTATGCCTAGCATGCATAAGGTCTTGGGTTTAACCCCAGCACCACACAAAAAAAAGAACAAAAGAAAAGAAAAAATTTCTGAAGATGAATGGGAGTGATGTGAATATACTTAATATCATTGAACTATATGCTTAAAATGGTTAAAATGATAAATTTCACAGTATGTTGTATTTTACCACAATACAAATAACAGTAATGAAGCCAGGCATAGTGGCACATGCCTGTAATGCCAGTAACTTGGGAAACTGAGGCAGGAGGATCACAAGTTTAAGGATAGCTTCAGCAGTCAGCAAGACCCTTAGCAACTTAGCAAGACTCTGTCTCAAAATAAAAAATAAAAAGGACTGGGGATGTAGTCTAGCGTTAAAGTGCCCCTGGGTTCAATCCCTAGTACAAAAATAATAACAATAGTAATGATAATAATAAATTAAAAATCCAGAGTGGTGAGGGGTATAAAAATATATATATACATATATATATATATATATATATAAATGGCAAGTATCTGAAAGAACTTAAGTGTTCTGTAGGCAAAATCCTGAAAGTCTCTGGATTATAGAATAGTGATAATAGAACCTGCTATTCATCAAGTTCATCATACTTAGGTACTTTACCTATATTATCTTTATTCTTCAGCAGGACCCTGCAAAGCATTCCTTGCTTAGAGGGGTCAGGTGATCAGCCCATGATCACATGGTTGGGAAGTGGTGGAGATGGGATATGAATCCACCTAATGTTCTTCCTTCCATACCATGCTGCCTTTTAATTACACATTGGATAAATGACTGGATTTAAAAACATTGAAGATTTCATTCAAGCCTAAGATTCCATTATAATGAACTGGGATATGGAGGGTAGGAGGTCCATTGGGAAGGCTCCCTCCCCTGCCAAGCAACCCATTCTGTTAAGAGAAAAATGGAAGACCTTTGAGATTAGAACCAGAAAAAATACCAGGTTGATGCTGCCAAGGGACTGCATCAGGGTACATGGACCACAACCAGCTCTGATGGCTGGGGAGGGAACCATCAGCCAACAGAGAACATAGCAAGCTCTAAATGCAGCAAGAGCTTCTGAAGGTATTTCTCTCTACATTGTAGTTACCACATCCCAAAAGAGAAATTCTGAAGAGAAATAGGAAGAACATGAAGCAGAGGAAGGATTAAAGATGAGTGGTAAGGTAGTGTTGAAGTCTACAGCTTCGGTTCAAATCCCAGAATTGGTAAGAGCAGACTCATAACCACCCTGATGGTGGAGTACAACCTTGTGACTACTTCTGGGGGCCCTCAGAAGGCCACTGACATCACCTTCTACTCTTCAGTGACTTCCCTCCCATTATAAAATTTGACTCTCCTTGAAAAAATGAATTTTGGGGAGCAGACTGACCCCGGCCCAACACACGGAGCAAGTGGAGCAGGTCGACCCAGCCCGACTTGCAGAGGAGATGGAGGAGGAGACCTAGCGCCCACAGGTGGAGAAGACCAACCCTCCCGCAGCCTCCATCTACCAACCTACAGCTGTCCTGGTCTACTTCCATCTACAAACAATAGCCAGGAACAAGAAGACCATCCCCAAGGTACCTGTAGGCTCGGTTACACCACAGGTGAGGTAATGGCAACCTGCAGGGACACTAAAAGATTACAGGGTAGAAACTGTAATACCTCAGATCATCATTGCTAAAAGGGAAGACACATAAACAACATGAGAAAACAAGGGAAGAAAATGCCCCAATCAAACCAAGATGCTACAATAATAGAATCCATTGACAGCACAGTAGATGAAATGTCAGAGGAGTTCAGAATGTACATAATTAAAATGATCTATAAAGCACAGAATAATATAAGAGAGCAATTACAGGCAACAATTGATCATTCCAACAAAGAGACAAGAGAGTAAATACAGGGAGCAAAAGATTACTGAAGAAAGAAAGTGATAGAGACTTTGAAAAAGAACCAAGCAGAAATCCTTTAAATGAAGGAAACAATAAACCAAATAAAAAATTCAATAGAAAGCATCACCAACAGACTAGATCACTTGGAAGATAGAACCTCAGACAATGAAGACAAAATATATAATCTTGAAAATAAAGTTGACCACACAATGAAGATGGTAAGAAACCATGAAAAGAACATCCAGGAATTATGGGATAACATGAAAAGATGTTATCTAGGAATTATTGGGACAGAGAAAGGCACAGAGGTAAAAACCAAAGGAATGCACAATCTCTTCAGTGAAATAATATCAGAAAATTTCCCAAACACAAAGAATGCATTGGAAAATCAAATACAAGAGGCTTACAGGACATCAAATGTACAAAACTACAACAGATCCATACCAAGGCACATTATAATGAAAATGCCTACCATACACAATAAGGATAGAATTTTAAAAGCTGCAAGAGAGAAGTAGCAGATTACATACAGGGGGAAACCAATTCAGATTTCAGCATACTTCCTGGAACAACATATACCAAGCTCTAAAAGAAAATGGGTGCCAACCAAGAATCTTACATTCAGCAAAATTTAAACTTCATATTTGATGATGAAATAAAAACCTTCCATGATAAACAAAAGTTAAAAGAATTTACAGCAAGAAAGCCTGCACTAGAGAGCATTCTTGGCAAAATACTCCACGAGGAGGAAAAGAAAAACAATGAAAATTGGCAAAGGGAGGAACTACACTAAAGGAAAAGCCAATCAAAGGAGAAACCAAGTCAAGTTAAAAAACAAAAATAAACTAAAATGAACAAGAATAAAAGCCATATTTCAATAATAACAATGAACATTAGTGGCCTAAACTCATCAATTAAAAAGACACAGACTGGCAGATTGAATTTAAAAAAGATTCAAATTGTGGAATTTACATGAATGTTGGCTCAGGGCTATGCCTACAATGGAGAAAAGGATTGCGTTAGGAATATCAGCTGAAGATAAAAATTGGTTATTGTGCTATCCAATGAATTTCTTATCCTTATTCCTCTATAGCTGTATAAGTAAGGCAATTATTTTTCTTCTTTCAAAATTTTTTCTTTTAGTTTTCTGTAATTTGGATATGAGATGACTAGGTATTACTTTACTTATTCATCTATTTATATTTGGTACTTATCCTACTTAATATTCTCTCAAAATCTGTGTTTTTTATCTCATCTTAGTTTTTGAAAAATTTTCTGATAGTTTTACTTCAAATATTTTTTCTGCTCTGTTTTCCTTTCTTCTCTTTGTATTCTAATTATGAGTGCTTTATTCTTTGATATTGTCCCAAAGTTCTTGGGTTGCTTTTATTTCCTTTGCATTTTTAAAAAATATTTTCTTAGTTGTTGTTGATGGATCTTTATTTTATTCATCTATTATTTATTTGTGGTGCTGAGGATCAAACCTAGTGCCTCATGCATGCTAGGCAAGCACTCTACAACTGAGCTACAGCCCCAGCCCCTCCTTTGTATTTTTGTCTGGGAAATTTTAATTAACTTATCATCAAGATCATGGTTTTTTTCCTTGGCCATAATTTAATTGATGGCATCAGAAGGCATTCTTCCTTTCTATTTCAGTATGTTTGATTCCTAGAATTTTGTTTTGATTCTTAAAGTTTCTGTTTTTCCTAAGATAATTTATAAGTTTTTGCACGCTGTATACTTTCTTCCCATTAAAGTATTTAACATATTAATCATAATTGCTTTAGTTTTTTTTTAACTTGGCAATTCAAACATGCATGATATGTTTGAGTCTGATTTTTATCTTCAGACTACATTTTAGCATGTCTTCTGGCCTGTCTTGTAATGTTTTGTTGAAAGCCAGGCATGTTTTATTGAATAATAAAAAATGAGGTAAACAGGCCATGGATAGGAGTATTTATTTTATCTGGTGAGGACATGTCTGGTGTTTAATGCTTGCTTGCAGCTAAAGGTACCAGAGGCTTTAAGTTTTTGTCATGTACTTTATTTTTTTTTTTTATCTCACTGTTTGAATTTCCTTAAACACTACTTCAAGGAGAAAGAATCTGTGTATTAAAACTCTTTCAGCTGTAACTGATTGTTATTATACCAGATCCTTGATGTTGTGCAGGTCAGATATGGGACAAAGGAGTTTTTTCTAATCTTCTCCAATCTTTAAGTGGGTCTATGACTGAGGACTACAACTTTCACAAGTGTTTCGTCAATGTGTACCACCCCTACTGGCATCTTTACTCTCGTCTCTGACTGCAATATTCCCAATATTTTTCTCTGAAACTTTGTCCTTAATTGACTTTATTTTTAATTCACAACCTAATTCTATCAGAGACATGATGTCTTCTTGGAATCTTCAGTGGGAAACTGGTAGGGTATCTGGAAGGAAAACTGTGGAACTGTGAGGGTTTCTCAAAGTCTACAGGACCCCGAGGTTTCCTTAATCTCAAATTAGCCCACATTGTGTCTCCAACCATTCTTCAAGATTATATATACAAGTTGACAGCTCTAGTAGTACAATGTTGGGTTCCAAAAATGTAATTTGATTTTCAGATATTTTTGTTACTGTAAGGATAAGATTGATGACTTTTGATTACTTAACATATCAAGGATGAAACATGAAGTCAGTTTCTAAATTTTAAAATAATGTTTAAAAACTTGTTTAATTTTATTCATTCTTTCATTTCTATACTCTTTTTTCCTTCTCTGATTTTCTTTCCATTTTATCATCCATTTTATTTGGGAAATACTTTTGTTGAATACAGAAATTCAATGTGATGAATTCTATTTCATATTTTTAACCTTATTCCTATATCTACGGTAGACTATTTTTAATTCCCTTATATAAAATAATTTATATCATTTTTATATATTGAGTAGTTTTATATATTGAATAGTTTATCAGACCTACATTGTATTGTTTCTATGCATTTTTATTTATTTTTTTGGTACTGGGGATTAAACTCAGGGGTACTCGACCACTAAGCCACATCCCCAGCCCTATTTTGTGTTTTATGTAGAGACAGGGTCTCACTGAGTTGCTTAGCGCCTTGCCATTGCTGAGGCTGGCTTTGAACTCACGATTCTCCTGTCTCAGCCTCCCTAAGCACTAGGATTACAGGCTTGAGCCACCGCACCCGGCTTCTATGCATTCTTTCTTAAACAATATACATAGATTCTACTGGATAATTAAAAACAAATAAATGAATGAATGAATGAATGAATGAATAAATAAAATTTTTTTTTAAAAAGTAACCTTCAGGGCTGGGGAAATAGCTCAGTGGTAAAGCACCTGCCTACCATGCATGAGGTCCTGGGTTCAATTCCCATCACCACATAAAAAATAAACAATAGGGGAAAAAAAAAAAAAAAGCTTACCAACCAAGAAAAGCCCAGGACCATACGGATTCTCAGCCACATTCTACAAGGCCTTCAAAGAAGAATTAATACCAATACTCCTCAAATTATTCTGTGAAACAGAAAGAGAGGGAACCCTTCCATGCTCATTCTATGAGGCTAGTATCACCCTGATTCAAAAACCAGACAAAAACACATCAAAGAAAGAAAACTTCAGACCAATATCCCTGATGAACATTGACGCGAAAATCCTCAATAAAATTCTGGCAAATTGTATGCAAAAACATATTAAAAAGATAGTGCACCATGATCAAGTGGGTTTCATTCCAGGTATGCAAGGTTGATTCAACATACAAAAATCAATAAATGTAATTCATCACATCAACAGACTTAAAGTCAAGAATCATATGATATCTCAATAGATGCTGAGAAAGCATTTGACAAAATATAGTACCTCTTCATGTTCAAAACATGAGAAAAACTAGGGATAGTAGGAACATACCTCAACATGGTAAAAATTATCTATGCAAAACCGAAGGCCAACATCATCCTCAACAGGGAAAAACTGGAAATATACCCCCTAAAAATGGGAACAAGACAGGGATGTCCTTCACCACTTTTATTCAACACAGTCCTTGAAACTCTAGCCAGAGTAGTTAGACAGACTGAAGAAATTAAAGGTATACGAATAGGAAAAGAAGAAGTTAAACTATCATTATTTGCCGGTGACATGATTCTTTACTTAGAGGATCCAAAAAATTCTACCAGAAAACTTCTAGAATTAATAAATAAATTTAGCAAAGTAGCAGGATATTAAAAAAAACAACAACCACCAAATAAACAAACTTGGGAATCAATTTAACAAAAGAGGTGAAAGACCTCTACAATGAAAACTACAGAACACTAAAAAAAGAAATTGAACAAGACCTTAGAAGATAGAAAGATCTCCCATGCTCTTGGATAGGCAGAATCAATATCATCAAAATGGCCATACTCCCAAAGCCCTATACACATTCAATGCAATCCCAATTAAAATCCCAACATCATTCCTCATAGAAATAGAAAAAGCCATCATGAAATTCATTTGGAAAAATAAGAGACCCAGGATAGCCAAAACAATCCTTAGCAAGAAGAGTGAGGCAGGAAGCATCACAATACCAGAACTTAAACTATATTACAAAGTTATAATAACAAAAATAACGTGGTATTGGCACCAAAATAGACATGTAGATCAACGGTACAAAGACACAGAGACAAAGCCACATAAATACAGTTATTCATACTAGACAAAGGTGCCAAAAACATACATTAGAGAAAAGACAGCCTCTTCAACAAATGGTGCTGGGAAAACTGGAAATCCATATGCAGCAAAATGAAACTAAACCTCTATCTCTCACCATGCACAAAATTCAACTCAAAGTGGATCAAAGACCTAGGAATTAGACCAGAGACTCTGAGCCTCACCGAGGAGAAAGTAGGCCCAAATCTCCATCACATCGGATTAGGCCCTGGCTTTCTTAATAAGACTCATAAAGCACAAGAAATAAAAGCAAGAATCAATAAATGGGATGGATTCAAACTAAAAAACTTCTTCTCAGTAAAAGAAACAATCAATGAGGTGAACAGAGAGCCTACATTCTGGGAGCAAATTTCTGCCACACATACATCCGATAGAGCACTGATCTCCAGGATATATAAAGAACTCAAAAAACTTAACACTATAAAAACAAACAACCCAATCAATAAATGGGCTAAGGAGCTGAACAGACACTTCTCAGTAGAAGATATACAATGAACCAACAAATATATGAAAAAATGTTCAACATCTCTAGTCATTAGAGAAATGCAAATCAAAACCACTCTGAAATTTCCTCGCATGCCAGTCAGAATGGCAGTTATCAAGAATACAAACAACAACAAGTGTTGATGAGGATGTGGAGGAAAAGGCACACTTATACATTGCTAGTGGGACTGAAAATTGGTGCAACCAATCTGGAAAGCAGTATGGAGATTCCTTAGAAAACTTGGAATGGAACCACCACGTGACCCAGCTATCTCACTCCTTGGTCTATACCCAAAGGACTTAAAAACAGCATACTACAGTGACACAGTCACTTCAATGTTTATAGCAGCTCAATTTACAATAACTATACTGTGGAAGCAACCTAGATGCCCTTCAATAGATGAATAGATAAAGAAACTGTGGTATATATACACAATGGAATATTACTCAGCATTAAGAGAATAAAGTTATGGCATCTGCAGGTAAATGGATGGAGTTAGAGAATATCATGCTAAGCAAGGTAAGCCAATCTCCAAAAACCAAAGGCCAACTGTTCTTTCTGATAAGTGGATACTGATCCATAATGTAAGAGGAGGCATGGGAAGAATGGAAAAACTTTGGTCAAAGGGGAGGGAAGGGAGAGGATGGAACATGGGGGCAGGAAAGATGGTAGAATGCAATGGACAACAATGCCCTAGTTTCATGTATGACTGCACATATGGAGTAACTCTATATTGTGTACAACCAGAGCAGTGAAAAGTTGTGCTCCATCTGTGTACAATGAATCAAAATGCATTCTACTGTCGTGTAAATCTAATTAGAATAAATTAAAAAAATAGATTTTGGAAATGCCCTTAAGTCTAACTGAGAATCATAAGCATCCAGATAACAAAGGCATTAGGCTAGAATTAAGGGATGGGTGCAGGGAAATGGTTTTCTGTAATGTTGGCTGTTGATCAGAAATTCCTAGACATTGATTCTACTTTTTTTCACTAGACAAAGATGCAGATGTGCTGACCATGACTTTGCTTCAAAAAGCAGGAGAACTTTTTGTTGGACGGAAGCTTGTAAACACTTTCTTAAAAGAATACATAGAATTTGTTGTAAACTTTTCAAGACTGATGAGCAAGACTTGAGTAAAAGAGACCTGTGATGCAGCAATAAGTGGTGATTCCTGAATGCAACAGGACTCTACTAGGCATGGACAGTGCCATCAGCAGCTGCCTGCTCCATTATGGAAGTAGGGGTCTGCAAAGGTGAAGCTGAGATTCCCCTTATCTACTCCTATCCTGCCTGTACTCCTTGTTCCCAATAGGTACTTACATAATTGATTAATTTAGTCCAAAACTCCATGTAATTTTACAAAGGGTGTGTGTGTGTGTGTGTGTGTGTGTGTGTGTGTGTGTGTGTTCACAGTCTCTCCACCACCCCACAGATTCTTGCTGCATTTCTCTCATTTTCCTTCAAGAGTTTCCTCTCTAAGCTCAAGGTGGGACTCATTGTATGAGCTACAAGGCTGCCCTGTGCCAGAGGTGGGAGCCACTTTCTGAGAAGGGCCCTTGGAATTCTGAGTCGGGCCGTGACTGGCAGCATGGCCATGTGGATCCAGTGGGAGTCAGCTGCTCCACTCCACACAACGCGCTTGGCTGTCGCCTGCTCACTTCGAGTGGAGGATCCAGCACTTATTTTAGGACCTTATAAATAATACATTTTGTCATCTTGATTCTTCAAGGCCTTCTTTTAAGCTATTTTTTCCTCTTTGGGAAAACCACTTTTACTCTACGAGACAGTTGCTCATAAATCAAGAGGAGTTCCAAGTGACCAAAGCCTGACTTCCTGACTTCAGAAGCAGGCAGCACTGAACCTGAATAGTCAAAGAAGCTGGATCTTAGCAAGGTGCGATAGCTCACACCTGTAATCTCAGCTACTCGAAAAGCTGGCAAGACAATTACAAGTTTGAGGTTGGCCTGGGCGATTTAGCAAGACCCTGTCTCAAAATTTTAAAAAATATATATTTTTTTCAAAGTGCCAGGGATATAGCTCAGAGGTAAAGTGTTTGCCTAGTTTGTATGAGGCCCTGGGTTCAATCCTTAGTATGGTGGGGGCAAGAGGGGTGTCATAGTTCAAGAAAAATTAAAACCTCCCTTATTCCTTAATGTCTGACCAGAAAATTCTAGCCTATGAGCCTTAAGTACCACACTCAATCACTGTCTGCCTAAGAGTCCATACAGGCTCATTATGCTCAGTAAAATGTGGAGGGTTCTTTCCATCTTTAAAATGGGATGAGGTTTCCTGGCATAGAAAGTGGCCCAAGCATCTGCCTCATTTTTGATCCTTTTGTTCCTTCCAGCTCCCAAGGGAAGATCCATTTGACCCTTGAAAAAGTGTCACATTTCTTTCCCCTTCATGATCATGAACCACTGAAGGAGTGAGTGCTTCCCAGCTAAAACAGCACAAAGAAACCAAGTAGTACAGTAGATACAGCCCTGAGCTTGGAATCAGACAGACAAGGGCTTGAACCCTGGCTCCACTATTTGTTATGTGATGTTTGGCAAATTTCTTAATCTCCCTGGACATCAGTGTCCTAATCCATAAATAGTCTCTCTCAAATTTCAATGTGCATATGAATTGCTAAGGAACAAGTTAAATCAGAGATTCTGACTCAGCAAGTCTCAGGTCCCCAAGATTCTGCATTTCTAATTAGTGCCTGCCAAGGCCACTGGTGTAGGGACCACCTCTGGAGCAGAAAACACAAGGATGGGTAGAGTACTTGTAAGTTATGAAAGACTATGCTAGCTTGAGGTCTGATTCAAATAACCTTTCTAAAACAAAGAAGGCCATTCTTTTACAACTCAACTTAGACCAAGTATTAATCCTGGGTTCTTTTTTTTTTTTTTTTTTTTTTTTAAATATTTTTTAGTTATACATGGACACAGTGTCTTTATTTGGTTTACTTGTTTTTATGTGGTGCTGAGGATCGAACCCAGTGCCTCACACGTACGACGCAAACGCTCTGCCACTGAGCCACAACCTCAGCCCCAATCCTGGGTTCTTTTTAGGTAAGCAAAATGATGATTATTTATCTAAACAAGGGCTGGGGACAACCAATTGTCAATAATCCACCCCCTGCATCCCTTAAAAAAAAAAAAAAAACAATAAAACACAAAAATTTCTCCTATCAACTGGATAATGTAAAAAGCAAACATTCAAAAAAAAAAAAAAAATCCCCAACAGAATGTACAACAGCTTCAGATTAAAATTTTGAGAGGTAACCATGTAAACCACATCCTTCCTAAAAAGATAACTGTTTTAATCTCAAGTGTGCATGACTAAAGTTACATGTTGACTTAGAATGTGTAAGCAGATTTTGGTAGGTTGAAGAAGAAGAAAAAAAGCTAAGAACACTGAGTTCCTGATATGCTTTGATGGGGTGAAGGGGAGGAAATTAAGGAGAGAAATTCAATAGAATGGAAGCAGTAGCCAGTGATAAGGACTACAAAGGAGGCTTTCCTTCTTGGAACAATCCTAGGCTTCAGGGCAACCTTCTTGGGTAACAACTTTCCTGAAAGTCCCAGAGAGAATAGGTTCCTACTCTTGTCACCAAAGCACTAACACCCACCCCCATGTCCACCCTGGGACAAATGCTTACCATCCCATATTGAACACTCATATCCATCTCCAAGCCCTTGAGGTCAGGGACCATAGCTTATTAATCTCTATCTTCTCAATCTGGCACAGTATCCTGGCACATGACAGGTGTTTAAGAAATGACACTGACTGTGTGCAGGAGGTGGAGGACATTAAAGATGATGCTTAGTGACCTCTCTTCAGGGCTTATCTTTCCTGGAGGTATTCTTTCACTAGATAAACATATACTTTTCAAGTGTGAGCTCTCAGCAACCCTTTCCAAACCAATTTTTAGTGCATTTTAGCCTGAAAAATGCTTAAACTTTCTTGATTCAAAGACTGTAAACTTTAATAATAATAATAATAATAATAATAATAATAATAATAATAATAAATATACCTTTAGCATTTTTTCATGTTCTTTTCTATTTTCAAAGAAAATTAAATACACAATTTCCCTATTTTCAAACAAGGAAATTCAGACCTAAAGTCTCAGATTTTAGGTAAATAAGAACTACTTGTCAAAAATAAGAATTCATTTTTAGGTAAGCAAAATAATGATTATTTATATAATAAAATAACAAGGACTAGGGACAACTAGTTGTCAAATAATCCCCCCTACTACCGCTTATCTTTCATCTTATCAGATCACAATGGAAAGAAACTAGAAATCAACAGTAAGAAAGACTACAGAAATTATACAAACACACAGAGATTGAAAAAACCCTAAATAGACCAACAACAAGTATTGGGATTGAAGCAGTAATAATTTTAAAATTTCTCAACAAAGAAAAGCCCATAACTAGACAGATTCACTGCTGAATTTAATCAGACTTTTAAAAAGATAATACCAGTTTTTCTCAAACTATTCCATAAAACAGAAAGGAAAGAAACCCTTCCAAGCACATTAAAAAGATCATACACTACACTCAAGTTGGTTTCATTTCAGGGATGCAGGGATGGTTCAAATTATGCAAATCAATAAACAAAATATAGCACATATGTAGACTCAAGGATAAAAGTCACAATTGTCTTAATAGATGCAGAAAAAGTCTTTGATAAAATTCAACATCAACATTGCTTCATGATAAAAGCCCTGAATAAATTAGGCACAGAAAGATCATACATCAACATAATTAAGGCTATATATGACTAACATATGGCCAACATCATATTGAATGGGAAAAACTGAAAGTATTTCTTCTAAGGTCAAGAACAAGACAAGGGTGTCCACCTCACTACCATTATTTAATATAGTACTTAAAATTTTACGCAGAGTAATTAGGCAAGAGAAAGAAATATAAGGGATAAAAATAGGAAAGAAGGAAGTCAAATTATATCTGCTTGCAGATGATATGATTCTACACTTCGGAACCCCAAATACCACCAAAAGACTGTTAGGATAAACAAATACAGTAAAGTGGGCAAATCAAAATCAATACACAAGCCTGACACAGTGGAGCAGCTCAGGAGGCTGAGGCAGGAGGATCACAAGTTCAAAGCCAGCCTCAGCAAAAGTGAGGTGCTAAGCAATTCAGTGAGACTCTGTCTCTAAATAAAATACAAAATATGGCTCAGTGGTTGAGTGCTTGAGTTCAATCTCCAGTGCCCTCCTCCCCCCGAAAAAACCCCAAATAAATAAAATCAACATACAAAAATCAGTTGCTTTTCTATACAAAAATAATGAACTCATTGAGAAAGAAATCAAGAAACCAAGCCGGGTGCAGTGGTGCATGCCTGTAATCCCAGCAGCTCGGGAGGCTAAGGCAGGAGAACCGTGAGTTCAAAGCCAGCCTCAGCAACTTAGTGAGACCCTAAGCAACTCAGCAAGATTGTCTCTAAATAAAATACAAAAATGGGCTGGGGATGTGGCTCAGTGGTTAAGTGCCCCCAGATTCAATCCCTGGTACCAAAAAAAAAAAAAGCAATCCAAGCAATCCCATTAATAACAGGCTCAATGACAACAAAATACCTAAGGATAAATCTAACAAAGGAAGGAAAAGACTTCTATAATGAAAATTATAAAACACTGAAGAAATCAAAGAAGACACTAGAGGATGGAAAGTCCTCCCATGTTCATGGAGTTGGAGAACTAACTTTGTTAAAAATGGCCATACTACTGACAACAATGTATAGAACCAATGCAATTCCCATCAAAATACCAATGATACCCTCCACAGAACTATAAAAAATTTATATGAAAGCACAAAGAACTCCATATAGATAAAGCAATCCTAAGCAAAAATAGCAGTGCCAGAAGAATCACAATAACTGATTTCAAAATATACTACAGAGCCATAGTAACAAAAACAGCATGATACTGGCATAAAAACAAACACATAGACCAATGAAAAGAACAGAGGACCCAGAAATAAACCCACACATCCACAGCCAACTGATTCTCGATAAAGGTGCCAAAAACATATGTTGGAGAAAGACAGCATCTTCAACAAATGGTGCTGGGAAAACAGGATATCCACATGCAGAATACCAAAACAAGACCCCTATCTCTCACCCTATATAAAAATCATCTCAAACTGGATCAAAAATCTTAATGTAAGACCTGAAACTTTGAAAACAACTAGAAGAAAACAGGGGAAATACTTCAAGATATTGGCATAAGCAACAATTTCCTGAATAGTATTCCAATAGCTCAGGAAACAAAAGCAAGACTTGACAAATGAAATACATGAAATTAGAAAACCTCTACAGCAAAGGAAAAAATCTACAGAGGGAAGAGACAATGTACAGAATGAAAGAAAATTTTTGTCAGCTGTTCATTAGACAGAGGATTGATATCTAGAATATATGAACTCAAAAAACCTAATCAAAGAACAAGCAAGCCAATCAAAAAATGGGTAAACTTCTCAAAAGAAGCAGCACAAGTGGCCAACAGATATATGAAAAAATGTTCAATATCTTTAGCCCTCAGGAAATTGCATGCCAAAACTACATTGAGATTCCATTTTATCTCAGAGTGGCTATTATTAAAACAAACAAACAAACTTGTGAGGATGTGTAGTAAAAGGAACCTGTATACACTGTTGGTAGGAATGTAAATTGGCATAGCTACTATGGAAAAACTAAAATTAGAACTACCATATGATACAGCTATACCACTCCTGGGTATTTATCAGAAGGAAATGAAGTCGGCATACAAAAGAGATACTTCTATACCCATTGTTATAGTTTGGATATGAGATGTCCCCTAACAAAACCTCATATGGCAATGCAGAAATGTTCTAAGGTGAGAACTGTAATCTAATCAATGGGTTGATCCATTTGATGGATTAATAATTTGAGCAGATTACTGGGTATTAATTACAGGCAAGTGGGGCATGTGTTTCAGTCAGCTTTTGTGCTTCTGTGATTAAAATACCTAACAAGAACAACTTAGAGGAGGAAAAGTTTATTTGGTTTCAGAGGTCTCAGTTCATAGATGGCCAACTCCGTTGCTCTGAACCCAAGTGACACAGCACATCATGGGGGAAGGGCCTGGCGGAGGAAACCTGTTCAGCTCATAGCAGGGTCAGGAAGTAGGAATGGGGAAGGGGCCACAGGGAAAATGCACTCTTCCAGGGCAGCCCTCAGTGACCCACTTCCTCCAGCCACACCCCACCTACCTACAGTTACCACTCAGTCCATTCAAATTAGGATGGACTCATTAGGTCATAGCTGTCATAATCTAATCACTTTACCTCTGAATATTTCTGCATTAACAGGGGCTTTTGCGGGGATACCTTATATCTAGACAATAATAGCATGGCTAGAGGAGGTGTCATGAGGCTGTGCCTTTGGGGATTATATTTTGTCCCTGGCTCCCCACTTGCTCTTCTGCTTTCTGGTTGCCATAAACTCAGCAGTTTTCCTCTGCCATATCCTTCAACCATGATATTCTGCCTCACTTCAGGCCCAGAGCAATACAGTTGGCCAACTATGGACTGAACCCATGTTGTTCTTGCCAGGTATTTTGATCACAATGATGGAAAGCTGACTATACTCATGTTTATTGCAGCACTATTCACAATAGCCAAGATTACAGATAGCCAAAATTATAGCCTAGATACATGCCAACAGATGAATGGATAAAAATAAGTATGGTATATATACATAATAAAATATTATTCAGCCATAAAGAAGAACGAAATCATGTCATATGGATGGAACTGGAGGACATCACATTAAGTGAAATAAGCTAGACACAGAAAGACAAGTATTGCATGTTTTCTCTAATATGTGGAAACAAAACAAAACAAAACCCCTGATATTCAGGAGGAACCATTAGGAAAGTAGAAGAGGCCCAGGATCATGGTTAGGGAAGCAGAGGGGAGAGCAAAAAAGGGAGAGGGTAGAAAGAGGGTGGAGATGATCAAATCATGAAATATGCATATACAGCAATGTCACAGTGAAATGTATTAATAAGTATAATAAATATGCATTAATAATTCCCAAAAACATATCTGATAACTTAAAAAATACCAATTTTTGGCCCTTCTGTCCAGAGGTTCTGATTTAATAGATATAAGACAGAGCCCAGAAATCTGCATTTTAGTTCTCCCCAGGTGATTCCAAGGCAGATGGTCTACAGGCCTGGGGCAAGGTCTGCAGTGATTAAAAGTCCAATCCAGCATCCTCCCTCAGGCTGGATGCCTGGCCTATCCTGGACTCAGCATGAGGTGGAGGTCCTCTAAAGGCTATGGTTCCAAACCTAGAGTCATGGGTTGGCGGCGGGGCGGGGGGCGGGGGTTGTGTGTCACATGTACAGCACTTTCACAGGGCCTTGTGGGAAACTCAAAACCAGGGACACTCAGATGATGGTGGTTGTGCAAGATCCCATGCACAAAACCATGAAGCTAGGATAGTGGCTGGTATACGATCAAGTTTCTGAGGACCTAAGACCTGGAACGCTAGATTCTGGAAAGGGCCCAGGCCCTCTAGGCAAGAGTAACAACAATTTGAAAGAAGCTCAACTTAGGAACTAGTGAAGGTCTTTCATGTATTTATTTTGGATTTTTTCCTTTCTTTCCCACTGCTTACCAAATAGAACCAAATGGAGCTGGACACCGTAGAGCATACCTGTAATCCCACCAATTCTGGAAGCTGAGGCAGAAAGATCCCAAGTTTAAGGCTAGCCTCAACAATTTAGCAAAATTCTGTCTCAAAATAAAAAATAAAAGGAGCTGGGGATATGGCTCATGGTAAAGCACCTCTAGGTTAAATCCCAGGATGAAAAATAAAGAACTAAATGGGACAATTCAGTAAAGAACAGTAACCACAGAGACAATACAAGTGGACTCCTCTCTCCTGGCTGCCTTCCACATCCAAGTCCCCACTCACTGGACCTCCGTGTTCTCTCCCACCAGCCCCTTCCTTTTCATCTCACTGACAACATCCTAATTAATGACCTCTCATATTACATTTCATCTATACCGTAAAAGGCTTTCAAGACTCTCCCTGACTCTCACCTTTCCTCTTCCCTCAACCAACCTCCCCAAGAAAGTCTCATTAATCTTCCCAGAATATAGATCTTATCACATGGTATAAAAAGGCCACTGGATTTGAAGGCAGAAGATTTGCTTCAGTCTCTTGCTATAGTACTCATGTACTAGCTAGCTAACCTTGTGCTAGTAATTTTCTCTCCGGGGATTCGTTCTTTATGTGTGAGACAGAATGCAGGACGAGGTTATATCCAAAGCCCTTTCCAACCCTAGAATTTTGACATGCTCTGCTTAAGATCTATCAGTGATATCTTATTGCCTATAGAATTAAATATATTAAGTATCTGGAACATTGAGGAGGAAGCCTTCTGTCAGTTTCTGGCCCCAACTTTTGTTAAAGCATTAGTCAACTTAGTGAAACTTAAGTATTCCCATTTCTCTCACCATCCTAGGGAGATTTTTGCTTACTCAATATTTTTGCCATTATTTCACCTTAGAAAAGCTACTCTACCTATCTTCCTGTGTGTATAATCTCTATGTATTTCAAAGTCCAAAACACACAAAGCTCCTTTAGTTTTGCCCTTTGTGTTTCTAGCCTGAAAACGAGCTCTTTTTCCTGACTCCTCCAGTATCCCTCCCAGGTGAACCCCAGAGTGCCCCACAGGTCTGGTCCAAACAACCTGTTGTCAGCTCCATGAAGGCAGGGCCCGTGTGTATGAGGCAAAGGGTTCTGCACAGAGAAAAGTCTGACAAGTATTTGTTGAAAAATTGTCAGAAGGAGGATGATCCTATTTGAGTTAGGTTCTGCATTTCACTGGCAGCCAACACAAAAAGTGTCACACAATGGACAAATAGTTTATGGTCTTGCAAAAGAAGGAATACAAATTTCTGTTGTAGCAAACAACTGTTTCTCAAAATTAACCCCAAGAATGCAAGCCATAAAAAGATATCACCTTCATGAGCATGCTGCTCTTGAAGGCCTCGGATGATTCTCACTGCCAATAACATGTTGGGTGAGGTGCTTGACTGGGGGTTTATGGCCACAGTGGGTTAGTCTGAATTCTGACTCCATAAGGTTGTGGCAAAAAGCAGACTTTCTACCTGTTGAGATAGGTTGTAAGGAGATCTCCTTGGATCACTGCTAACCCTGGATCTTTTTTATTTTTTTTATTTTTTTAGTTGTAGATGGACACAATGTCTTTATGTTATTGCTTTGTACGTGGTGCTGAGGATCGAACCCAGGGCCTCACGCATGCAAGGCAAGCGCTCTACCGCTGAGCTACAATCCCAGCCCCCTAACCCTGGATCTTGACTGCATCAGTTTATTCTCTGTCCATCTGGGTCACCGTCAAATATGTATACATGTTTTATCTCCCAGACTAGACTGTCAGTTTCTGCCTGGAAGAATCTGTATCTTGTACATCTTCCTGTCTCCTTCATGCCTAATACAAAGCCCTGCTCATAGCAGATGTCAATAAATGTTCTCTGGATGGATGCTCAAATTTAGAACAAATTGACTCAAATCCCAATTAAAATCTCTAGTCAGGAAGACAAGATTTAATTCATTTTTTTTTTCCTACAAAAAGGGCAATCTTGCTGTTTAATATAACCTAATACATTTTCTTCACAACTCTGAGACAGACGCAGGTTCTGTTTTTAGAAGGCATATCTGAGATGTAAAGCAATACTTGATTTTTATATTTTATTCTGATTAAATTTGAGGCGTATCAGAAATGAGTGGTAACTTGGTTTTCTCTGAACTATTCTATTCACCATACTAGGATTGTAGCACAGCAGAGTATGACGGACCTTGAAGACCAGCCAGATTGTTGCACAGCAGAGACAACTAAAGAATTCAGATTAGGACCCAGGTTGGATGACTGACTGGTTGGTTGAAGAGCTGATTAATTTATTTTCATTGTTCATTTATGCAGCCAATCACTGAACACATGTGCATGTGCTGGGGGCCAGTGACTACAGAGCTGATAAAAACAATCACATTCAACAATGAAGTCACAACTAATGGTTACTTCTGATTCCTGGGTCCAGGACATTTTTTTCTTCTTTAAAGGGACTCAACTGCTTCTTCAAAAGAGCTTCCTGAGGAAAACAATGTCTGTTGGATAAGAAGGTCTTGCACTTCCTGGAGTTCTACACTTCCCTATAGGTCAAGGGCATCTATTAGAGGGTTTCTGGACTGAGCTTCCTTAAAAATCTTGTACTGTCTGCCTTAGTACTGTCTCCTTTAAATTCACAGTCATATCACACTCAGACACAAGTCTCTATGACTAAACTGTTACTTGTCCTTTCAGCCCATGGCTGCTTTCCCCATAATAGCAGGATATTTCTCATTGCTCTCTGCTATGTCTTACACACTGTAGGCAATGTATAGCTGTAACCACTGAGACAATCATCTCTCTTTAAACACATTTACACACTCATATTCTTTTGGAAATGCCAAATAGGCCTCATTGTATGTCAATTACCCTTCTGACTGGAAGTGACTACCTGGAGTGCTGTGTTGGGAATGTTTCTGAGACTGAATCCAGACTCAGTAGGAACAGGGGATTTGATTACTTAGCATCATATGGGCAGCCATTTTCTTTCCATTAACTAGACCCTGACTTTAATACTTCTGATTCCTGGATGACTAAGGGATATACCACACAAAGTCCTTCACAGTGCAGTCAACAATCTTACACTCCAGTCTATGACTCCTCTGCTATAGTCTGGATCTGAAATGTCTCCCAAGACCAATGTGTTAAGGATTTGGACCCAGCACGTGGAGCTATCAGGAGGAGGAAGTTAAATCACTGGGGGTGTGCCCTGGAGGGTGGACCCACCCTTCTCTCTCTTGCTACAGAGCCAATCAGTTGTAGACTGAAACCTCTGAAACTATGAGTCAAAATAAACCTTTTCTCCTTATAAGTGGAGAAAGCTGACTAACATCCCCAACACATACTCTATAGCCCTCCTACCAAATCTCCTTCTGGGGCTTAGTTTCTCTATGAAGAGTTTCCTTGCCTCTTTTATTCCTCCCCTTCAAGTTCCTTCCTTGCCACTGAATTCTTCTATCCAGCAGAATACCAGGCACAGGTAAGGCACTTACTGAAGAACTATGGAATGAATGAATTCTTTGAAAAATCTCTCCCCTTTTCACTTCTCCAAGCTGTCTTTTAGAGGTACAATAACTAGTCCCTATCTATAGTCTTTCAAATTTATAGAGGTACATCCTAGCAAACAGGTCTGTTACCTCCTAAGTCCACCCACTACCAGGAGATGCTCTCCTGTTCTTCTTCATCCCACATTTCAGTTGAGGAAGTGAAACTAGGTGTTACTTTGATCTACCCTAACTGGGTACTGACTAGATTGAACAGAATGGACTATTTAATCTAATCTTTCACTGAGCCCTACTGTCTTAACTCCAACATAATCACAAATTTTGCACTTCTTTTATCTGTCATAACCCAAACCAGGCCACTGTCAACCTTTCTGAACAGTTACAACAGCCACCTAATGGGCATCTCAACTTCATTTTTTATATTTTATAATCCATTCTCTACTTAGCTATTTAGTTTTTTAAAAAAGATCACATCAATCCCCTGTTTACAACTGGTTAGTAGCTTCCTAATGATTCTAGAGAAAAAATTCTAAACCTCTCTGTAGCCTCCTGTGCCCAATGCATCCAGCTCTTGCTTATCTCTGACCTTATCACCATTTTCCCTTTGGTACACTGTATTCCAGTCATGTGGTCTCCATATTCCTCCTTTAATGGCCCAAACCTCTTAGTTTTTGCTCTCATTGCTTCTGTCCTGGAATGCTTTTGTCTCAGCTTCTCATTTGAGATGTGCTATGGTGTGAATGTATCCCCCAGGAAACGTGTATTAGAAACTTAACCCCCAGTGCAACAGTGTTGGGAGGTGTAGCCTAATAGGAGGTATTTAGGTCACAAGGGCTCCACCTTCATGAATGGATTAATGTCCATTATAAAAGGGCTTGAGGATACAAATTCAGTCTCTTGTCCTGTCACCCTCTCTGGCTTTCCACCATGGGATGACATAGCAAGAAGGCCTTCACCAGATGCCAGCCCCTCGAGCCTTCAGAACTGCAAGAAAATAAATTTCTGTTTATGATAAATTATCGAGTCTTGGGTACTCTGTTATAGTAGCATAGAACAGACTAAGACAAGATCTTAGCTCAAAATGTCACCTCTTCAGGGAGCCCTTTCTTGACCATCCTGTCTGAAGTATACAAAGCAACTCCCAGTTACTCTCTATCCTAGAGCCTCATTTATTTTATGGCACTGAAAATCTGAAATTACCTTACTGATTTATATGGTTGTTTTTGTTATTTACTTCTCATACTAGAATGTGGGTTCCTTGAGCATTTCGTGCAAGACAGACCTATTTGAGAGTAAGTGCTAAATAAATCTTTACTGAAAGCTGAATGAATAAACGTTTCTGAGGATTCCCAAATATGGGGCTACTTTTCCCCATGATGCATTCACACTCCCCTTAAATATTAAATCATAGTAAACATGAGAGTATGACACCAGAAGCCAGATCTGGGTTGAGGTCACTTTAATATATGGTTCCTCATGAAACAGTATAACAAAATCAAAGGGTCCAGGGCAACATGTGAAAATAAGGGCAAGAACATGTATTTGCCTTAGAAAAAGTCAGGAAAGGGGAAAGTTTGATGGCTAGAGAGGCCAGGGTGGGCTTTAGTGTTTTAGAACACAGTGTTGGAGCAAATGTCAGGGATGTGATGCAGCAAGCCAGAAGGATGATTGCTTCCTGAACTGACATAAGGTTAAACAGGCAGCATCTGATAGAGAGCTCAGACGAGACACTTGAAGTGACCTCTGGGGTGTGCATGAGGGTGAGCATGATGGAGAAAGCTGTGGAAAAGACAGATGACTTCAGCTTCTAAATGTATTTGGTGGGATGCAGTGGGAAGACCACTAGGTTGGGAGTCAGAAGAGATGAAAGAAAGAAAATAAGCATAGGCTGAGGACCTCCTTCTTGCCAGGTTCGGTGCTGGGCAGCTAACATATATCACCTCATTCGGTCCTTACCATCACTCTCCCAGGGAGCAACTCATATTCTCATTTTATGGAGAAACTGATACTCAGATAGGAAAAGTTACTTTAGTGCTCTGACTTTCAGGATGTTTATCTATAACAGATAATAATAAAACCACTTTCACAGGTCTGGTGTGACAATGCAGTAAGATATGGTACAGACCACCTATGCTATGCAAGGTTCTTTGCAAATTTTACTGTTATTAATATTAATAATCCCAGAAGTTTGGGAGGCTGTGGCAGGAGGATTCCAGCCTCAGCAATTTAGCAAGACCCTGAGCAACTTAGCAAGACACTATCTTAAAATTTAAAAAAAATAAAAAATAAAAAGGGCTAGGAATGTGGCTCAGTGGTTGAGTGCCCCGGGTTTAATTCCTGGTGTGTGTGTGTGTAAATAATCATATATAACATTAGTAAGTAGGTGGCACAAGGTGACACAGCTCATGAAGGTCATAGATGGGATGCAAACGCTGAATGGTGTTTTCACCATGTCAGGCCACCTCTTAGAAGACAAGGATTTGAAAAACAGCTCTGCCAATAATTAGCTGCATGACCACAGACAAACTGTTGTACTTGTGCAGCCATGTTCTCTTAATCTGAATACTGGGGCTGAGAACCTCATATTAAAGCCCACAAGGATGTGGACACAGAAAATAAATGGCAAACATGAATCTGCATTGTGTGTGCAGATGGGAACTGTGACAACTATGGTGAATACCCTGAATAGGGGCAAGGGTTTTCAGGTGACATATGAAGTCAGAGCCTTTGCTCAGGGTGTCAAGGATTTTGCAGGCAGCCAGTGGCCTCTAGTTTACAGTGGCTGTGTCAGCCCCAACAAAAGGCTAGTCTCTATCTTGCTAATGCTTGCTCCCCTGGAAAATAAAAACAGTGTGAACCTCCTAAGACACAGAAATGTGCTTTAGGATTTTATCCAACATCTAGAAAAATAATTGCTCATAAAATCAGCTTTAGGAAAGGGATGACATAAAAAGGACACAGAATTCTCCCGAGGGTCAGATTGTAAGCAACACGCCATTCTTGGCAGACGCCATTCTTGAAAGTACGTCTCTGCAATGAGGACTGTGTTCTTCAGGGAAACCTAAGCTGGGTGGGCTGTTTGCTGATAGTCAGTCAGTCCTCAGGCAGAAACAAGACAGTTTGTCCTAGCCATTCTAGGCTGCCAGTGAGTTGATGCAGGCTTTGCATTTGTGCTCTGGGGAGTCACAAATGTTTTCCCAGTGCAGAGCATGTACACACAAGTCATACACACATGCTACACAGCTGCCAGCCAATCAATGACACTATGGGCTTCTCCTCTCCTTACATGCTGGGGTTCTAGTTGCAAAACTTAACTCTCATTTGAACCTCACACACACAAAATCCTGCAAGGTGTTATAAACCTGATTTTATAGACTGGACAAAGGAAATTCAAAGAGAAATTTGCTGGAGTCACATAGCTAGGAGAGATGGAGCTGGAATTTAGCCTAGGTCCTTCTGACTTCACGGACACATCAGTTCTTTGCAGATTTGCCTAGGCAGACTTACTTTTCAAGATGAAAAGCAAAACCAAGAATCAATCCATCCAACCTAGGCAGGAGTCCCCGTATCTCACCTGGCACATACTCCTGTAGCCTCTGCAGGAATACCTGCCCTAACAGGGGTCACCCACCATCTGCTCCAGTTGTAAAAAGTTCTTTGTTCCACTGACACAGGGAATGTCAGCTTCTCCTGAGTGCCTAAATTGGCACAAACATTTTCTTCCTTCTCTATATTGCACTTTAAATATACTACATGACTTTTAAAGGGCCACCATGCTCCCTCTCATGATGGCAATTGCTATTCTGAATTCATGTGGTTTGAGTTTAGATTTTCACAAGGCAAATATTCTTAGAGCATGCATCTCTTCCATGTGGGTACTCACAGATCCTATCACATGGTGCCAGGGCTAGATGAGTCATTCCACTGCCTAGCTCCCTCCATGTCCACTGGTCCAGTTCTTCTGGGTCATTCTGTAGGACACAAAGCTGGCTCTAATACTTCTTTCACCCTCACCTGCTCATCTGGACACACAGAGATGTTTTTAGGCAACAAACCAGAACATATGGCATGGGGGAGGGGGCTCTAGACTTCCTGGCTGAGCTCTGTTCAAAGTGGAGAACTAGTACTGATGTAGTTGCTGTTTAGGATGACTCTGGAAAAGAGAGACCCCTAGGAACAGACTGAGGAGTCACAGCTGTAGCAGGAGCCCCTGATAAACCAACCCTTTGTATTCAAGGACATGTCACCTTGATAAAAGTTAATAGCTCAGCGTCCTGCAGATCTAATATTTAGAGAAAGGGCAGTATTCTGCTTGGTTTCTCTCAGATCATAAGAATAGCAATGCCAGATGGATTCTGAGGATCACTTCCCAAAGAACCAGGAGTCCTTTCTTAACATTGCTCCTGCCACATAGTAGATAGTGAATATTGTAATTAATCATTTAATAAAGTACACACATCAGACACAAATACCTCACTCACAAATTTGGATAAAACATCTTGACATGTATCAATATCTGAATTTTTCCCTGAAAAGGTGAACCCCCTCCTCAGACTGTTTGTACATGGTCCTTAGGCTGAATTCTCCCATGGCATCACTTTTCAGGTTGTTCTGGTAAAAAAGAGAACCACAAGGGGTGGAAAGCAAATCATGAGTCCTCAGACCAATTAGATTAAACAATCCTGACTCACACAGGGGCTGGATCTGGGCCAGACTACTCAAAAGCATTCCATACTTGGACACAGAATATCTTTACCTGAATGTCTAAAAGGTACCTAAGTACAGTGCATTCGAATTCTTATCAAGATCTTTCTACTCAAACCTAGTCACCTTCCATGTTTTACTTTTTTATTTTAAAGAAGAAAATGGAAAGACCATAATACACTCATGCATCTAGAAACCTGTGGGTTGTCTTCATACTTTCTATTTCTTCACAGTTATTTATATCCAACCCATCATCAAGTCACCCCAATTTTGTTTTCAAATCATGTTTTCCTTTTCATCTCTGCTGTCACTACTCTAGCCCTGTCCAGAATCTTTTTGTTTTACTGGGATTAACGAAAAGCAACCTCTTAACTGGCTTCCCCACACCAACTCTTGCACTTTCCATCCATTGTTAAGGCTACTGTAGGAGAGATCTCTTATATTCAAATTGAGCACAGTGCTCTTCAGATGTGTAACACACACACACACACACACACACACACACACACACACTTCCACTCTAAATCCTTCAATGATTCCCATGAAAAGTCTTTAACAAGGCCTACAAGGCCCTGCCCTCTCTAGCTTTTCCTCTGCACTCAAGTCATACTGACCACTCAGTTCTGACAGTACTAAGCTGCTGCTCACCCACAGAGGCCATATTGGTTCACTCTACCCACTCCCTTTCCCTTATTAATTCCAAGTGATCCTTATGCTCTCTACTCAGATGTCAATTCCTTTGAAAAGCTGTCCTTGATCACCTGAAGTAGGTCAGGTCCCCTATTATATATTCTCTCATGGCACCTTATCCTTTTCATGGCATTTATCCTAGTTTGTAGTTTTACATGACTATTTCACATATATCTGAATAATATCTGATTTTCCCCAGAAGACTGTTGAGGGCAAGGATCCCTGAGGTTAGGAATCACTTCTGCATTATCATCACAGTATCTTTAGCTTTTAGCACAAGGCCTGACATATGGGTAGTAGTCAGTCAATAAAAATCTG
This sequence comes from Geosciurus inauris, assembly GCA_004024805.1. Taxonomy (NCBI): domain Eukaryota; kingdom Metazoa; phylum Chordata; class Mammalia; order Rodentia; family Sciuridae; genus Geosciurus; species Geosciurus inauris. Next base: position 167,955 of record PVHX01001290.1, read on the forward strand.
TTGAATGTTTGGGCCTATTTTTTCTTCTATTAGGCGTTGGGTCTCTGGTCTGATTCCCAAGTCCTTGATCCACTTTGAGTTGAATTTTGTGCATGGTGAGAGATAGGGGTTTAGTTTCATTTTGCTGCATATGGATTTCCAGTTTTCCCAGCACCATTTGTTGAAGAGGCTGTCTTTTCTCCAGTGTACGTGTTTGGCTCCTTTGTCTAGTGTTGGGGGCAGGCTCTCTGGGCCCCGGAGCTGCCCCGCCCTTTCAAGATGGCGACCTGGCTATGTGCCAGAAACTTGCAGTAAACAGGTGGACAACTTAAGGAAGTGCATAGCATTGGCTGGCAGTAACGTCACTGTGCATGCTTGGCTCGTGGGCAATGCCTGCTCTGATACACGCCTGTATTCTGCTCATGCATTCCCCTCGTGCTTGATAATGCTATTCCTTCTGATTGGTTGTAACTCTGCTCTGTAATACTTCCTGCTGGATGAAAAGGATAAAGAAGGAGGCTGGGGGGAAGAACAGGAAAGAACAAAAGAGAACCTAGGAAGGCAAGAAGAGCGCTCAACAAAAATAAAGATTGCTTTCTGAGAACAACGGCGTGATTATTGTCTCCTGCCGGCGGGCGACAATAGTCTAGTATAAGATAAGTGCATTTAAGTGGGTTTGTCTCTGTGTCTTCTGTTCTTTATACCATTGGTCTACATGTCTATTTTGGTGCCATAGATTCCTAATCCATGCCATTGGATTAGGACCTTACTTCCTTAACAAGACTCCTATAGCACAAGAAGTAAAATCAAGAATCAATAAATGGGATGGATTCAAACTAAAAAGCTTCTTCTCAGAAAAAGAAATAATCAATGAAGTGAACAGAGAGCTGACATTCTGGGAACAAATCTTTGCCACACACACATCTGATAGAGCACTCATCTCCAGGATATATAAAGAACTCAAAAAACTTAACACCAAAAAAACAAACAACCCAATCAATAAATGGGCCACAGACCTGAACAGAAACTTCACAGAAGAAGATATACAATCCATCAACAGATATATGAAAAAATGTTCAGTATCTCTAGCAATCAGAGAAATGCAAATCAAAACTACCCTAAGATTTCATCTCACACCAATCAGAATGGCAATTATCAAGAATACAAACAACAATAAGTGTTGGCGAGGTTGTGGGAAAAAAGGCACACTCATACATTGCTGGTGGAACTGCAAACTGGTACAACCAATCTGGAAAGCAGTATGGAGATTCCTTAGAAAACTTGGAATGGAACCACCACTTGACCCAGCTATCCCACTCCTGGGTCTATACCCAGAAGACTTAAAAACAGCATACTACAGTGATGCAACCACTTCAATGTTTATAGCAGCTCAATTCACAATAGCTAAACTGTGGAACCAACCTAGATGCCCTTCAACAGATGAAATGGATAAAGAAACTGTGGTATATATACACAATGGAATATTACTCAGCAATAAGAGAATAAAATTATGGCATTTGCAGGTAACTGGATGGAGTTGGAGAATATCATGCTAAGTGAAGTAAGCCAATCTCAGAAAACCAAATGCCAAATGTACTCATTGATACGTGGATGCTGATCCATAAAGGGGGGAAGGACACGGGAACAATGGAGGAACTCTGTTCAGGGGTGGAAGGGGGGAGGGGGTATGGGGACAGTAAAGGTGGTGGAATATGATGGTCATCATAGCCCTAGCATTATGTATGACTGCATGTATGTTGTGATTCTAAATCACTTATAACCAGAGAAATGAAATGTTATCCTCCATTTGTGTACAATGAATCAAATTGCACTCTGATATCATGTAAACCTAAATAGAACAAATAAATTAAAATATGAAAAAAAATCTGTTGAATGAACACACAAAATGCAGCTTTTCTTTGAGTTGTTAAAACCACTTCTGAGGTTCTCCAGAGTCTGCCTCTCTCCAACCCTCTCATATCTACTATAGTGGCCTCTAGACGATGAGATCATGACACTGCCATTCCTATAGTCTGGATCTGGAGTGTCTCCCAAAGGTCATGTGTTAAATGCTTGGTTGCCAGTGCTGGTACTTTTGGAAGATAGTGGAACCTTTAAGACATGGGGCCTGGAGGAAGAAAGTTAGGTTAACTGGGGGGAAGCCCCTGAAGGGCTGCCATGAGGTAAGCAGCTGCTGTGTTCTATCATGTGCTTCCATATGATATGCTACTTCAAAAACAGGCCCAAAAGCCATAAGGCCAACTAAACATGGACTGAAACCTCTGAAACCACAAACCAAAATAAACCTTTCCTCCTTTTAGGTTGATTAGATCAGGGATTTTCTTATAGTAATAGAAAGCTGACTAACATAGCCATCATTGCCATCATCACCACAGTTACATTTACTGAGGATTTTTTCACCATGCATTAGGAACTATGCCAAGTACCATACTTGTGGTATTCACTTGATCCTCACAGTACTATGAGTTATATATTATTAACCCTATATTTTGATTTAGAAAACAAAGACTTAGGGAGGATTTGCTAACATAGAAGGGCCAGGATCTGAACTATGGTTGAACTCTAAAGTCTACAGTCTTAATCATAAAGCACTTACCTATAAAATGGGCTAACAATACCTACTCATGGTGACATCATAAGGATTCAAGCACAGTTGGCACTCAGGGTGGCTGTTATTATTATTATGGTGCTGGAGGCACTGTGGGGAAGGTTAGCCATTTTGCTCAGAAGAAAACTAATCTGGCTGCCCTTCTGAGGCTAAAACAGCTGGGCCTGGTTTGCAAAAGAGAATTTTATGAAAAGCAACATGCTGTGGCAGTTCCAACACTGAGTGCATGGAGAAGGGAGTTATTACAAAACCACTGCAAAGATCTCTAGCCCTGGCAATGAACACTTCATAATGAACTTGGGTTTCTCACAGCAAGCCCAGACATCAGGCCTGTTTGGGGAACCCAAATTTACAATAGTTCCTTGAATTTTCTTTTGCTATTTTTCTTTTGCCTTCCCTATAGTATATATTAACAAACGGAACACACCACATTTAGAATCAGGAAATAATTTGAATTCTCATGTGCCCAGGGTGAAGCAGGTGGGAAATCTATTCAGGTGCCTAGGCCTCAGAGCCCCAGTATTCAGGAAGCCAGAAGATGACAATAGACCATATTGTCATTTTCTGTGTCTTATCTTGGGAATAATCCATTCTTCTGGGTCTCCTTCCCTCCTTTTTCTGTCATTCACCACTGAGAATATAGAAGACAAAATATTTGAGTTCCTACTTTTACACTCATGTTTTCCTATAGTAAATTAATCAATGAGTTCCAACAATAATCTTTAGAGGCAGGGCCTATTATCCTTAAAGGGATTAAATGACTTGGGATAAATTCTTACATTAAGAGGTAGAGTGAGATTCAAACCTGTTGTATTAGGTTCCAAAATCTGTACTTTCCATCCACCATAGCAGAAGAGATTCATAATGACTGAACCTTCAGGACCAATTATGGAAATGACTTGCATGTGTATAAGTGGTAGTGAAGCCATGAAAGCCCATTTGTTCCCTCTTTCCTTCCATCTCCTCTTTGTTAGCTGAGCACTTCCAGACATTGCCAGACATTGCACTGGATGTCAGTGATACAAAGATGGGTGTGATGTGGCTCTTGCTTCTGAGAGGCTCACAGTTTAGTGAGGGGAGCTTTCTAGGGAAAAAAAGGACAAGAGACAATCAGGAAACTAACTAAGAGAGAGGAGGTAGAAGATCCTGAAATGTCAGAACCAAAAGCATTCTTGGAAGACAACTACTCAAAACCTGGCTGCATCACCTGGAATCACCTGGAGAATTATTAGAACTGAAAACTTCTATGCACCCAATTCCCAATTCCAATTATCCAAAATGACTTGCTAGAACTGACTCATAGGCCAACTGACTGAAATCACTGATCCAGTCTCTTCAGTTTTCAGGTATGAGAGCAGAGTGGCACAAAGGGGAAGTGACAGCCCAAGGACACATAAGGAGGAGTCAATTCTTCACTCGGATATTCAGCTTACAGTCAAGTGACTACAAATCATTGTTTAAAAATTAAAATGATTTTAAACAGGTGTGGTGGGGCACACCTATTATCTCAGCAACACAGGAGGCAGGAAGATCTCAAGTTCAAGCCCAGTCTTGGCAATTTAGTAAGACCCTGTCTCAAAATAAAAAATAAAAAGGGCTGAGGATGTAGTTCAGAGGTAACACATTCCTGGGTTTAATTCCCAGTACTTTCCCACAACGGAATGATTTTGTTATGATTACATATATATTTTTAAGTATACATATGACATTTTACATACATGAGATTGGGTAGTTAAGGACAATGTTACATGTCTACTAGAAAATTATTTTTATGAAAGTAAAGTGCAGAGAATAACAAATCGATTAAGGAAACTAAAATTATATATGGATCTATTGACTGAATTTGGGTATTCATAATCAAGGACAGTCTTCTCAATCTCTCCTACCTCTGACCACTTCCTTCCCAGGTATTCTCTGCAGAGCAGAAAACTTTATTAATTAATCAAGGACAATGTTTCAAGGTGCTGGTGCCCAGATGTGAATGAGAGAAGAAACGAGCAAAAGACAAACAGGCACTTTAGAATCTGCTAAAGCTTTGCTCTCCCCGTAGCAATTTCCCCACCCAGAGTGGAAATGTCCTGGTCACTAAAAACATGACGGGCCTCCTGCTGCCAACTCCTCTGCAATGAACTAACTCAATATCCTTGCCTGATACCAGAAAATTCCTGTCCTTCCAGCTTCAGATTCCTTTCATTGGCTACATATAGAAGACAGACAAGAGTCAGAGGTAAAAAGAAGCTCTAATGGGCGTTGAGTGGGGGCAGGTCCTTCCGCAGGTCCTCTGTGATCTCACTGTGCAGTTTCTCACCAGCCCCTTCCACCAAGTCTCCTGCTTTTGCAGTTTCACTGTGGTATGCCTCTGTATCTGCTTATTTATTTGAGAACTCTGGCAGCAAATTCTATGTTCTCTGTTTCAACGTCTTCACATCCATCTTTTTGGCAGTCTTGGCAAGATGGATTTCAACCTTATTTACCTTCTGGGGCTCAGCTATCACAGCCTCTTCTCAGATGCAGGAAGGAGACAAAGAAGCATGGTCAGATGTAGGTAGGCAAGACGCAGGAGAGCTCATTGACAGAGAAGCCCCAGGCAGCAAGGGTTTTAAGAGGCTCATCAGCTATGCTATTGGGGAGCAGCCCTGGGAGGACAGAGGTGAGATGGCTCAGCTGACCAGCCTCCCCATCTTGGCCTTGTCACTGATAAGCTGGACAGGGAACACCCTTTTTTAGCTCCACTTTTCTAATTTGTAAGTGACGAAATCAAACTAGCTTGTGTCCATGGATTCCATCCCTATTCTGAAATTTGAGATTTTCATTTTTCTCTTGTTGGCACTGGACACAAATAACAAAGATTGACACTATGACTCAATAATAAATGTTTATAATCCAGAACCATATACACTGAAACCTTAGAGACAGAAGAAATTGGTCATCCCATTCTCTTTCCTACTCATTTGATTATAAGTAAACTCAGGTCCAGAGAGGGACCATAAGTTCTGTGAGGGCAGGAACTATCTTGTTAATTGCATGCCTGGCACACTTTCAAAAATGTCTGTTGAACGAATGAATGAATACTTTTCCCCAAAGTCACCCAGCCTGGGGAAGGGGAAATATCCTCACTCCTTCCCTAGAGGTAGGGAGCAGACAAGATAGAAGCTTCAGGCTGCTTCTGGCCCCTGAAGGAATAGTGCTCTCCAGCTAGAGAGCCAGAACAGAGCCAGGAACAAATTCTCAAGGTTGGTGGTGCCAGCGGCACTTGGCCACAAAGTGGGCTTCTACTAGAGTCCTCCATGCTGTGCATAATGAATCACAATGTGTCAATTACTGCATTCTGTTAACAAGTTCCTATCTGCCTATGCATGGCCAATGCATGCCCTGCAATTTGTCACAGATCTGCAGTTAATATGAGGCAGAGCAAGTGGGCACAGGATTTTAAAGCATTTCAGGCCCAGGAAAATCAGGTGGTTAGTTTGGTTTTGTCAACTACTGGCCTCAGTGATCAGGTAGCAGGATGCAGGGATGTTCTGTCTCCTCTCTGGGGAAAGGGTCTGTGACTTGGGCATCCTTTCCTAGCCTGACACAGGAAAATTCACAGAGAAAGCCACTGTTGTATTCCTTTCTCTGAAGTATTGAATAAAATGGGGCAGAGGCAGAGTAGTAATTTTAAAAATCACCTCAAGCATGATTAATGTAGCATGATCATATAGTCACGGACACTGAAGTCACACAGGATTCAAAATTCAGCTCCACTATACTACATGATCTTGAGTAATCTCTTAATTTTTTGCAACTCCATTCCCACATTGGCAAAACCAGAATAGTTATAACCACCCAGCAGAGTTATTACAAGGATTAAATGAGATAATGCATAGCAAACACTGAACAGGGGCTGACATTCAACACATGAGCCTCCTACTGTGTTAGAGATGTTTTCTGAAGGCATTCTAATCTTTTGAGGAAGACCAGGGCCAAGACCCCAGGCAAACTCAGACAAGACCCTTTGTGTCTTAGATGTATGTGTGGACCATCCTCCCAGAGGTTCCACAGTGCATATTACAACTGCAGTCATGTGAGGATGTCAGACTTGCCCTCCTCACATCACATTGGCTACGTGAGAAGTCAGGAAGCATCCCGGTGTGAGGGGAGGCTGTTCATTTCTCAGGCAGCACCGCTGCAGCCCCTGACCTACTTTCTTACTAAAAATAGCCCTTCTTAGGTCACTGCTGCAAATTGAATTCCACTGCTTCACTGCACCCTGTAAGCAGGTGGGTGGGCGCCAAAGCACATTTGGTGATCCAGAGCTCTGCCTGCCTGGTGCACTGCTGCCCACCAAGGATGCTAATCTTTCATGCCTGACCAGAGGGCAGGGCATGTTTGTACACAGCAAAGGCTGGCCCTGATGGGATGCCTCTTTTGGGGGTTGGGGGTGGCAAGGGGCAGTGAGGGAGATTTGAATTCTGACAGAACTTAACTGAAATATGGGCACCACTGTATTCTTGTTATTTGACCTCAAGAAAACCACAATTTTTTTTGCCTCAATTTCTTATCTGTAAAATGGAGATAATAAAACTGACCTTAATGTATTGTACAGATTTAAAATGCTGTATAAAAGTGGTCCTTGTCACATGGTGCTCAATAATGAAACTAATATGGTTGTCCTCCCTTGTCTGGCCTGCTAGTTCTATAATGCTGTCATGCTGAAGGCTCTTACAGGAGGGGCAGCAAAGGACAGGAGATCAAACCAGAAATCAGAAACGGGTTGGAGATGCAGCTCAGTGGTATAGCACTTGTCTAGCATGTGTGAGGCCCTTGGTTGGATCCCCAGCACTGCAACAAAACAAAACCAAAAATCAAACCAAACCAACCAAAATCTAGAAAGACTGAAAGCTGAAAGGACCTTAGAAGTATTTAGGACAAAGGTTCTTAGACATACACTCCTGTAATCCTATTTACTCAGGAGGCTGATAAAGGAAGATCACAAGTTCAAGATCAGTCTAGGTAACTTAGTGAGACTGTCTCAATAAACAATAAAATAGGGCCAGGGATGTAGCTTAGTGGTAGAGTGTTCTGGGATTCAATCCCCAATATTGCAAATAAATAAATAAATAAATAAATAAATAAATACTCAGTCAACATGTATTGAGTACCTATTATATTCCAGGCCTTTGCTAAGTATTGGGAATTTGGTTATCATGTGCTTCAGACCCTCCAGAAGCTCCCAGTCTATGCCAGAGACAAAAATAGTTAAGAAGACTACAACACAATACAAATGTGTTAGAGCCAGGTTATAAAGCACACATGAGCAGGGATGAAGGAACAATTGATTGCATCTAGGAAGGCAGAGAAATCTACAGAGCTAAACTGGAAGAGGAGGTGTGTACACCTATTGGATAAGGAGGCAAGGGCATTTCAGAAGGACTGAATGGGACATATAAAAGCATACAGAGGTAAAAGATAGTTATCAGAAAACATCTTTAATGTCACCACACTGAGTCACCATATACTGTAAATAGTAATAGCACAAAGAAAACTTTGTGTAAGGGGTTGAAGCCAGATGACAAAGGATCTGAATAACATCAATAATGCTGCCTATACTGGGGAGTATGATTCTTCCCAGTACTTTCTTCATATGTGGCATCTTATTTTTGTTTGTACATGACCAATACTATCACTTAGCAATGCAATATTACTTAATAAATACAAAAAAATTAGTCAAGCAGATGAGATATAATTTATTCAACCCCAAATACTGGATAAATGTAGGTAACTCCTAATTTTATTAAGGTATAAAAACACTATCATGGACATCTTTAAAGCTTTTCCCACATTTATTTTCCTTCTTTGCTTCCTTTCTTTCCTTTTTTCTTTTATTTGTGGTGCTAGGAATCAAATTCAGGGCCTCCACCACATTAGGCAAACACTCGACCACTGAGCTATAGCCCCAGTCCAGCTTTATCCACATTTCATGTCTTTCTTTAGAAGAGAATTCCAGGATATGAATTAATAAATGAAAGTGACTAGATATCTTCAAGGCTCCTGATAATAGCTCCAAAGGGTTTTCCAAAAGTGGCCCAATTGTTTTTTTATAAATGAGGAAGTTAAGGTCCAAAGAGGTTACATGACTTACCAAATCATAAAGTTGAACAGGGGAAGAACCAGTCCAGTGCTAAAAATCTAATTCCCAGGCCAGTGCTCTTTCTTCTGGAATGACATCTATTTCAACAAATGCCTCTGATCATTTTGAACTCTATGTATTTTAAGGTAGAAATGTACTTAAGTAGATGAGAGCACTATGTGTGTATCTACATGCACACATGGAGTTTTAGAGGTGAGTCTATTTTTCCATCCTTATCATGTATGTGTACTACTACACCAATGGCAGTTTCTGTTCTAGCTAAGCATATCTTATACTGTCTTACCCCTACACCTTTAATCCTAAATGAAATGTTGCCTGTTCTCATGTTCAATTTCTACGCATATTTTTTAAAACCTGACCTACATGATACTAAAAGTATTTCCACACTGTGGACATTTACTATCAATAAATCCACATATGATATTTATTTTAATGCTCTGCAGTATCTCTTGTATTGGTGTAAAATTAAGTTTCACCTACAGAACAGAAGCTATATCAGGCTTCTGTTATTAGAAAGGGATAAAATAAATCCCCCAATCCTTAAAGCTAATCAGGATAGGTTTACTTCAAAAAGACACTTCTAGAGTTTGAGGGGCTCAAGACAGGTCAATTCAATGCCTTAAAATATCTACAGTAGCAGGCATCTTGGTAGGTCAAAAAGTATGCTGGACTAGGAGACAATAATCATAACTTCCACGTGCTGAGGATCTGTCAAACCAGGTACAATGCTAATTTAGAAAAGAATCCTTAAAATAAGCCCCATTTAAATTACCCCTGCTTTTTTATTTATTTACTCTTTGAGGGCATAGCTGAGAATTGAACTCAAGGCCTCATGCATGCTAAGCACACTATCACTGAACCTCTCAACCCCTAAAATCATCCCTATTTTACAGATGAGAAATCTTGAGACCTGAGAGATTGTAGAAGTTGCACAAAGTCAACACTATTAGTAGGTGGCAAAACTAGGAATTAGACCCATATCCTTCTCACTAAAAAAAAATCATCTGTTTTTTCTGCTTTACTACACTACATCTCAGCAAATGTCAATTTCAGTTCTAGCTCTGCTACTATCATATATGACCCCAATAGGACATTTGTGCTCTCTGAATCATAGCTTCCTCACTTATAAGACAGGGATAATTATCTTCTTGTACTGCCCCTTATGCTCCACACACCTACACTCACAGTGCTGTTACCATGGTTAAGTGATATAATGGGTGTAAAGACCAAGACAGATGTAGGATTGTTACAAGAGTCCTGAACATCACAACTGGTCCTTCTGAAGATGACTGGACACCCTGCCAAGATCCTCTCTCATTTAAGGAGAACTTAATTATACTCACTAGACAGCCCTTCTAGCATCAGAAAGTGAATGGCTGCAATGCATTTCTTAATGACTCTGAGTAAGACCTGATACCAAGAGCTTAACTTTCTGAGAAAAATCCATTAACCAAAATACTGCATTCCTGAGCACTCTGGGGAATCAAGACTCTCCAGAATATTTTTCTGCTCTGTCACTCATTGTATGCATTTGTATACCCAGTCACCCTCATCTTTCACTAGCGGCTTGTTTCTAGAAAAGCAGGATCCAGTAGAAGGGATGATGGGCTTGAATTCTATCATCAAGGGGTCAGTTACAAGGGGATTTGGGGGATTTATTCCAGTTTTCCAGGGGCTTCTGGTGAAATGCCAGACCTGGGCTCTAGTTCAGATTCTGAACTAGAATTGACTAGTTGTGTAACATTGGGTAAGGTACTTGACCTCTCAGCCTGTTTCCTTTTACATAAAATAGGAATAATACCTATCTTACACTAATTAGTTAACCTCCCTGGTCCAGTATTTCTTCTGTCCTAAAATCAACATCATAATTACCATGTATATGTAATTTATCACATGCAAGCCCTGGGCTGAGGACTTTACATGTATTCTGTCACTCATCCTTACGGTCCTATGACATGGCTACTATTATCTCCAGTTAAAAGATCAGGAAACATGCATGCAGAAGAAAGAGTTCAGTAATGTGCCCCATGGCTCTTATGTTATAGAGTCAGGATTCAAACCCTAGTCTCTCTAATTTGAAACTCATGCATGTAACCACTAAACCTTATTCCAGAGAGCTGTTTCAAGGAAGAAATTAACTAACATTTATTATTATAATATGCCTCCTGGGTGACTGGTAGTGTGCAACCCTCTTCTCTAAGACACATGGTACAAAAAAGGCTCTATAGAGCCCAAGCACCCAAGGCCACTCTATGGCTATGGGCTCTGTGTGAGTGTTGTACATTTTAGGAAGAAAGGACTGACTGGTCCTGGGCAAGGTGGGGTGGGGGGATTTACTGCCATGCTCCTCAGATTCACAAAAACAACCAAACTGTGAACATGGGCTGGGTTTATGAATGAAATTCCTCCCAAGTTTTAAAAGTCAGAGAGTTGAAGGCGATTTAGCAGTGAGAGAGAACCCTGCTGAAGGCTGGAGTAAAACACTCACATTCACACATTATCACAGATTTCCTGGAGCTGATGGTATCCAAGGTGACTGAGCTGCACACTAATGAGAAAAAGATGTGACTGAGGAGGCAGGACTACATGACCCCCAACTCCTACTGCTTACACAGGAAGGATGAAGGGACACAGAAAAAAACCACATTTTTAAGCCTTAGGCTGGACTGAACTAAAAATAGAACTGTGATTCAAATGTCTATTACCAAGTTCTCTGCCTTTGCATTCTGGAAACCAGGTTGTTTCTCCCTTCATCAAATACATCCCCAAGGTGCTCATTCCCACAGCCCAGAGGCACAGGAAAGTAAGAATTACTGAGAGTCTAACGAGTGCCTGGCACCATGCTGGGACCTCACACCCAAGGTCCCACCTGAGCTGTACAACAACCTGAGGGCAGGGGGTACGTTTTACAAAGGAGGGAACTGAGACCCAGTAAGATGAAATGACATGACTAAGGTCACTCAGCTAGGAAGCAAATGAACTCAGGTGAGTGACTCTATAACCCAGGCTCTCTCAAATACATATGCCTGCTACAAAGAAGTGGAGCTTTATTTTCAGCTTAAGAAAGTGATGAAAGTAACACTGCTATCCAATTTACCTTATGGCTTTGGGAAGGACTCAGCAGAGCAGCCATTTGAATGATTCACTCCTGTGACTGACAAGACTTCTCTTGGTTACAGCTTCGGCAGCTGCTCAATCTGCTACTCCCTACCCTGCCCCCTCCAGTTGGCTCAGGGAGGTACAATTATTTATGTAAGAATTTCAGTGGCCTCCTGCCTCAAGGCATGATTATCATAGCTTTTTAAGTGACTGAAGGGGTCATAAATCATAATAAAGGCCAAAAGGAGTCAGGGTCAGAGAAGATAACAGGAGAAAGGATACTCTAAAAGCAGAGAAGTGGGGCCAAATGCAATACCATAGCTCCCACAATGTACAAAAACCCTTCCCTAACAATTTCTTCACCTGATCTTCATGTCACCCTGGGAGATAGAAGTCAATATCTCCATTTTATAAGTGAAGAATGTGAGGGTCAGAAAGGTCTGTGGTCCAAGGTTAGACAGGAGCTGGGATAAGAAACTAAGTCTCCTCATTCCCACCAAAGGGCTTGTTTCAACCCACTCACAAGAGAGAATGAGGACAGAAATCTGTAAGAACTATCAGGAAAAGAACTCTGTAGTCTTGCTCCCTGTACACAAGGCCAAAGAGGGGAAGGTGTCTGTGACCACATGAGAGAAAGGCAGCACAGAGCATGAAGCTGTGGGCCTGGAAATCAGAACATTTAAAAATCCTTAGATATCAACTAATCATGTGATCCTGGGCAAGTCACCTAATCTCTCTGCTTTGATCTCCTTTGTAATATGTAGGTAACAATATCTGCATTATATGGTTGTTGTAATGATTAAGTAGGGATAAAAAACAAACAAAAACACCCACCACCGTACACACACAGTGCCTGGAACTTAAGGTGAACACTTAATAAGTGTTAGCTGTCATTGTTTTCATCATCACCATGATAAAGTTGCTGGCACATAGAAGTGCTCAGAAAGCTGGGCCTGGTGGCACATGCCTATAATTCCAGCAGCTCAGGAGGATTGCAAATTTGAGGCCAACCTGGACAATTTAGCTAGACTCTATCTCAAAAAATAAAAACCAGGTCTGGGAATGCAGTTCAGTGGTAAAATGCCCCTGGGTTCACTCCTCAGTACATGCGCACACACATGCACACACACAGAACAAAAAAAGGAAGGAAGAAAGGATGTGTTCAGCAAATGTTCGTTCCCCTTGTCCTTTCCTCTGTTCCCTTGCTCCCATACCTCCCAAGGCACCAAGCTCCTTCTGGTTATCTGTAAACCTAATGAGAGGAAGTCTCAGGATGGAAATCAGGGGAACAGAGTGCTTCCTCTCAGGCAGCCCAACTGGGCTGGCCTTATTTACTAAGGCATTGAATACTACAGACACTAATCACACTTTGTGCCATGTGCTTTCAAGTCCCTCCCCAGAAATCAGCAATTCCATCTTGGTTTTCCCTCAGGGAGAAAAAAACCTTAATATGTATGGGGCTCCTATGGAGAAACTTGCCATTGTAATGGCTTCTTGACATTTAGGGAGATGGCATTTGGGATGGGTCTACCCAGCAAAAGGTGGGCAAGAAAGCAGTCTTTGCCCTGAACCAAATTCCTGTAGTAGTAGGAATAACTATCAAAAAGACACATTGATGTAACATTCTCCAAGGCATCACAATACTCCACTGTATAGCATGGTCACTTGGCAGAAACACTACCCACCTATCTGCGAAGAAAAAACTGTAATTAAATAGCTCTGCATCACTAACCTTTCTCTACAGAAACAACTCCCTGACCACTCTGCAGAGCTAAGTCTCCACTTTAACCAGGTGGTTCTATTTAGATGTTCCATAGGCATCACAAATTTAGCTATATTGTAAAATACGTTTATCATCTTACCCCAAATCTGCTCTTTCCTCTCTCCATGTGTTTCCCTTACCAATTATGACACATTTATCTCATCTGCCAAGCAGAAAATTATATGCCATATCCTTGATCCTGTCCATTCTTCCCCATCCCTTCTCAACCCTATTCAGATTAAGCCACTTAATCCTGACAAGCTGAGCTCTTTTAAATCTCTTCCTTACTTTCTATCTGCCGCCACTGCACTAAGTCAGGTTCTCATGGTATCTCCCTGGAGACAATATTCTACTCTGGTCTCCCTACTTGCCTCTTTACTTCCAGATTCCCTCCCCATCACCTTGACTTTCATCCTGCCCGCAGAATTAATTTTCTTAAAATACAGGTTGGATCATGTGACGGTCAGTTTTATATGCCAATTTGTATGTACTTTTTTTTTTTTAAGTCCTTGGGATCGAACCGACAGCCTTGTACCTGCTAGGCAAGCATTGAGCTACATCCCTGGCCCTATTATAAAACTTTATTTTGAGACAGGGTCTTGATAAACTACTCAGGCTGGCCTGGAACTTCTTGTCCTCAGCCTCCAGAGTAGGAGGGATTACAGAGAAATGCCACCATACCCAACTGTACTATGATTAAAAACAAACAATAATTTATAGATGTGGCTGCACAGGTTTCATTTTGTTTTGTTCTCATTACTGAGGATTGAACCCAGCGCATTCTACCACTGATCTATGTACATCTTCGGCCTATGTTTGGTTTTTGTTTTATTTTGAGACAGGGTCTTACTAAATTGGAGAGCTGCCCTGAAACTTGCAATCCTCCTGCCTCAGCCTCCTGAGTTGCTGGTATTACAGATGTGCGTCACCATGCCCAATACTGCAAAAGTATTTTGTAGATGTGATTGACACCTACAATCAGTTGACTATGCAAAAAAACAAATAAACAAACAAAACATACTGGATAATCTGGTGGGCCTGATCCAATCAGGCAAAAGGCCTTGAGAAGTAGGGTCTCCCTGATGAAGAGGTCTTGCCTACTGACTACAGCGTCAGCTCCTGCCCCTCCATTTCCAGCATACCCTTCTTGATAGTTTGTCCTATGGATTTCAGACTTACGTAGGCAGTCTCCATAGGTGTGTAAGCCAATTCCTCACATTAAATGTCTTAATTTATTTCTTCTAATGGGTCTGTTTCTCTGGTCAAACCTGAGCTGATATACCCTGACTTTGAAATTATATTCTTATTTTGGTAGAACCTATTAGACTGGTAAAAATTGATAGTGGGACCATGCAAAGCTTTAGCAAGGATGTGGAGCTATAGAAATCTTCATTTACTGCCGGTGTCATGTGTCAGGCATTAAGCTCAGTCCATTACATATATTATACCATTTAATTATCATAATAACTCTTGGAGAATTCTCATCCTCTTTATTGAAGAGGCTCCAAGAGGTTGTAAGTCACTACAAAATGGCAGGGCTGAGTTTCTTTCATGAACTTAGTGTTCCTCCCCCCAAAATCACATCAAATTCATTTGAGAATTATAATTTAACAGTATTTATTGCAACTATGATGTTCTATCTTACTTTTTATTCATATTTATTAACTTTCATTTCCAACCATAACTTACACTTCTTACAATGATGGGCTGTATGGATTTGGAAGGTGTAATAGATTTAAATGCTCCCTTCTGAGGACATATGGCTTGAAGTAAAGGGTTCTGGACTGAGTGGTGGGAGAACTGTTCTCTTAGTCTGCCTGGGCCTCTCCTCTACTGGCTCACAACTGGAACATGGCCCTGTTCCCTCTAAGACTAGAGTATTTCATCAAGGATAAGGAGAGGGGACAGATGGTTTCTGCAGGCCTTTCCAGCTCCAACCCACTTTAATTCTATAAACCCAACATTCCCACGTTAGGCATGGCCACCTGTACTTTGTGTGCTCTCTCTCCAATGAACAAAGGTGATCCTGCAGCGTGGGCATACAGCAGTGCTGTAACTCAAGACCCTCAAACCATAGTTCCACTTCTGCCCACAAACTTCCTCTCTGGGTCCCTTTTACTGACTATCCAGACCACCCCACTGCCTGTCCTACTGACAATTCAAAGGCAACATAGCCAAGAAGCTCTTCTCCCCTCTGCCAACATTTCTGCTATGTGGCTGGCTCCCTGTCCTCTGGCCTCCCTGCTGCAAGCTGACCAGGAATCATCCTGTCAATCAACTCCCCAAATTATAATTTCTACAACTAGGCCTTCTTATTTTTACCTCCACTTAAACATTACTTTGTTGACCTTAGTTCATATTTCCACCCTTGTTTAGAAGTTGATTTTGTTTTCCTTTGAATATATCAACACTCCTGTTTCCCTTCTATGCCTTCAAGGGGACAGGCTGATGTTGGAGCTTTTAAATGGAACCCATAAGAGACTACTTGGCAGTTCTCATCAGCATATCATTCCCTAATTATGAACCCACCTCTTTGGATACCAAACCCCTTATACACAGAGTACCCAAAATAATGTTCTCCTTGAGAGTTACTTACTTTCTCTATCCTTAGTTTTTCGACTGTCAAAAGGGTATACTATCAACCTTACTAATGATGTAAAAAAAATAATGTACATATAAAGAATATAAAACCAAATGTGGACCAATAATGTCAGCTATTACTGTTATTATGGTTCAGTAAATAATTGAGAGTTGATAATCTATTGTGTTGGCTTCCTGGGCCCTTCTTTCCTCTTACTTGCTGGGCCCCCCAACCCCAAAGCCAAGTTACTGCAGTCATTAGCTTTTTAAAAAACTACAATTGAGTTCATATAACAACCCTTGTGGGAGACTTAAAAAATCAGGAAACAAAAGGAAACAGATCTAAATTTCTATATAGTACTGGGCTGCATGTACCAAAATTGATGAGATGAGGCAGCAGAGGGAAATGGAGAATATAATTCCTCTAGTGTCAGAGAGTAGTAGAAACTACCCAGAAACAAGCCAAGTCAAGGGCACCTGATGCCAGGAACTGCAGAATCATTGTGATAAGAGTGGGAGTCTTGGGAGCTTACCTCCAAAGTTGCTGATGCTCTATCTCCAGAGGGGTGTGATGTGCTGGCTAGAATCATCACTTATGGGCTATAATTCTGAGTTTAATTTCTAATTTGCTGTATCACTTTTAGCAACTCATTTTCTTACTTCAGTCGTAATTTCTTCTTCTGTGGGAATTAAGCCATTTCTGACATTCCTCTGTCTATAAAGTCTGAACTCCAGGCCTATAACTCCAGGCCTCCCTTCCCATCAGATCAACCAAGATAGCTGGCACAGTGGCAAAGGCCTGGAATCTCAGTGGTTTGGGAGTCTAAGGTGGGAGGATCACAAGTTTGAGGACAGCCTCAGCAACTTAGCAAAATGCTGCCTCAAAATAAAAAGTAAAAGGGGCGATATAGCTCAGTGTTAAAGTCTAGTACAAAAAAAAAAAAAATCATTCAAGAGTCTATTCCTCTCTCTTGGAATGGAAAGGCAATGTTTTCCACAGTAGAAGCCTATAAACCTTTCCTGGCCATCCTCTTCACTTGGCAAAATTAAATTTTTAAAAAGCATCTGTCAAAGAACTCTGCATAATTTTTCTTTTTGCCTTCTTGCTATGTAATGCTATCTGTTCAATTTCTGCAAGTTGGCTCCCAATTGATCATAGTAAATTCCCTTTATATGCAGAATTTATCTCAGAAGTGCTGCCAGAATAAAATGAACAGACTCACAAGATCCTCTGATATAAAGGCCACAGAACCAAGGGTTCAGCTCTGGGTGGCTTCCCTTCTATCATACTGTGAAGTAATTCAACTTCCAGCCTGCCTAGCAGTCTCTGCGCCAAAACCACTTCCTCTGTCCTTTTCAGCTATGGGCTACAAAGAACTACTAATGGAACTTCACATTATTCAGGGCAGTTTGATCCTGTGCCTTTCTAATTCCATTAAACCAACTGGAAGGGAATAAAGAAGGTATGAATCCACCAAAAAAAGAAGAATGGAAGAGGAGATCACCTCAAAGAAGACAGCTCAACAAATTTCAGATGAATAACAAATAGATGAGGTAAGTGACTCTGCAGAGAAGAGCAGGCTGCAGTCCAGTACCAGCAAAAGGGGAGAATTAAAAAGGAACCCAGTTCTCTTGCAGAACACTAAAAGCCCCAGGACTGAGAAGCATCAAGTGCCTCTGATGTTGGGTAAGAATAAGGCTGAAATCACAAGGGTTGACTGAAAATACATTTATAAGGTAATTAGACACCCAGATTCTCCCCAACACAATCAGGCAACCCACCTCTTGCTATTCCTAAAGGAATACTTAGACATTTATTCTGACCCAGGGAGGGCCTGGACTCAGGAAAAGCAGACTCACCGGAGGGTGGGAGTGAAGATAAGGATAAAACAAATGGGTTAAGTGACAGTTTATATACTGGATCATGGGACTCTCCCCCAGCTTCCTCCTTAACCCAAACAGTGAATTAATCCCCTGATGTGATTAACTGAGTGGTAACTGAAGGTGAGTAAGGTGTGGCCAGAAGAGGTGGGTCATTGTGGGTGTGCCTTTGGGGTATATATTTGGTGAGCTGAGCTTAGTCTCTACTTTCTGATCATCATGTGAGCTGCTTCCCTCTGCCACACATGATGCCCTGCCTCAACTCAAGTCCTGAGGAATGGAAGCAGCTGTCAACGGAGTGAGACCTCTGAACCTGCGAGCCTCCAAATAAACTTTTTCTCTTCTAAAATTGTTCTTGTCAGGTCTTTTAGTCACAGCAACGAAAAAGCTGTGTGACGAAACACTCCCTCTACTCTGCTCCAGAAAGTCAATGTCTCGGCATATACACTCCAAGGCAGGATATGGGGGAAAGTCCAGAAATATTGATCCTTTAAGGTCTACCAGTGAAAAACTTCCCCACTCTTCCAATCATTTTATAAGGAAGTCTGGCAGCCAGCGAGACCTGTTCATGCATAGTCTCAGTGTTTCCTCTTTTAATATGAAAAGACAGCTAAAGATCACCGGATCTTTAAAAAGGAAAATCTCTGTATGGGTCAAGGTCTTAGCAGAAGACAGCACCTCCAACTAGGCAGCAGAAGAAAAGTTTAATAAAGGAAACATTTAGAGCTATGGTCAATGTTTAGTATCTCAGGGCTACTAAATAAGGCTAGAGTTTTACTACCTTTAAGTCTGAAAAAGTGAAAGAAGGAAAAAAAGAGATTACTAGAACTGGAGAGGGTGGAGTTATGGAGAGGGAGCCCTGGCTAAAGTTTTAGAAGAATATTTCCATTAATATATGTCTGTGGCATTGACTTGAGAACACAAGAGCAAGAGAGATGACAAAGACAGCCATGTGGGAAGCAATGTGAAATACCAGAAAGAGCACTAAAGTAAGTCAGAGAAAACAGAGGCATGCTGAATACCTACTCTGTGCTAAGAGTTTTCCATAAACCATGTGCTTTGCTCCAATGACAAGCACTTAGAAAAGCTGAAGAGATAAGAAACTCACAGTTCAGAGAAGATAGCAACCTCTCCCATGGTTACAGAGATAGTAAGTAGCAGAGCTAGAAAAGAAACTAATGACTTTCTAACTCCAAGTCCCCATGTCCCTTACACTATATGTTATGGTGTAGTTATGAGGTATTCCCTCAAAAGCTCATGCGGCAATGCAGGAATGTTCAGGGGTGAAGTCATTAGATTATGAAAGCTATAAGTTCAACCTGGATTAATACATTTGATGGATTAATCATTTGAATGGATTACTGGGTGCTAACTATAGGCAGATAAGGCATGGCTGGAGGAAGTAGAGTGTACTCATATTTTGTTTCTGGATCCTCACACACACACTTTCTTTCTGCTTCCTGGCTGCCATATGCTGAGCCTCAACCATGCCCTTCCACCATGATGTTCTGCCTTGCTTGGGCCATGAGTAATGGAGTCAGTCCACCATGGACTGAACCTCTGAAACCATAAGCCCAAAATAAACTTTTCCTCCTCTAAGTTGTTATTATCAGGTATTTGGTCACAATGATGAAAAGCTGACTAACACTTTATTATGCTTCTTGAAGCAAAATATGTAAGACTTCTAAGATTGTTTCCTCATTGGTACAATCGAGATTGTACTATCCTGAGAACTTCAGAGTTACTATGAGAATGAAAGAAGGTGATGAGCTGAAGAAGTGCCTCACACACTGTGAAGCAGTAATCATACACAAGAAGCTATGAATGGATACATGCATGGCATGCTGGGGCTACACTGTCAAGTTTCCTGACCAAGTCAGCTGCTTGGCTTAGCTTTTTTTTTTTTTTTTTTTAAGTTGTCAATAGACCTTTATTTATATAGGTTCCTAGGAATCAAACCCAGGGCCTCACACATGCTAGGCAAGCAGTCCACCCTTGGCTTAGCTTTTAGGAAAATGAGAAGAAGCTGGAGTTGCAAGTAGGATGGAGCAGAATCTAGGTCTAACCTAATGGAGATTTCAGAGCCACAATCATACTGTCTTCTCTCTCTCCCCTCTCTCTTTTCTTTTCTTTTCCTTATTCACTCTCTCTCTCCCTCCTCCTCTCTTTTGCTTTCTTTTCTTTTCTCTTCTTTCATAATCTTGACTTTAAATCATGACATCCAGTGTGCCAAGGACCAAAAATTTGACAGCATCTTATTTTTTTTTCTCAGCTGAAAAGTATAAGCTTACCAAATTAATATCTTATAAAGCCACAAGATCAAACCCTCTACCATTTCTTCCAGGTTCCTCTGCTAAATAGCCACTAGCCTCTGAAAATAGATCAGATGAAGTCATTCCTCTGCTTCAAAACCTTTCCTGCACCATTATCCCACAGATAAAATCCCAACTTCTTAGTCTAACATGAAGGCCCTTATGGCTTGGCTACAGATATCACTGCAGCTTTGCCTCCCATAGCTCTTCTCCCCTCCTGATACCCCCACTCCTGCAACTGCCTCCCAATTGGCTATGCCTTCTCTGGTTTTGTTTATGTTGATCTCACTTCTTGGAAGGCCTTTCTCTTCTTCCTAGTCATTCTTTAAGATCCAACTCAAATATCATCTCTTTGGAAAATCATTTCCTGTTAAGGTTAAGATGTAAAGTTTATGAACAAAAGGTTCTCAGAAAGCATGGGAGTTGTAAGGACTTTGAAGATTATCTTACACAATTTTATCCATAAAGGAAAGGAGGCCCAGGAGAGGAAAGTCACCTGCCTAAAGTGACAAAACCTTGTCTAATACTCAGGGTTTTTGGCCAGGTGCTCTACTACCTGAAATAGCCTCTTAAGGAATGAGTAAATCCATGAAAGTCCAAATGGGCAAATGGAATGTTGCTGAAGCCCTACTCAGAAAAAGAACTTGTGAATGAATGGTTACAGCTGTTCTTCATTTAAGGGTTTTAGGTACACTCAGGAGGAACAAGGAATTCCACAGAGACAAGAGGCAGCAGCAGCCAGAAGGCGATACAGAGGGGCAATAGCACAATCTGAGGCCTGTGGGTGCTGAAGAGCAACCCTATGAGCTGAGGTGTTCATAGGGAGCTAGAATGGTGTTGCCCAGACTCAAAAACCTTCTTTCTGTCTAAGCTATGTCAGAGCAGGCTCACTGGCCAGTCTGGCCATTATCAAAGCTGCCCAGTGGTACACTTGGCTGATCCCCAGGTGCTATGCTCTGAGGATACACAAAGGGATAGGGGCTGGCTTCTGCTGGCTACTCAGACAAGGACTAGCAGCAGTACTAGCTCTGCTGTTGCCTTTTCTTGTCTTTCCAAAATCACATGCATAGTGAAAGCTCAGTTGATGCTGCTTCATAAACTAATTAGCCAGTCTGACCTCTGAAGGGAGCAGCACAATGAGGGGAAGTGCTGACCCCCTGAAGTTAGCAGATGTTAGTCTGAATCCTGAGTTCTACTTCTTTATGTCTCCATTCTCCCATTTGGAAAACAGAGACAATTCTTGTTTGTTTACTTCCTACTTTGTGTGGTGATGGCTAAATGAGATAACATATGCCAACACTTAGTAGCTACTCAGTCACTGTCACTTTGCTTTTACTCTGTAAAACAGAGTAAAATCATCCTTTTAAAAAAGAAGTTTTGTCTTCTGCTGTAATTGTCAATATCTGAAGTATCTTCTAAATAACCCATAAAGGATGTAAAGGCAATCTGGTTGTGACATGGTCACCCCATGGATCACCAGGGGTGATGTGGCTGATGTGGTTGGCTAGGTGAGTGTCTTCCTCCTTCACTGCTGCATGTGCACATCTCCCAAAGCTACACGCCCTATCTAAGAGGACAATCTTCCCCATTAAAGGAGGACCATTCTTTAATCAAGTGTATACAAGTAGCTGTGTTCCCCTGGTAGAACCTCAAAAAAAAAAAGCTCTAAATAACCCATAAGAGTTCCACATTGTCAGAACAAGAAAGTCAATGCCCTTTAGCATGGTATTGGAGACTTGGTCATATCTGATCCTATGCTGTCTTGCTAGTCACTTGTCTCTCAACCATGATTCACATTTTAAAGCTTTCCTATCCATGGCTCATGTTGACCCCTCAGCACAGAATGCTGCTCTTTATCTTTCCTTTACATAGGAGCCACCTTCTCCATGAGGATTGCTAAAATTAATCATTTCTTTCTCTTCACTTTCTCTTCGAATTTTTATCACTGCCCATTTTGTATTCACTCATTCATTCAGTGTTTAAGTGCAAAGTATGTGCCATTTTCAATCTACAGCTCTTTCTCATTAAATAGGTGCTTCATGAAATAACAACCATTCACTATATTCATCCATAGCCTCTAGAATGCTATGTGACACATCATCAGCAACTAGTAAGCTGAAGGGAGGAAAATATTGCATGTAATATTCATTTAGTATTTAACAAACACATGAGAGACCTACTGAATGCAAGGGAAGTATAGATAGTTTGAGTCTGTCAAGATTTTGTGGGAATGAGGACTTTCTTTTCTCTTTTCTTTCCTTTTTTTTTTTTTTTTTTTTTTGGTGTGTATGTGTTACTAGGGATTGAACTCAGAGCCTCACCCATACTAGGAGAGTGCTCTACCACTGAGCTATATCTCCAGCCCTTTTTATTTTTTTATTTTGAAATGGGGCCTCACTAAGTTTCCCAAGCTGGCCAGGAACCTGGATTCTCCTGCTTCAGTCTTGAGTAGCTGGAATTACAGGTGTGCACCACCTTGTCCAGCTAAGAGGACAGACTTTAAGAGGTGTGTGGAAGACTTTAGGTACACTTTTGCAAGGCTCCACGCCTCTTCAGGATTTGTAAACAAGTACAGTGGTTCACAATAGCAGTTTTTGCTACTATAAGCAATCGTAAAAGGACCATAACATTGTGCTAAAACATGATGGTCAATATGGTGCCTAAAAAGACCAGAATGACAGAAAGAGTAACTCAGCAAGGATGGAAGTCTTCTCAACAGCCAGGCACCCTCACCTTCAGGTGCCATATAAAATGCCTCCTTTGGAGGGACATAATAGTGCTTCATTAGGACTAACAATGAAACAAAAAACACCACCAGGAGCTAAAATGGTATACCTTGAGAAACGAGGTTATGTGTTGAAAACAGAAATATGACTTGAAGAGTAACCAAGATTCTGTAAAAACATCTCTATTTATTATGATATATCTCTCCCAAATGCAAAAGGTTTAATCATATTTCTGACCTGATAGAGAAGAAAATATGGTGCCCCAAGCAGCGAGGTGCAATAGGAACGGATATATCAATCTCAGCTGCGCAAGGCAGGACCTGGGACAAAATGCAGAGAACCAAGAGAACTAAAAGAGATTGCTCTATTTTGTTGTCCCCTCTGCCTGGCAATTGGCCCAGGTAACCACTTCAGGAAGCTCCCCAAGAAGTAGCCACCAGTTTCTGTCTGAGCAGCATGCACTGACCCTGAGTTCTAGCCCCAGTTCTGCTTCTGACAAGCTATGCAATTTTGGTTAAGTTACTGCCTCCCTTTATGTCTTAGGGCTACTCTGGTAGCAGTGGGAGCCAGGAAGGTAGCCAAAGAATCTGATAAAACAGTATTGAGATAATTGAGCAGCCATCTGGAAAGATAATGAAGTTGAATCCACACCTGACATTGTATACTAGGATGAATTCCAAATGGATCAGAGGTTTATATGTAGGTACTAGAATAAAATATGAGGAAAGTCGTTTATTCCATTATGTGAGAAGAGCTTTTCTCTACCTTAAACTCTAAAAGCCATATACAAAAAGACAATAAATTTAATCTATGGTAAAAGAAAAGATAGCATGGCAAAAACAATAAAGACAAAATGATCAAAAGCACTAAAAGCAAAAACAAAAGACAAAAAACCGGGAAAATATATTTGCAATTCAAACTACAAAAAAGGCCAAATCTCCCTAATATGACAAGAGCTTCTAGAAATTTATTAGAAAGGGACCAATAACCCAATTGTTATAAAAAGCTATTTTAGTCTGTTTGGGCTGCTACAACAAAATATCTTAGACATAATAATTTATAAACAACAGAATTTTGTTGCTCACAAAATCTAGAGGTTGAGAAATCTAAGATCTAGGCTGATCTAGTGTCTGGTGGGGACCCATTCCTCATAGGTGGCACCTTTTTTGTGTCCTCACACTGTAAAATGGAAGAATAAGCTCCCTTGGGCCTCTTTTAAGAGCATTAATCCAATTCATGAGAGCAGAGCTCCCCTATGACCTAATCACCTCAAAGGGTCCACCTCTGAATACTATCACACTAGAGACTAAGTTTCAATACATGAATTTAGGGGTAGGAGCATCAACATTCAGATCACATAACAAGTGCAAAGGATATTGTGGTAGGAAGATAATGGCCTCCTGAAGTTGTTCAGGTCCTAATTCATGAAGCCTGTGAAGATATTATTACCTGGCAAAGATGAATTGAGTGAGAAGATGAAATTAGGGTAACTAATTAGCTGACAGTAGGGTAGAGAGATTATGCTAAATTATCCAAATGAATTCAATGTAATCACAAGGGTCCTAAATGGGGAAGGAGGAGGCAGAAGAGCCAGTGTCAGAATGATGTAGGAGAAGAAAGACTCGATGAGTCATTGTTGGCTTTGAAGATAAAGGAGCCACAAGTCAAGGAATACAGGCAGCTTCTAGAAGCTGAGAAAAGAAGCAAAACTCTTCCTAGCACCACCAGAAAGGAATGAAGCCTGCCCATACCCTGATTTTAGCCCAATGAGACCCACTTCAGACTTCTAAACTCAAACTCTAAAATAATACGTTTGTATTGTTTTAAGCTGCTAATTTTGTGGTAGTTTATTATCGTGACAATAAAAAAATACAGAAATGAAATAAACCTTCATAAAGAAGAAAATATAAATAACTGTTGAACATACAAAAAGATGCTCAAACTTTATTTACAGTATCTAAAATTAGAGTTTAGAAAAGTCACAATAATCTTAAAGAAGAACAAAGTAAAAGGGCTTACAATATCAAGTATCAAGATTTATTTTAAAGCTATAGTAATCAAGATGGTGTGATACTGGTATACAAAGAGTAAAATGAACTAATGAAAAAGAAAAAAGATTTCCAAAGCACACTCACATGTGTACACAGTCTCAATTGCTAACAAAGATGCCTCTGCAATTCAATGGGGGAAGGATAAATTTTTCAATAAATAGTTCTGAAACAATGTTTTTAAAAAAAGATTTTGAGGTAAATTTTTAAGCCTAAACATATGGCAAAATAACAAAGCTTCACAAAGAAAACAATATATTTGCACAAACTTGGATGAGGCAAAAATATCTTAAATAGAATGTAAGTACTTCAAACCACTGAAAGAAAGAGACATAAACTAGACTTCATTAAAACTAAGAACATCTGTTCCTCAAATAACACCATTAAAAGAGCAAAAGAGTAAGACTGAGAGAAGATGCTTATAATACATAATCTACACATGGTTGGAATCTGTAAGATACAAAGGATGCCTTCAAATCATTTAAGAAAACACAGATAATTCCATGAAATAGAAAAGGAGGGAACCTTTCCAAACTCATTCTATGAGGCTAATATCACCCTGACACCAAAACCAGACTAAGACACATAAAGGTAAGAAAACTTCAAACCAATATCCCTGATGAACAGACATGCAAAAATTCTCAATAAAATTCTGGCAAATCACATACAAAAACATATTTAAAAGATAGTACACCACAGTCAAGTGGGCTTTGTCTCAGGGATGTAAGGTTGATTAAACATATGGAAATCAATAAATGTAATTCATCACATCAATAGACTTAAAAACAGGAATCATATGGCCATCTCAAAAGATGCAGAAAAGGCATTTGACAAATTCTTAAATGAAGAGGTGCTAAATACAGTACCCCTTTCATGTTCAAAACACTAGAAAAACTAGGGATAGTAGGAACATATCTCAACATTGTAAAAGCTATATATGCTAAACCCAAGGCCAACATCATTCTAAATGGAGAAAAACTGAAAGCATTCCCTCTAAAACTGGAACAAGACAAGGATGCCCTCTTTCACCATTTCTATTCAACACTGTCCTTGAAACTCTAGCCAGCGCAATTAGAAGAAAGAAATTAAAGGGCTAGGAATAGGAAAAAAGGAACTCAAACTATCACTATATGCTGATGACAGGATTCTATATTTAGAAGATCCAAAAAATTCCAACAGAAAACTTCTAGAACTAATTAAATGAATTCAGCAAAGTAGCAGGATATAAAATCAACACCCATAAATCAAACACGTTCCTATGTATCAGTGATGAATCTACTGAAAAAGAAATTAGGAAAATTATCCCATTCACAATAGCTTCAAAACAAATAAAATACTTGGAAATCAAGCTAACAGAAGAGGTGAAAGATCTCAACAGTGAAAACTACAGAACAGTAAAGAAAGAAATTTAAGAAGACTTTAAAAGATGGAAAGACCTCCCATGCTCCTGGATAGGCAGAATTAATATTGTCAAAACGGCCATGCTACCAAAAGCATTACACAGATTTAATGCAATTCCTATTAAAATCTCAATGACATTCTTCACAGAACTAGAAAAGGCAATCATGAAATTCATTTGGAAAAGTTAGAGACCCAGAATAGCCAAAGCAACCCTTAGCAAGAAGAGTGAAGCAAAAGGCATCACAATACCAGACCTTAAACTATATTACAGAGCCACAGTAACAAAAATGGCATGGTATTGGCACTAAAAAGACACATAGACCAATGGTACAAAATAGAAGACGCAGAGTCAAACCCACATAAATAGTTATCTTATACTAGACAAACATCACTGGAGGAAAAAACAGCCTATTCAACAAATGGTGCTGGGAACACTGGAAGTCCATATGCAGCAAAATGAAATTAAACCACTATCTCTCACCATGCATGAAACTCAACTCACAGTGGACCAAAGAATTAGGCACTAGAACAGAGATCCTGTGCCTATTAGAAGAAAAAGTAGGCCCAAATATTCACTATATTGGCTTAGAATCTGACTTCCTTGACAAGACTCCTGAGGTACAAGAAGTAAAATCAAGAATTAATAAATGGAATAGATCCAAACTAAAAAGCTTCTTCTCAGCAAAGGAAATAACAGTATGAGGAGAGAGCCTACAGAACGGGAGAAAATCTTTACCACATGTACCTCAGATAGAGCATTAATCTCCAGGATATATGAAGAACTCAAAAAACTTAACACCAAAAAACAAATAACCCAATCAATCAATGGGCTAAGGAACAGAACGGACACTTCACAAATGAAGAAATACAATCGATCAATAAACATGTGAAAAAATGTTCAACATCTCTAACAATTAGAGAAATGCAAATCAGAACTACTCTAAGATTTCATCTCACTCCAGTCAGAATGGCAACTATCAAGAATATAAGCAACAATAAATGTTGGCAAGGATGTGGGGAAAAGGTACACTCATACATTGCTCGTGGGAGAGCAAATTGGTGCAACCACCATGGAAAAGCATGGAGATTCCTCAGAAAACTTGGAAAAAGCCAGGCACAGTGGCACACCCCTGTAATCCCAGTGGCTCTGAAGGCTGAGACAGGAAGATCTTGAATTCAAAGCCGGCCTCAGCAAAGGCGAGGTGCTAAGCAACTTGGTGAGGCCCTATCTCTAAATAAAATAGAAAATAAGGCTGAGGATCAGGTTCAGTGGTCGAGTGCCCCTGAGTTCAATCCCCAATACTGCCCTCAAAAAAGAAAGAAAACTTGTAATGGAACCACCATTTGACCCAGCTATCCCACTCCTCAGTTTATACCCAAAGCACTTAAAATCAGCATGCTATAGCAATACAGCCACATCAATGTTTATAGCAGCTCAACTAACAATAGCCAAATTATGAAATCAAACTAGGTGTCCTTCAACAGATGAAAGGATAAAGAAAATGCAGTATATATACACAACGGAATATTACTCAGCCTTAAAGAAGACTGAAATTATGGCATTTGCAGGTAAATGGATGGAGCTGGAGAACATCATGGTAAGCAAAATAAGCCAATCTCAACAAACCAAAGGCCAAATATTTTCTCTGATATGTAGGTGCTTATTCATAATTAATTGGTGGGGGGGGCTAGGGAAGAATAGAGTTACTTTGGATTAGGTAGAGGGCAGTGAAAGGAGGGGAAGGGTATGGGGTATAGGGGCAGGAAGGATAGTAAAATGAATCTGACACTATTATCCTATGTACATATATGATTACATAGCCAATATGATTCTACATCATATACAACCAGAAAAACAAGAAATTATACTCCATTTATGTGTGATGTGTCCAAGTACATTTTCTACTCTTATGTGTAACTAATTAAACAAATTTTGAAAAACAGAAAACACAGACAAAACCCATTTTAAAACAAGGGGCAAAGACTTAAAAGTCTTTTGACTTGACAAAAGAAGCCACTCAAGTGACTTATATGCAAATGAAAAGTTATTCCACATCATTAGTTATGAGAGAAATTCAAGTTAAAATCATTGAGACCCCATACTATACACTCATCAGAATGGCCTAAATCTATGAGACTGAAAATACCTGGCAAGGACATGCACAAACAGAATGCTCATTTTGGAACATTCCATATATTGCTGGTGGGAGTGTAAATTGATACAACTACTTTGGAAAACTGTTGAACAGTATCTACTAATGCTGAACATATGACCTAGAAATCCTACTCTTAGTTACACACACAAAAGAAATAAATGTATATGTTCACCAAAAGGCATCTATAGAATGTTCACAGCAGTTTTTATTTATAATCCCTAAACTGGAAATCCAAATGTTCAGTAACAGTTAAATGGACAAATAAGTTGTTGTATAATCCTATAATAGAATATTACTGAGCAAACAGTAAAAAGAACTGTTACTACATACATGAATGGTTTTTTTGTTTGTTTTTTTTAAAGACAGTGTCTCACTAATTTACCCAGTCTGGTCTCAAACTCACGATCCCCCTGGCTCAGCCTCTGGAGTCACTGGTATTACTGGTGTGTGCCATCACACCCAGCCCAACATGAATGATGCTGAACAAAAGGAGCCAAACAGAAGAGTATCACTTACATGAAATTCAAACACAGACAAATGTTGTCTTTGACCACAGAAGTCAGAATAAGGTTTCCTCTGGGATGGTTACTGACTGATGGGAAGCACACAGTAACCTCCTGGGGGTGCTGGGAGTGTTCTCTCTCTGGGTGGTAGTTTCTTAGGTAAAATACATGTCTGAAAATTCATTAGCCCAAGCTCTAAGATTTGTGCACTCAACTATAGATATTATATACTTCAATTTTAAAAGCAAGACAAACAAAACCCACCTTGAGTAGTTGTTCACTTATCAGATTGACAAAATCTAAATCTTAACACACTCTATTAAGGAAACTGCCAAAAAAAGTCACTCTTACACTTTGCTAATGGGAGTAAAAAATGATATAACCCCTATGGAGGCCAATTTTGCAGTATCTTGCAAAATTAAAAAAACACATTTTCTCTTCGATATAATCTAATTTCACTTCCAGGAATTCATCTCACAACTACACTCTCCCACACATGAAATAACACATATGTAAGGTTATTTGCTACAGCACTGCTTATAATAACACAAGACTGGAAATGATCTTAATATCCACGAACAGGGCACTAGTTAAATAAATCATAGTACAGAGGAACTTGGAATATTGTGTAACTGTAAAAAAAATAAATAACTAGGAAGCCTTCTATACTAATACGGAAAAATCCCCCAGATGAACTGCTGAGGAAAAAAAATTAGACATTGAAAATCATGCATAGCATGTACTATTCATGTGAAAAGATGGATGACCATATTTTAGTGTTCATTTATATATGAAAAAAGACATTATAAGGATATAAAAGAAATTAATAATGGGCATTAGCTACATATGTGGTAGAGGGTTTGGGGAACTGGAGAGATGGAAAAATAGCATGGGAGGGAGATTTTTTTATTTTAGATTTCAGTTTTGATTATATACATATATTGATCATTCAGAAATTAAATACATTAATTTTAAGTTGAAATGTTCAATGAAATAAGAAAGATGCATCCTAAAAGAAGTGGCTTTCCAAAACAATGTTATCGATTTCCCTATTTTGTCTGGTTTTTATGCAGAGACCTGCTTAATCAAGCAGAAGCGATTTAGGTTGGATATACAGAACTTGCCAGCATGAAGGAGAACTAAATATTGAAATGAAGAGATGAAACACTCTTATCTGGTGGCCTTAAAAACTAGCCAGACTGTTACCCATCTGCAGGAAGCAGCATGGGGTAGCAGTACACAGGGTCTGAAGAATCTGTGTGAAGAACTGACACACAGATTTCTCCTAACTGTGCCACCTGAGTGGGGCAAACCACTCTCCTTATGCTTGACCTTCCCTTATCTAGAAAACAGGGTCAACAATAGTACCCATTCATTAATTTGCTGCCAGGATTAAATATGATAATATAAAGCATTCATATTCTATTACACTGTGTATAGGAGCATAAAAGTTTGAACCTGCCTCAAGCACTCTATAAAGCCAGGGGGTTTGGAGGTATTGCCTCTCAGAGGAATAGCCAGTGCCAAAAAAGAGTTATTTTTCTCTACTAAATTCTTACATAACACTGTTTAATGGGTTTCAGGCCAAGGTCAGATGTTCTGCCATACATATAAAGGTACAAAGGTTCAACAATTGGAAAATAATAAAATGAAGGTGGGGGGAATCTATGCATGGATTCAATTTTGTAAAAGATCTGACTTTGCATGGAGGAGGAGGAAGAACCAAATTTTCCTGCCGATATCCACTCTTCAACAATGTCCGGATGGCAAGTCCTAGTGCTCCAGGGAAAGGCCACCAATTAAGTCTTTACGAGGGTCTGTGTGGAGTGGGGAAAGGGGCAATGCAGTCAGCTCTTTTTCCTCTACATGAAGGGGAGGCTGAACAACTGCACATCAGGAGAGAAGGCAAACAAATTGCCCATTTGGACCAAAATAAGCTGCTTCTAGGGGAAGAAACACAGCTGGAGCCAATTCAGCCAGACATGGATGAAAAACAGCTGGATATGGAGAGCCTGCCACCTTTAGGAGGCTGGATCTTCTGAGCATGCAGTGGCCACATGCCCAAGGCTCACCTCTGCTGACTTCAACATATATCCACAAATGAAAGCCAAGCAGGAAATTGTGTCAGATGTGGAGGGAAATCCTGGGTGGAAAGGAAGAAAGGAAAGAAGCAAACCAATGCACCAGCCAGGTGTGCAAGCACCTCCCTTGCATTCTTAATATATAGCAAAACAACAACAATAACAACAACTAACATTTAGCCTTTATTTTTGTGTCAGACATTGTTCTTAGTACATATACGATAGCCAACTGAGGTGATCCAGAGAGGTTGAGCCATTCACTCCATATGAGGGTACACAGTTCACAAGTGAAAGAGGCAGAATTTGAATCCAGGCACTCTGACCCCAATGCCTGTGTTCTTCTTAACCACTACCTACTATTACTGCTTCAGGCCATAGGATATGATAGAGTGGAAAGAGCAGTCTTAGAAGGCCAGTAGACAGCTCTACCTTTTACTGCTCCTTATCTCTGGGTGAACTGTTTAACCCATTTAACCTCTGGGTTTCATTCAGTTTTCCTCTCTGTAAAACAGGTACAACAAATCTACTTTGTGGAGTTGCGCCTACTCCCTGAGATAGAGTAGGTTCTAAATCATGTCCTTTCACCATTTTTAATTCACCTCTCTTTAGGCTGATTCATCTACACCACATTTGTTAAACATTAAGGCTGTGTTATAGTTTGGATCTGAAATGTCCCCCATAATCTCATATGTTGAAGGTTTGGTCCCCACTGTAGCAGTGCTCAGAGATGGGGCTTTTGGAGGTAATTTATTGGATTACAGGGCCTCTGATCTCATCAATCAATTGATCAATTGATATTTTCATAGCTTAGTGAGTTTGGGGAGAGAGGCTTTGCTACAAAAGTCCTCTCTTCCCCTCTGCTTCTTAGGTACTATGAGGTGATCAGCTTTGCTCTACTATATACCTGCTGCCATGATGTTCTGAGGGTGTGTGTGTGTGTGTTACCAGTGATTAAAACTAGGGCCTCCCACAAGCTAGGCAAGTGCTTTACCACTGAGCTACATTCCCAGCACCTCCCCGCTTTAATTATTCATTTAAGACAGGGTCCCATTAAGTTGCCCAGGCTGGTCTGGAACTTGTGGTCCTCCTGCCTCACACTCCATGTAGCTGTGATTACCAGCCTGTGCCACTCTGTCTAGCCCTGCCATGATGTTCTGCCTTACCACAGGCCCAGAGCAATGGGACCAAGGGACCATGGACTGAAACCTCTGCAACCATTAGCCAAAATAAATCTTCCTTCCTTATAAGTTGGTTGTCTCAGACATTTCATAACAGTGACAAAGCTGACTAACCTAGGCTGCTTCTACTCTTGAGTAAAGCTTGGCTTCTTGATATTCTGCTCCAGGCTGTTCTATACCTATTTTGTGCCTATCACATGTGGACCACAGCACCCAGCACTGAAGAGCTAGAGCTCAGGGAATGAAACTAAAGGCAGGGAATTCCATCTAAAGTGGGCAATAGCAACAGGGTTGAGGGGAGGAGCTATCTCCGAGAAACAGCTTTAAGCTGGTAGAATCTTCTACCCTAGCTTCTCTCCTTGCTGGCCTCCTGCCAGGGCTAACAGGCAGCTTCCTGTCCCTTCTAGGTTTCAAAGCTTGTACCCTGCAGTGCACACACTGGGGGCCACATTCTTCCAGTGGTGGGGAGCCTCTGACTCCCACCTCACTGGCAGGTAGACTACAAAGAGCCCCTGGCAGGCCCACCTTTCCTCCCTCTAGAAACATTAATTCAACAGACTGTAAGCCAGGCCGTGGGCATTTGGGACACAACAAAAAATTAATCTGCTTTCGAGCTCACCAGTATGTCCTGTTCTACTGCCACTGACGCTGATGGCCTCACTTGGGTAACACTGGACATGCCTCTCCAGAATGTCTTATTTCTCTCTCCCAACAAAGAAATATTTCACTAGAACAGTTACACTGACAAATGATTCTCCCCTCTCCCACCCACCAAGGGAAGTGGGAAACGGAAAAATGGTATAGATGATGGATAGATAAGTAGATAACAGATATATGCTAGGCATTTCACATACTTTACCTCACTCAATCTTTGTAACAATCCTGCAAGGAGGAATTATTATCCCTATTAAGGGGGTGGGGATGGAAGTTCACAAGAGCCAAGGCTGTCTGCCTGCACTCTTCCCTCTTTCTACAGCCCCAGGCTGCCTATGTCAATTCAGCCCGCTCTGCTAGCACTGGCTCCCTCCTTTGTCTGAACTACTGCTTCCCTGTATTTAGATTGCCTTCAATCTTCTTGTTTGTGTTAGTCCCAAAGGAAGCTACCCTCTCCCAGTCCAGTGCCAGCAGCAGCAGCAACAACAACATCCTTTGATTCTTTGATTAGCTTGTCTTAATTACACCCAGGCTGGAGCAGTTCCAGTAGAAAGTGTCTGGTACTGCTGCAAAGCCTGCAGGTTTGCTGTTACATTTTCTAGCTCTTTCTCTGACTCCAGCCCCTCTGACTCTCCACTGCTGCAGGCAACCTCCCTCCTCTGCCTTCTTGGTCCTGCCTCTTTGCATATCACATGTAGGCCTACAAAATAATGCTTCAAACTATTGCCACCCCAGGCAGCTATACCAGTCTACTCAATTTTAGAGTTCTTGAGTCTCTGCTGAGAGCCAGGTGCTGTTCTAAGTGAGGTGACCACATAAGAAATAAAAGAAAATCGCAAAGGCCTTGCCTATCAGAAATTTCAAGTCAGAGGCTAGGAAAGAGAAACAGCAACAGAAATCAGTGACAGGAGGCAGGCAGTGCTGATGTTGTAACAAGTTCTAAATGGTCAGAGATGGAGAAAAACTTGGTTTTCTGTTTTATGCCCTCCGGTTTACAGATGGGGAACGAAAACCTAGAGAAGGTCAATTCCTTGAACTAATATCAGGTAAGAACATCTAACATTTCTAAAGCCCCTACCAGAAACTAAGTGTTTTAGCTGTGGCTCCCAGCTCAAGTGACAGGTAGACTATGTTAGCTTTGCATATATTAGCTCATTTAACCCTCACAATACTACTATTAGGTAGGCACTATTGCCATGCTCATTTTAAAGATGAGGAAAATAAGGCATAGAGGCATTAAATAACATGTGCAAGTTCACACTAGCAGTAAGTAAAAGCCTGAACTGAACTTGGGCACTTTACATTGTAGTCTACATTATAGTCTCTCTAATGTACTGTGAGGTAGAGACTGAATCTACCTGTGAACGAAATGAAAAGGTTTCTTGAATGAATAGCTCACAGGTCTAATAATGAAAACACTGAACATGGGTCATCCAGAGCCAACTAAAAGGAAGTCTCAATTGACCAGAGGCTTGGGTCCACCTGGGAGTTCCTGAATGCTACCAAATACAAGGCAGTGAGGGCAATAAAGCAAAGCACCCTATTTCCAAGAAAGAACTTGATAGAAGGAGTTTATTCAAAGAGCCAGAAGCAGTACAATCCACTCTCCCTTTTTATGTCTGGCTATCTACACAAGATGCTCTGTGCCTGTAAGTTCTTCAAGGTCCTCAAATGCCAATTCCTGGGGCAGATAGAGCAGCTCGGGCACCTTAAAAAGATGATCAATGATATGGATTGAACTTTTCAGAAAAGGGTCTCCTAGTAAACCCTTTTTTTTTTTAAATATTTTTTTAGTTGTTGATGGACACAATGTCTTTATTTTATTGTTTTGTATGTGGTGCTGAGGATCAAACCCAGGGCCTCATGCAAGGCAAGCGCTCTACCGCTGAGCTACAATCCCAGCCCCCTAGTAAACTCTTGATCAACTACAGGCTTCCATGTCCCCAGGTCTTCCCCGACACATCTGTACACACATGTGCCCTAGTTTTTGGTTAACCAAGAGTCTTCTCCAATTCTGTCACATGCATTTCAGAATAAACGCAGTTATCAGTATAAAAATTACTTACCAATTACTGCCAAATTATGCTCTGAGCCACAAGAAACCTGTTAAAAAGAAATATGTTAGTTATCTTAGAAAAAGAAAATATATAGATATTTCAGACAGTATATTTTATGATCACAGTTCTAATGACACTAACACCCATTTTTTAGCAAATTTTAGGAAGAAGTAGAAAGGCACCATATACAAAGGTTAAAACTATAATTACAACATATTCACAGCTACATAAAAAGAGAGTGTGAAAAAAACATTGAATGGCAATGCACCAAGATGTTAAAGAGTTGTCTTTAGCCAGTCAGACCATCCAGTGTATTTTTTTCTTCCTACTTTTTTGTATTTTTTAAACTTTCTATAATGAGCATATGTTACTTTAAAAATGGAAAGATAAGGCAATAAAGATAACAGCTTTTGAAAACCAAACTAAAAAGACTATCTCTCTCATCTGGACTGATAAAATGAGCAAAGAATTCTGTAGAAACAGACTGGTCTGAGGAGAAATGCTTGACTTTTCTGCATCTGCCCACTCTCCCTTTTACCTTCCAGTCACACCAACTATCTGCGATTCTTTGAACACAACACATTCTTTCATCCCTCTAGGACTTTGCACATGCTTGTTCTTCTACCCAGAGTGCTCTCTCCTCCTACTGCCTACCTAAAAAACTTCTACTCACTCTTTAAAACCCCAAAGCATTTACTGAGACTTCCTTTGCTGTGGCTTCTAGGCAGAATCAGTACTCCTGTCATTTTGCCCTTAGATATAGCACAATATTACAGTAACTATCCTACTGCCCTTCAGCATTTTTTGCTGTCTATTCACTGGACTATGTGCATCTTGAGAACAGGGTTGAGCCTCATTCATCTCTGTATTGCAGAGATGGACTGTACAAAGCCCAGGATTCAATTAACATCTGCTAAATGAGAGAATAATACAAGTACAAAGTACATAAGAGAACAAATATGTTATACATAAAAGACAATGGTTCAGGATTCTGAATCTAGTGTTTCCAACCAGGGAGAGCCATTTCTTGTCTTTCAGTGTCCACATGTTCCAGCTGCTACCAGGAGGAAGTAACTGGGGATATGAAAGCATACATGATTCTCTAGGTACTAATTAAAAGAAACTCTATAGACTCTGGAGAAGCATCCTGTGACTTTTACCAGGATGCTCGCTTTAGCAAGAGAAAGGTTTTGGGTACTCTGGAATGTTAATGTGGGAAGGGCCTGGTAGATCATCTATATTATCAGGAGAAAACAGAGACTTGGAAAGGGCAAAGAACTTGCCTAAAGTCCCAGAGCAAGTCTGTGTCAAAACCAAGACTAGAATCACTATTCCTTTCTCTACTTCAGCCTTTCTCTAGATCAATCTTTTTGCTCCACATAGGAGTGAGATCACGTGGTATGTGTCTTTCTGTGCTTGGCTTCTTTCACTTGACATACTGTCCTTCAGGTTCATTCATATTGTTGCAATTTACTGTAGTTAACAGCAATATATCATATTCTTGAAAAATGCTGAGAGTTGATTTTAATGTTTTCTCACCACAAAAATGAGGTGACACGTATGTCAAATGGCTTGATTTAGCCATTCCACGATGTATATATATTTTGAAACATCATTTTGTATATGATAAATATATACAATTTTATCTGTCAAGAAAATTAAAAAAACAAAAACAACAACAACAAAACACTGGACTGGAGTCACTATGACTCTTCTTACTTTCTTTACAAGAGTTCCTTTCTTGATGCTTCTCCAATGAAAACCATTTGGAAGTAAATTCAGAGGGTCTCAGCAGAGGCCCTGGCAGCTAAGATAACTGGTTCAGAAGGCATTTGAACACAGAAGGCCATCTGCATATTAGTAGGTGAGAAAGGGCAACAAAGTTTCCTTGGCTTTTTCCTGTATATAAACTGTGTGCTTCCCCAATTCCAGCTTCCACAGGGAAAAAGGCTACATATATTTATATGGTCTCTCTGACAGTTCTGGCAAAGAAGGCCCTATATATTCTACCCTTAGTGAATAATTCTAGATTGTCTGGTCTCTGAGCTCCTTTGAGGCTGGCTCTAAGGGCTCCTATTATGTCTCACCCGGAGCCCTATACATAGAACGAGTGTATTATAAGGTTTTTGACTGTTGTGTGGCTGTTTCCCTAGGTCTGTTATGGGAAGCACTATAGATTAATGAATAGGGGAAAACTTAGATGTCTAACAATAATGAAGTGTTTTTGTAAACTATGATACAGTCAGGCTATTAGGAAGCCTGGCAAAGTGATGCTTAGAATAATAGGGAAATACTCATGATATCACATAAACTGAAAAATCATATAAAAATTGTGTGTATATAAAATATGACCTCAATTCCATAATATAACATTAATAAAAATGATGACTGAAAGGAGATAGATACACCAAAATGTTAACAGTGATTGCTTCTGGGCTGGGGATAAGATTGGCATTACAACTATGGTTTTTTCTTTTCATTTTCTATACTCTGAATTTTACACACTTTTTTTTTTTTTTTTTTGGTTGTGGGGGTAGTACTGGTATTGAACCCAGGGGCACTCTACCACTGAGCTACATCCCCAGGCCTTTTTAAATTTTTTTTAATTTCAAGATGGGACCTCACTAAGTTGCTGAAGCTAGCCCCGAACTTGTAGTCCTGCTTCAGTATCGTGATTGGCTGGGATCATAGGCAAACGCCACTGCCCCCAGCAATTCTACACACTATTCTTATAATCTAGAAAAATCTATTAAAAATTAAGAAAACATCAACATAATGCATTCCCACCATACAGAAAACAAACAAAACCATGCCTGGCTATAAAATCTGGTATATTTAGAAATAATGGGGAAAGAAGATTTGAAGGAAATATAACTAAATTATAAGGGTAGTTCCATCACAGTGATTGGACTATAAGATATTTTTTCTTTTATTTTCCAAATATCCCTTAACTGTGATGACAGTAGTGGTGATGGGGTGGTGGTAGTAACAAGAGCAAGAATTAAAACTATCATATATTGAGGATTCATATGTGCCAGACATTACACAAAGGCATTTTATAAATATTATTCCATTTTAATCATCACAATAATCTTTTCAGGTAGGCCTGACTTTACTCACTTTAGAGATAAGGAGACTGAGGCTCACATATTAAACAACCTTCACAGCTAGTTAAGGCGGTGGCAGCAGAATCAAAGCCAGGCTTGCCTGAACTCTAACTTAGAGTTAGAGTTCTTTACTGCTGTATCATGTTACTTTTGCTTTTTGAAAAGGTTATTTTACTTTACAAAATGTAAAGAACCTCTGCCTGCCAGGGTTCATCTTGGGGTTGTGGGCTACAGAACTGACCGCCTCAAGGACCAGGGGCTTCCACAAACAAGCCACTGACAAATGCCAGTATCAGGCAGTAAATGCTGCTATGAATTAATGAGTGAGATGGTGACGAACGATCTTGTCAAGCCAATGGAGAGCTTTCAGCTCAAAGCTTCTGGCTGCTTCTTGCTCTCTGTGCATTGGCACCAAGGTCAGGAGACTGAACACCATAGGCTACAAAACCCCAGGGCTACGTTCCTTCAACAAGATTGTATCAATGACCAATTGCTTCATATTGCTCCTGTCAGCATCTACCCACCACCTGGCTGCAGGCAGCTTTCTAGAAGCTCTGTGTTAACAATGGCAGTGTGCCCATGAGAATGAGATTCAGAGCCAAGAAGCCAGGTGAATTCTAGGTCCTCTGCTTTCTGGCTCTGAGACCTTTGGCAAGGCATTTAACCTCTAGGGCCTCAGTGTTCTAAGAAATAAAAATCAGACAACAGTGTCTGTCTTATAAAATTGCTAAAGGACAACCCATTCCTTTACAGCTGTGCATCCCCCCATCCCCACATATGAGTCTGACCATGTCATGCCACTATATAAAACCCTTCACAGTCTCCCAGCACTGGTTGGGCAAAGTCTAAATTACACAGAACAGTTTACAAGGCCATTATGAGTAGATCCCTGTTTACCTCCCTGAACACATTTCCTTCCTCTGCTACTCATGAACCATCAACTCCAAAAAACATATTCCCTCTGTTCCATTCATATCATATTATATTTTCCCTAAGAATATCATGCAATTTCAGGCTTTTATGCATCCTATTCTCCTTGACTGTAAATCCCATTCTCCCACTATTTACCTCATGGATCTACCTAGGCAAGTCCTTTATGGCTACTCAAACACCCACCTGCTGGTAAAGTCTTCCAAGGTACAGCCAGTGGCTTCTCAAGGTACAGCCAGTGGCTTCACCCTGGCTATTCCCACAGCACCATGTGTCATGGCCCTTATCACACATGATGTCTATTCACAGACTGCATGGGTTAGCCACCTGTGCCTCTCAGTCACCCTCTAGACTGCCTGCCCAGTAGTGTCTCTGGCACACAGCTCAAGTGCAACTTATGAGGCTTGGGGGATGAGGAGACAATACAAAAAGAAGAGACTCAGGGAAGGCATAGGATCTCAAAGCAAGTGTGAGTAGCAAGGTGGTCCCTCCAGTTTAACTGGAGACAGGCCCTGAGATT
This sequence comes from Geosciurus inauris, assembly GCA_004024805.1. Taxonomy (NCBI): domain Eukaryota; kingdom Metazoa; phylum Chordata; class Mammalia; order Rodentia; family Sciuridae; genus Geosciurus; species Geosciurus inauris. The sequence continues at coordinate 207,691 of PVHX01001290.1, forward strand.
TACACAGTGGGGGCAGAAAGGGGGCACTGCTATAAGAACAGGAGTGAAGAGATGCCAGAAGCAACAAAAAGCACAGTAGGATTGTTCCAGGATCCAGCACAGCAAAAGATGTTAGACCACAAAAAGGGAAGTCCCAGGAAACAGAGCACCAATATACTTCAAGCAGGGCCCAGCCTGCTGGCTGGGACCTTGAGAGAAGGGGGATATATGCTTCCTCCTCCCTCCAGGGTGTGGGGATAGGAACGAAAGTGTCTGGAAAGCTGTCCTGTCTCAGTGCTGCCCAAATGCTAGAACAACTTGTTCTGCCCAGGGCCCTTCTGTCCAAGGAGTCAAAGCTGCAGAAAATTCTCAAACCCCCAATAGCCAGTTGAAAAATCTCTCTGACCCACCCCACTGAAGGCTAGATTCATCAGTTTTTGAAGGGTAGTTCCAATTCCCCTGGGCTGGATCTTACAAAATACAGCTGGACAAGGGAAAAGTTGACTGATAATAGACTCCTAGTAAATATATCCCAGATGCACTTTTTAAGTGAATAATTGAGCAAATAAGCAAAAAATAGATGGATGTGAAAATTCCTGCCAACTGCTACTTGTGAGAACTTTAGCAGCACAGTTGAACCATTTCTAAAATCAGCTGACTGGCCCTTGTTGAGTGCTTAAGGCCAGACACCTGACTAAGAGCTTTGCCTGTATCATCTTATTTAATCTTATTCAAAACCTAAGAAGAGACAGAGTCTTTGGTCATAGCCATTTAACAAATAAGGCAACTGGGGTTCAGAGAGGTAAATGGTCCCACATCTTACAGGTACTGGAGATGTAAGATTCTGTGATCCTGCAAATTCCAGCTTTCTGCCCTCTCAAGGGTTTTACCCCTTCCTTTTCACATGTAGGATGGAAATAAACTACTCAATCCATCCAGTTCCTTACATTTGGCAACCCAGTGCCAATTAATTACAAGGGCTTTTAAGTTGAGAGAGCCCTAGACTTACTGGGCCCAAATACCTTGCCTGGGGCCAGGAGTGCCCTCCTCTGGACTGATCAAGAAGCTGTCCCAGGGGCTGGGATTGTAGCTCAGCGGTAGAGCGCTTGCCTCGCATGCGTGAGGCCCTGGGTTCGATCCTCGGCACCACATACAAAGCAATGAAATAAAGACATTGTGTCCATCTATAACTGAAAAAAAAAAAAAGAAGCTGTCCCAGGGGCTGAGGCTGTAGCTCAGTGGTAGAGCGCTTGCCTAGCATGCGTGAGGCACTGGGTTCGATCCTCAGCACCACATATAAATAATAAATGAATAAAATAACAACTAAATGAATAAAATAACAACAACTAAAAAAAATTAAAAAAAAAAACAAAAGAAGCTGTCCCAGAGTTAGTTCCTTGAAGAATGGCTGTAAAAAGGCAATAAACAGTTATAGCTATTGCCACATTGGGAAACTACCATATTGTCTACGTCTGACAGGGTAAAATCAGGGCGTGGAAAACAAAGCAGGATAGAAAATGAACACAAGGGGGCAACCATGACTGAAAGAGAACACTTAGTGGAGGCTAAGAAGAGAGAGTAGAGAGCAGGGACAGGAGCTGTGCTCATTCCTCCCAGCCACTACTCTGTGGTCAGCAGCAGCCCGGGGCCATCCAGGGCATGCAGCAGCTGGTGGGCTGGTTATTTGGTTCCTACACTGTGCAAATGGGCCAGGACACCCACAGATGCCAAGGCAATGGGGAGCATGTGCCAAGGCACATGAAGGCCAGAGTAGGGAACAGAGGATCAGTCTGCACAGCACTAGGCAATGCTTTGGGCTTCAGGCAGCAAGGCCAATCCTTGGCAGGGCTAATGTCCAGATGGGAGGAGGACATGGGAAGCAGTTCCTGAATGGCAGCCTCAGCTGGCTGGGCATCTGCCACCACCCAGGGGTATAACAAGACAAGGGAAAGGGTGTCTCAGTGCTGTCTCTGCTAGAGCTCCAACTAAATCCAGTTGCCATCTGTGAGGAACTCTCTGGTGACAACCAGAATTTCCACACTGTTGGAAAAGCTGAAAGGCCGCACAATTTTTACAGGCAAACTACAATCCTGTAAGCCAATCTCATAGGCTCAGAAATAGCCCCAAACAGATGTCCATGGCAATACCAAAGCAGCATGGTTGCATGCTTCTGGAATTACCTAGCCTTACAAAGGTACTTTTAACTCCCTCTGTTAGAGCTTGAATTTTGTCTGCAGTCTAGGTATTACAGGAGGCCCCAAAATTGGGAACCTCCAGATCCAGAGTCTGTAGTTAGACGAACAGAGCAGAAGAACCCATATTCTCTGTGAGCCTATTCCTTTTCTTTAAAATAAATAAATGAACAAATAAATAAATAAATAAATAAATAAATAGCATGTTACGTGCCTGAGAAAAATGAGGCCCAAACAAGGTCCTACTACCTCCTCAAACAGGTTAGGGTGGGGAGGAAGAGACTAAAGCTGGTAAGTACCTGGATGCCAAGCATGTGACATTACAGAATTTCACTTTACCACTATGACCTCACATCCTCACTACTTCCCTGAGAAGCATTCTCCTAACTCCTTACCACTCCTTTTCTACATAAGCCCTCAATGCAGCAACACAAGTCTCTTCTCTATCTCTGAAAAGTCCTTTGGGTTTCCCTTCCTTGCTGTTTGCACCATTCTCCCTTCTCTATTCCATTCTAAATTCAACCAGTCATACAAGGCCTATGTCAAAACCCACTGCCTTGAAATCATCTCAGTCCCTAGATCTGCCTCTTCTCACCACTCTCTTTAGCTATAGTTTGCTTTTATCAGATCTCCTTTGCACCAGTAAAAATTTGTGTGTAGATGTGGGGCATGTCTCCCAGTGTGGGGTAGGAGAAACCCGAGTTCTGGATAGGGAACCAGAAAAACTGGGTTTGAATCTTGGCCCTTCTACCTCCCAGCCATGTGACTTTGGGCAAATGTCTTTGCCTCCCTGACCCTTCAGTTCCCTAATACATAAAATGGGATATTAACAATCAGATATATCTCACACATCCTGAAGTCCTTCCATGTATTTCCTCCAACCCCCTCCAACCCCTGCCTTCCACAGATACACTTCCAAGAATATAATTTGAAAACATAAAAAAAGAGACCATAAGCATTAGGAACTGGCATATGTTCACTATGAACACTTCTTTACTACAAACAATTCATTTTCTTTTTTCAACAATTACTATAATGACAGATAAGGAAAGGGCCTGAGAAATGTCTAGCAAATTAGATTGCAACATACACAATAAGTAGAATATAATACAATTACACAAGCCAAGCAATCAGAATACTTGCTTTTCCCAAGACGTCCTACTAAGGGAACTCCTCATAAATTGCCATGTTGGTATTATGTGAACCTGCTTCAATGACCATACCTAATTGGACTATGGGTAGATCCCTGTTTCAAAATGGTTTAATGCACAGATTGGCCACAGTCTATGAACTGGCTTAGTGTGAAAATTCTGCCTGATAATTGAATGTATAAGTCAAAATACACTTAAATATACATAGTATGTATGCTTTCATGTTAAGATTTAGGAATAGGGGTGAGTTTAGGGTTAGTATTAAATTTTGGGGGTGGGGGGTACTGGGGATTAAACTCAGGGGTACTCGACCACTGAGCCACTTTCCCAGCCCTATTTTTTGTGTTTTATGTAGAGACTGGGTCTCACTGAGTTGCTTAGCGCCTCGCCTCACCGTTGCTGAGGCTGGCTTTGAACTCGCGATTCTCCTATGTCAGCCTCCGAGATTACAGGTGTATGCCAATGCACCCGGCTATTTTTTTTTGTAATAGAGTTTGGTTCTGATAATGAAGGAGACTATCAGCAAACACGAATATACATAAGACTGTATGTGTGAAAATAAGTGTGAAAACAAACAAATATATATGCTCTGAGATAGGAAAAATCATAATGCAAGTCACATGATTACAAATATTTTTAACAAGGGGATGGCTGAATATATAATATTATGAATATTCTAAAATGTATATGCAAAAATACCATTGAAATTTAAGTGTATTTTGACTTATGCATTCAATTACCAATGGTATACTTGCATGTCATTATATATTCATTTATATGACACATTCATGCATCCCTCAATTAAAAATATATGTATATATATTATGCACACTATCCCCTTCCATGTTTCATATCTTATTTATGTTTTCATATATATTGTCACATATACATTCTTATGAATAGTCATGTTTCCCAATACCAATATTCATCCTCCAAACTTACTCCTAACCGAAAACAAAATTTAACATTGACCCTAACCTTACTCCTATATCTAAATCTAATTTGACATAAGAGCATGTATATTGTTGCTCTGGGAGTACATGTATACATGGGATCATACACCTGTTGACAACAAATAATTCTGCCTGAAATGGGTTCTTGGAGATGAGTCCACTAGTGGGTAGCTAGAGCAGTAGCTCAAAGAAATAATCACAAGGAAGTTTAATAAGAAGGAACTACAGGCACAATTATCAGAAGCAGTAGGAAAGTAGAAAAAAATAGCTAAATCACAATGTGAGAATTCTAAAAGCAGCAGCAATAGATCCTATTGCTATGGCTCAAGAAGGTTGCAGGTTTTGTTTGTTTGCTTTTTAAAGGTACTGGTAATTGAACATGGTGGTGTTATACTACTGAGCTACATCTCTAGTCAATTTGTTTGTTTGTTTATTTGTTTGTTTGTTCACTCATTCATTCCATCATTCTGAGACAGGATCTCACTATTGTTGAGGTTGCCCTCAAACTTGCAATTTCATTAGTGGCTGGGATTATAGGTATGCATACCATGCCCAGTGAAAGTCTAGGTTTTTGAGCTGCTTTGTCTTGTAAGCGACTTTTCAATTATTCTTTTGTAGACATCTGCTTCACCTATTTTCCTTTACTTAAGCCAAAGTCCAATACAATCCTTGTAATACTAGAGTAACCTGAATATGTCTCTGATCTTTGCATAGTAAAAGAGTCTAACATAATAATACATCTGGATTCCAGCAAAGGCATGCCATTATACCCTTGGAAACAGGATGGGACCATGTGAGTTGGACAACCAAACTCAGAGACAGGCAATTAATATATCTAGGTCAGGCAAACATCCCGTTATAGCATACTTCTCAAAAAAGTGTAACCCTTACTCTAATAGCTGTAATAGATTGAAATTAAAACACTGTCAAGTGTTGGTAAGGATGTGGAACAAATGGAATTCTCTTACACTGCTGGCAGGAATGTAAAATCAACAACTACTTTGAAAATTGGCAATATCTAATAAAGCCAAATACATATATAATCAGGAGACCCAAGTACTGAAAATAAATACTTGCTTATTTTCATCAGAAGGCATGCACAAGAATGTTTATGGCAGCATTATTATAATAAACAAAACAGTGGGCTGGGGGATGTAATTCAGGTGGTAGAGCACATGCGAGCAATCATGAAGCCCTGGATTCAAACCCCAGCCCTGCAAAAAAAAGAAAAGAAAAAGAAACATTCCAAATATTCATCATCAGTATAATAGAAATTGTGCTGTCTGTTCAGATTACTTTATCATGGGTTAAGAGTAAAGCACAACAGCAAAGCACTTGTCACATACACACAAGGTCCATGTTTGAGCACTAGAACAACATATACAAATACTTTAGAGGGGGATCCAAGATGGTGGCCTAAACAGACTCTGCATTCCTAGGGCTCTTCATTCCTAGTCTCTCCATGACCAGGGATTAAAGCAGTGGGAATACTGTTTCTCTGTGAGTTACAAGAGGACCCCCAACAGCTGCTCTCATGTGGAATTCCAGCCTTGTGCCTGCACAGGTCTCTAGGCCCTAGCATTTACACAAGACCCTGGCCGCTGGCCCACGCATGACCCATTCCAGCGCCCACACACCACACAGCACCCTTGGTCTCCCACCCATGCAGGACCCCTAGCAGATGCTCCCACACAGGACCCCCTACTCCCATGCAGGACCCCTGGCTGCTGCTCCTGTGTGGATCTCCATCACCAGGGTGGGGCTCCCTCATTCACCTATACCTGGGGACACCTAGACAGCCTCCAACTACAACACAGCACACCACAGATTTGCATCTCTAAACAGGTCACACACTGCCAACACCCTACCCGGTCCAACACCCTATCTCTGAAAGTAGATGCCTCCACTGTGGGACACCTTCATCCCCATTTGTAGTCGGGGAACTCCCAGCTTGGGACAGCAGCTAGGGCCCAGAAGCAGTATCAAGGTACTTATAGTTCCCCAGCTCTCCTCTGTCCCCTGTAGCCACTAAACTGGCACAGCACTTTCAGCTACATAGTTGGTCCATAGCTCGCCAAACATGGTCCTGACCTGCTTGGTATAAAACAGCTCTCCATGACCTCCAGAGAGAGAGGTTCCTGATTGGGAAGTAGAAAGGGAGGGGATGAGAGAGATACAATTTAGAGACTAAATGAGAGGAACTGTGAGGTCTACAGGCAATATAAGGAGATAAGTCCAGGTGCCCAAACTACAGAGATCCTTGGAATGGAGTCTTCCCACAGGGACTGGCAATGCTAAACCCCACCTCCAGAAGCTTCGCCTCTAAGACCAATACACATAAGCTAATAACCTGCACCATCCTGAGGGGGGAGATAGGAGCAAACAACAGACAACCCCACTTACTGGATGAGAAGGGAAGCAATCCTTTTTATTTACCTTGAGATTTTTTTTCTATTACCTTTTTTTTTTTTCTTTCTCTTCTTTTCTCTCTCTTTTCCCACCCTCATATCCCCAACATTTGTCAAACCAAGTATTCTGCATGTATTAGGCTACTGAGGACTGGGATATCTGATTAGTATATTACATTTGTATTATATAGTCTCGTATCTTCTGTTTTTACGTTTTTTATTTTTCTTAATTTTTATGTTTCCTTGGTTTTTGTACTCTATTTTCTTCTTACTTACTTGTCTTACCCAAATCTCCTTCTCTCTTTTCTACTACTAGCCAACTTCTTTTGGATTCCTCTTTCATGCTTTCTGAGATCTAATAACTCTATACCCTCACTTCCTACCTCCCTAATATCTCATCGTACACCTCACCCACAGTTCTCTCTAGTCTACCAGCAGAAGCTGCAGGCCCTTTTGCAAGCCTACTGTTTATATTGTAGATACTAACTGAACTCATAATTTCTGTATATCGTGACAAAGCTCTAAAAGTCCTATTAGGAGCTACTTGGTTTAAAGCTATATATTGTTTGTATTTGTTAATATTGGTCTCCCCCTAAAAGGAGAGGTATTGGAACCCTGCAGGGAATCTATAAGGCTACAGGATAAAGACTAACACCTCGGATCCCCAGTGCTAGAAGGGAAGACACACAAACAACATGAAAAAACAAGGGAAGAAAGTGCCCCAAACAAACCAAGATATTACATTATTAGAATCCATGGTCTGCACAACAACAAAAATGTCAGAAAAAGAGTTCAAGTTGTATATAATAACATGTTCTGTTAATTAAAGGATGATATAACAGAGCAAACACAGGCAGCAAAAGATCACTTAAAGAATCAGATAAAGAATTACATAGGCAAGTACAGGAAGCAAAAGATTACTTCAATAAGGAGATAGAGCTTCTGAAAAAGAATCAAACAGAAATCCTTGAAATGAAAGAAATAAGACACCAAATACAAAACTCAATAGAAAGCATCACCAACAGATTAGATCACTTGAAAGACAGAACTTCAGACAATGAAGACAAAATATTTTATCTTGAAAATAGTGTTAACCACAAAGTGAAGATGGTAAGAAACCATGAGCAGAATATCCAAGAATTATAACATGAAAAGACCAAATTTAAGAATTATTGGGATAGAGAAAGGCATAGAATTTGAAACCAAAGAAATGTACAATCTATTCAATGAAATAATATGAGAAAATTTTCCAAATATGAAGAATGAATTGGATAACCAAATACAAGAGGCTTACAGGACACCAAATGTACAAAATCACAACATATCTACACCAAGGTACATTATAATGAAAATTCCTAGTACACAGAATCATAAAAGCCACAATAAAAAGGAATCAGATTACATATATAAGGGGAAACCAATTAGGATCTCTGCGGACTTTTCAACCCAGACCCTTAAAGCTAGAAAAGCTTGAAACAACATATACCAAGCTCTGAAAGATAATGGATGCCAACCAAGAATCTTATATCCAGCAAAATTAAGTTTTAGATTTGATAATGAAATAAAAACCTTCCATGATAAACAAAAGTTAAAAGAATTTACAGCAAGAAAGCCTGCACTACAGAACATTCTTGGCAAAATATTCCATGAGGAGGAAATGAAAAACAACAATGAAAACCTACAAAAGGAGGAACTACACTAAAAGAAAGGCCAATCAAAGAGAAACATAGTCAAGTTCAAAACTAAAAATAAACCAAAATGTCTGAGAATACAAACTATGTCTCAATAATAACCCTGAATATGAATGGCCTAAACTCATCAATTAAAGGACAGATTGGAGGATTTGGATTAAAAAAAAAGACTCATCAATATGCTGCCTCCAAGAGACTCTTCTCATAGGAAGGTCATTTCATACTGCTTAAGAGAATCATATATCAACAAGACAATCTTAAATGTCTATGCCCCTACAAATGAGGCATCTATGTATGTCAAACAAACCATTCTCAACTTCAAGAATCAAATAGACCACAACACAATAATACTGGGTGACTTTAACACACCCCTCTCACCACTGGATAGATCTTCCAAACAAAAATTAGACAAAGAAACTACAGAAATCAATAAAACAATCAATAATCTAGATTTAACAGACATATATAGAATATTCCATCCTTCAACAAGCAAATATACTTTTTTCTCAGCAGCACATGGATCCTTCTCCAAAATAGATCATATGCTATGTCACAAAGCT